>VZRR01010834.1:83901-134354 GCA_013398015.1 Oreocharis arfaki | reverse complement strand
GGGGGGGGAGGGGGAGGTTGTTGCTGTATTGGGTTTTTTAATTGGTCTTCCCCTCGTCCCCACTCCCTTTTTTCTGTTGTTGGTTTGTTTGTTTATTTTTGTTTTTAAGAGCAAGATAGTTTTCCTGTTTTGTTTTGGACTCTTGCCAACCGAGTTGCCAGTTTTTCTACCATTTGTTCTGCTAATTCAACAATACCCAGTAGATGGCCTCAGCGTATAATCTATTTCTTTACTCTTCTTTCAGTGATTCTGCCTTGCTTTTTTCATTTCAACAATTTTATCTTAGTTGGAATCTCCTGGGTTGATCCCTTATTTTCCTCGCGACTTAGCAAAACATTTTCTTTAGAGAATATGAATATTCTCCAGGTCCAGACAGGCATAAGGGCTGAAAAATACAGCAGATCCTTGGAGTCTTCAGCTCTGGATCTTTCAAAGAACTATCGCTGACTCTTGCGGTTCTCCCGCATCTCCACTTTCAGAACGTAATTGACTGCCGGGAACCAGTCGGCTCCCGACTATGAACAAGGGTGTCACCTACGTGTGTCATCCTGTGGGAATGCCCTTTCAAATAAAGAAAGGGAATTTCTTCTGACATGAAGAGTGTGAAATTAATTCTTAACTTGATTGAAGATCTTAATTATCTCATTTATTGTATTTAGGTATTTAAGGCATATTGAAATTGATGTATCTACCCATTATCACAAAATAAGAAATACTGAGCTCTGCCATTTAGTGGGGTCACTTCTACAATATTTTACTCTGACAAGATTCTGTATTCAGTCTGCCTTGTCAAACATCTTGTAATACATCCTGCAGACAAGACCAGTTGACATTTTCACAGTGACTTCCTACACGGAAAGAAGTGCCCATGCGTTTGTGAAAAATATTCGTCAGTTAAGTATATTTGTCTGCCATGGGTGTCCCCAGATTTTTGGACCTGATTTTTGCAGATAATTAATGTGTAAACTCAGTCTTTGACTATTGCCAGTAAGCTAATCAGACAGACAGTCTTATAGCTTCCCTACCATAATGAGGCCTGAAACCAATTTGGCGGGGATCAAGGAAATATGAAGCCTCCAAATATTTCCGGAATTGCCTCACTATAAACTTTTTCAAAAAGGCAGATTGAAATGTCCTATAATAGATGTGCCTGTCTGCATCAAGAAGGAGATATTTTTAGATTTGTGTTAACAAGGGCTTCCTAAGGAGAAGTTGATGTCTGGTCCTATCATACCCTAACACCACTCTCAGCTAAGCTTGTGACCTTTGTAGCCCAACAATGTGACTCCAGTACTGTCTCTACTTAAGGCTTCATTCAAATGAGGCACTAAGAAAAATGTCCAGTAAAGACAAATTAACCAGATGATGTATGTAAGCAAGGCTTTATTACATTTTCATTTAGAAGAAGGGCAGTTTTATTTTTTTAGTAGGCTAAGATACGGTGACCTAAGTTACAACGACTGAGAACATCCACACAGAAGTTTAGTGCAACTTAGCATATGTGCAGCAATTTATTTCATTTTAACATTCCAAAGTGTCCTTGCAGGCAAGCCCTGAGAAAACAACATTAGCCGAAATGAAAACTTGGCTTTGCATTTGTCCCCTCCATAGCCTGCTTTGCTACCATGGAGACAGACAGCTCTGTCACATCTAGTAATCTCATCTTCAAAGAAACAAAAACATTCTTGGTGAAAGAGCCTGCAAAGCTATATTATTGGTCCTAAATGTGATCTTGCACCCTTCACTGAAATCCCACTTCATCACAAAAGAAAACAGAACTATTCTCTGCCACCCTCATTTCCTTCTTATCTCTTTCTCTGAATGATAATCAGAGCTCCCAATGTGTTCCATGGGCAGCACTACTAATGGGCCCTGAACAACACCCTACATGCCTCCAGCAACACCATCATAGCACCCCTGTCCACTCTCTCATATCCCTTCCCAAGTCTTCCAGTTCTTCCCCAACAAGGCAGGACCCTGCCACACCTTCAGTCCCATGCCTAGCTGTGGCTATTTGGTTCACAACCTTGATGTCTCCTCTCCACAGCTCAGTTTCCTCTCCATAGCTCAGTCTCCTCTCCATAGCTCCTGCCGGTTTGGCTGGGGACTGAGAGCACCCTGTTCAGACAGCACTGGAGGACTGGCCAAGTGTTGGCTGCCTCTGAGCAGGCAATGACTCAATTCTTCCCACACTTCTCTCAGTTCAACACTCTTCTGTCCTACAACTCTTCACAAAAAGTATGGAAATGTAACTTCTGTGTCATTCTGCCAAATATTCCTGATGATATCACTGGCAGAGACATCTTGATTAGTAATGTGCCATTGTGGTCATAAACTAGGCTCATGAGATGAGGGTCCTGGGGTCTCAACGCACACTAAAAACCAAGTTTCACTGTGCTCCCCACAAAGGAACTTGACCTCACTCTTCATTTGTCTATTAACAGAAACATGAAAGAGCCTATCAAAACTAAAGCTCAGAAAGGTGTTGGGAGTTTAAGACAATGGCTGTACATTGGCATACTGCTGTTTTTAGCACAAGAAGAAAGAACAGAGTATGTCTTGTAGCTCTCAAGAACACATTGAAACAAAGAAATTAAAACTACATTCAAGTGCTTGGGGATAATTGTAGTTTGGGGGTATATTCTGAATACCAAACATAATTTAGAAGGAACTCCAACTATTTTTAAGGAGAGAAGTGACACATGGAAGTTATTTTCATGTTAGCTGGAGAGACATCGAAGGAAATGCAAATTTAACCCTCAGACCGGGAAAGGCAAAACTGCAGCACATTCCACTTTCATGAGATTTAAATAAGTCTCTTCACTACAGACAAATAAAGCTCTTACAAGCAAATCACAGATCTCAGCTCTGCTCCTTCCAGAAGCTGCTGCCAGAAAATCTTGACCTCTTATTTCTTTTAACCATGTGATTATACATGATTTGGGTGACTACAGCAATCACAAGCTCTTTGTTAACATACCAGTGCCGTGCATAAACTACTGAGGAGTCAATGACCTGGGCTCATCTTCCACTCAAGGCACTGTCCTATCCTGATCAACATAGTGATTTAACTGCTCCAATGCATTCGCTGCTTCAATCAGATCTTGGTATAAATTCACTAGGCTGAATATAAGAAGAGTCTCACCCTTTCCTTTTAAAAGAAAAACAATGAAGCTAATCACACCATTATAAAGAGGTGCCTCCAGGCACATCGGATACCTCAGGTAACCCAGAACCCCTGAACCCCAAACTAAACTGATGTCTATGGTGTGTCCAGCAACAGAAAATGTGAAATGGAAAGCACTAGCTTTTTACGTACTTGCATTGCCACCTACAAGTCTTCAACAGGAATTAAAGAGGGTGAGCTGGGAAAGCTGCCTGGCATAAGGATGGTGTATTTAGGGGAAAGGTGAGCAGATAAGCGGAAAGGAGAAGGATGTCCCTAATATGCTGTAGGGATTTGGCAGTTAAACCAAATTTTTTTGTTTCTCTTACTGACCCAAACACATTTTAGCTATTTTGAAATATAATCATTAGCCCTCTTCTCCTGTATAGTGGTGTACAGGAAGAGGAAGGATAAGAATAGAATCACACACCAACCATCCACCATGTTCATTGTCACTCAGACTTCTGAAGATAAGCAATAATGAGTTAAGATACACACCGAAATCACTTAAATTCTTCTCTGAGCATCTGTAGTTTAATTAACATTAATATATTTTGCATGTGAAGATTATATTGTTCTAGAATTGAGGCTCTGACACTAATTCTATCGCATTGCTAATCTAAGCACATGTTTACAGGAGACATATTAAACCAAAGCATCCCACACAGCTGTGCACTCAAACTTTTAGTCTTGTACCCAGAATTAACCCTGTTAAATTTTATAAACTGTTATTTTGTTCTCAGCCACACAACTCTTACACAAAGTTATCCTTTCTTAGGCCTACCATGGACCCCTACAATACACTCTGCCCTGTACATCAGCAGACCTTACTAGAACACAGGAATCTGCCACTGATACATGGTATAAAACTTGGCTCTGGCCATTCTAAATTGCTTAGGGAATCTTGGGAATCTCTCTTGTCTTCTTTTGATGATATAAATCAGGTGGATTATAGAATCATAAAATAGTTGGGGTTGGAAGGGACTTTTACAAGTCACCTAGTCCAACTCCCTGCAATGAGCAGGGACACCTTCAACTAGATCAGGTTCTCAGAGCCCCATCCTACCTGAATGTTTCCAGGGACTGGGCATCCACCAGCTCTCTAGGCAACTTGTTTCAGTGTTTCACCATCTTCAGCGTAAAAAATTTCTTCCTTGTATCGACTCTGTATGTACCCTCTTTCAATTTAAAATTTTTGCACCTTGTTCTATCATAACAGCCCTGCTAAGAAGTTTGTCCCCATCTATTTTACAGGTGCTACTTAAGTATTCAAAGTCCGCAGTAAGGTCTCCCTGGAATCTTCTCTTGTCCAAGCTGAACAACCCTAACTCTCTCAGCCCTTCCTCATAGGAGAGGTGTTCCCTCCTTCTAATCAACATTGTGATCACCTGTTGGAGAGGGTCCAGAAGAGAGCCTTCATCCTCCATCCTGTGCTGAACGGTGAATCATCTCATGTCTAATTAACAGCTTTCTCAAGCTGTTCCAGCTAATCCCCTAACCCCTCAATTCATCATCATCTAAAGATGAGGACACCTGTTCAATGAGGAAGAGCTAAGGTTGCATTAGCATGTACCTTGATTCCTCAATCTGATTTTCAGGGATCAGAATGTTATTGAACTGCACATCCCACAGGAGCATGAGACGTTACAAAACAATTTTGACAATGTGGTAACACATTTTTCCATGGTGAAACCTGCAGGATTATTGAGCTAATGGCCAAGCTTTTTAAATCACAAGGTCAGCCACTTCTTCCTCATCCTTCCATGTGCAATCCTCTCTTCTGCCATGTGACTATCAGGTTCAGAAAAATTAAGACAGTTTATCTCTCACGAATCTTTGATGCAGTGTTGGCCCTGTTTTTCTGGTTTAAGAGCTTATGGATGGTGTTACTGTGAGCTGTAAACTTAGTCACTAAAAAGCTTGCTTTTTACCTATGCAAACTATTCAACAACAAACAAACAAACAAACAAATTCAAACAACATATATTTTCTCTCCATAAAAAGAAATATGATTATGACTATTTATGATTACAAGAAATATTTGAAACTGACATGGAATATTGGAAAATAACATCCTGCAGAGATAGTGTCCATTTCACCTGAACCTGTGACCTGCAACTGTGCTTTAAAGTGTTGCAAAACAGACAGAGCAAAACCTGGACAGACATAGACAAATTTGGAAAGTTCATGAGGTAAATAAATCTAGCTATTGATAATACAAAACTATCTTTTCTGTATGAGGCAACATACTGACTGTTTAAAATCTAAGGTGGCCTTCTGACTTCTTCCTATAGTGAGCTCCTGTTCATATTCTACTTTTGAGCCTTCTCATCTCTGATGTCCATTCAACTCCAGATCTGCCAGGCCTTGAGAGATGGTCTTCAACAACTGGAACTGTAGTGAGGTTAGGTAAGACCGACCACAGCAGGATGACAATCGTTCCTGCTCCCTTCCACATGCATGTAAATGCTCAAATACGAAAGCCCAGGACTTCCTTATTACAGTTGTCCTATTTTTCTTGGTAATAAATCAAATTAAGGTGTCATTTTATTATGTATCGAATATCTTGGTGTGTACCTTTTACTGTGGTTGCTACAGGTCTTAAACAAATGAAGGAATGCATCGTTACGTCTTTGCAGGAGCTGGCAGGACACACAAGAAGAAGTGCACAGGATACAATGATAAAGAAGAAACAGGAGACACAAAATGAAGGTGGAAATTTTCTTCAAGGACTTTCTACAAAAGGACACCAGAGAAAAGAAGATTAGAACATGGAGAAAAATAATGGCTCCACTGGAAGGACTGATTAATGTGGGCATTAGATCTGAAAACCAGGCACCACCCATTTGAACTCAGCTATTCAGGACAGCCAACTGTTGGCTCAGCTGTTGGCTCAACTGTTCAAGGAGTCACATGGCCTGCACTGCGTAGGTTTTTCACTTAAGATTTCATGGTCATAGAGATTCAGTGGTAACATTAAAATTACACACAGAGGAAATTTCTTTACACTAGCATAAATATCTACTTTAAAATGAGACTCTTCCATTAATCATATTATCCTATTAAACCTGAAACCTCTGTACTGCACCAACCTTTGTACATCCAATGGTCCAGTAATTTCCAGAAACATCTAACGGCCATGACCTCTTCAAACTTCCACTATGTCTGAATTATAACACTCAGGAAGTAATTTTTTTTTTCTAATTATAGGGCCATCAGGAAAAAATGTTGAGTACTACAAACTTTTCTGTGGAGCATATTCAATAATTCACACGAAAAATTAGAAAGGTGATCTAGTTTCAAAGTGGTTACAGTTCAATTTTCCACATGCAAAGCAAGTTTGCCAAACATGATGGAGGTTTACAGGGAAATAAATAAAATAAATCCCAGCAGGTTTCATTTTCTATCACACCTTAACACATTGATGGCAGAATAAATATTTGGCAGACAAAGAAACACGGGTCTCTTTCTGTAAGAGAAACAAAACCAAACAAACACCCAAACAAAGCCAGCAAGCCACTGAGTGAATTGTTCTTGAGCACTTTGCCTCCTTCTCAAATTTCATTCACAATTCATTACATGCAGAAACAGTTCTATGGTAGTTAGATACAGCAAAAACACAACTGATAAAGAGGTGGACAACAAAAATCAGCAAATTGTGCAGACACATCTAAATATTTGAACATCCAGCAAGATCTAAGAAGTATTTTAGTCAGACATTATTTGCATGGTTTTGGAAAGAGTTCTGCCTGTGGCGAAGGTACTCCCATAATTTCCTGTGAGAGAACTTTGCACTTTACAGCAACCTTTTAGTAAGTTACAATGGGTAACTTAGTTGATGGCTGGCATCATGCAGGCCAGCACCTTCCCAGTGCCAAGGAAAAGAAGGCAAGGAGTACAGGTGCCAGTACAACACTGCTGCTCCCCACTAGCTCCTGTTCCGGCCCATGCAGCAGAAAGCTCTCTTATACTGCCATCCTAACCTGTGTAAGTTTAGCTGGCAAAGCACGTTCCCATGTGCTTCACTATCCCAGCTTTGACTGCTGTTGCTTCTCCTCAGACAAGAGGCTTCTCTGAGGGAGCAGCTGGTATGTTCATCAGAGCTTCTCCTGTCCCTGCCTTCCAGACCTAACATGGAATGAAGAAAGAAACAGATCCCGCGGGTCGTTATCAATGCATTCTCTATTCTTACATCTCTGATGCTCAAGAGGTTCTCTGGCTTTGCTGTACGAGGAACTGATCTGCTAGGAGCCTCTTGTAATCTTCTACACATTTCTGTGTCCTGATAGTCAGGTGTCTAGGTAACCTCCTCTGTGGAAAGTCTTTCCTTAGGTTCCTGAGGTCAATGGGGAATGACTGAAACACAGATACTATTTAATGAGGCAACTTGTAAGTAAAGGATTGATTTTTAAGATTTAAAGAGATTAAATAAAAATAAAATTGAAGACAATAGTTAAAGGTGGAAAGAATAAAAGTGGTTAGCTGGCTGAGTAGGAAGTACTGTAGCGTTTTAGGAGCATTGAAGTTAGTAATGCACAAAAAGGGAGTGGTGAGAAGAGCTGAGAATGTGGCCATAGAAACGTGTGTGTATGAGACACACCCAAATGTCACAGAGGTGATACTCGAGAGACTGATAGGACTACAACATGTAGTAAATATGGGTTGGCTAAGGTCCTCCTCAGTGGAACTACATAGGATTCTCCCAAAGGAAGAGAGGTTGTGATGTGTTTCTGATACCAAAAGAGTTGAGGAAAGCATACCACCACCAACGGAAGGCTGCGGGGAAGACAAGGCAAGCCAGAAATTGTGGACGATTTGAGCTTTCAGCATCACAGACATGCAAAAGAAGAGATTCCAGACCTGGTGACATGGAGAAGCAGGTCTGGTTGAAACACGGCCTGTAACACTGAAACCTGGCACAACTGAAACATGAGCACGGGGTGGAAACCCGCTCGCATGTAAGCGCCCAGGTGTGTTTCCCACCCACTGAAACGTCATGACAGGGGCACACCTAAGCTCGAGGCTAAGAGAAAATATTTCGGGACCCACGTTGTTGTGTCAGGTGCCTATTGCTCTATCAGCCCTCGTTTCTCAAGTGCCACCATTGCGGCAACGGGGCCCATCGCCCCGAGGGACGCGGCAGAGCCGTGCGCGCCGCCCGCCCGCTCGATCCGGCAGGTGCCATTTTGTGGCACCATAGGCCCGAACCGCTCCGGCGGCCCCCGGGGGGCTCCCCTGGCACCGCCCCCCGCCCCAGGGGGCTGCGAGCGGGGCACGGCGGGGACCCGCACACCGCCCCGGCCACTGCCCCCGCCGGGCCCCGAGGGCCGCCCCCGCCCCCGCCTGCACTACATTTCCCGGCAGCGCGGGGCGGGGCCCGGCCGGGGCTGCTGGGAGGGCCGGCGCCTCGCCTCCTGGCTTTCCGGAGCGTCAGGAAGGGAAGGGGTCTTTGGTGTTTTTTGTTGTAGGTGCAAACCGAAAGGGGGAAGCCCTGCAGCCTAAAAAAACCATCACCGCTTCCTCAGTTCGCAGTGGGAGCGGTAACGGCAGCGCCAGTCAGTGGTGGTGGGGGGTGTCCAGCCCGTTCCCAGGTGGCTCCACGGGGGAAACGGTTCCTTCCTCTGGAGGGCTGTGTCGCTTCAGAGGTCGGCTTTAAAAATCACTTTTTTGATTTATGGTTTCTGTAATCACTTCGCAGGCATCCTGGAGA
This sequence comes from Oreocharis arfaki, assembly GCA_013398015.1. Classification (NCBI taxonomy): domain Eukaryota; kingdom Metazoa; phylum Chordata; class Aves; order Passeriformes; family Paramythiidae; genus Oreocharis; species Oreocharis arfaki. Next base: position 125,478 of record VZRR01010834.1, on the reverse strand, counting down.
CTAACAGCTGTTGGAGGATCGTGGTGCCTACGGGCTGGGACTGTTTGTGGGCGTTTGTTCCAAATTCAAAGTCACGCTATGTGAGGCTGTCACTCTACACCACTTTCTAGGAAAGACCAGGAATGTGAGGTTGGCACCTGGGCCATCTCTTTGGCCATACCTTCCTAACCAATGTTTTGTTTCCCAATGTTATGCCAGACGTAAAAGGGCAGTCTATGAAGTTACATAAACATGCAAAACAAAACTGCACCCACCAGTATTTGGGAGTGCAAACTAAAATACAGACAACACGAAAATAAGAACAGAATCTTTGAAGCTCAGGTTTGCTCTTGGTTGCTTCTAACTGAAAACTGGTGCACGAGCTGGCCTGTGCATTTTCTTTGCTCAGAAAGTTAGTAGATCACTGTGTTCCTTTGAGAACTATGACAGGGTGACCTGTCAGTTAAAGAAAAAAAAAAAAAGTCTCTGTTGAACATGATGGAAAGCTTTTTCCCACCTTCATTACTGACCTTCCCTTCCTAATACGTTTTTCAATCTCAGTTTTCAGATGTCTAGAAATTTTGCAATGGAGCTACATGTCCCCATATGACAAATTTAAGCCCAGTGAGAGGAGGTTTACTTTTTCAGTTACTGTTGTCATATGTTGAACATGATCCACAGATAAAACAATCCATGGATCACGGTTTAAAATTCAACCAATAGGCAGATATACATTGTTCTCCAATTCAGTGGTACCTTCAATAATTTATAGTTCCCCTAATTGCACAATATAAATACTATGTGCCTATTCTCTAGTGCCTACAAAGGCAGGTAAGTGAGATAAAACCCCAAAACTTTTAATGTTAGGTGTGTGCCGTACTAACATAGACAAACCAAAGACATGCACCTTGCATACAAAAGGTCTTTTTCCTAAGGGAAAATTCACAGAGATTATCCAGAGATCAAAAGGCAGAAAAGCAACATTTCCATAATTGTTCATATTATTGCTGCTGTAATGCACGAGCAGATCAATTATATTTTCTCCATTTATCCATCGGGAACATTAAACACAAAACTGTTTCCTGTGGCTTAGGACATCCCTAACTGAATATGTCCATATGCACTGGGGAAAGAGCACTTGTTTGCTTTCCCTGTTCTTAAAGTGTTTGCCTAAGTAAGTGCTGCTGGCTACATGAGGAGTAAAATACAAGGTTAAATAGATGTTTTGACTAACACAGTATGGCTGTTCTTCTGCAATGAACAATGTTTCTGCCAGTGCTGTATAGGTATCAGTCATGTCAGATCAGCTGTGTAATTTAGCCTTCTGAAATGAAACACTTCTTTCTTTAAACTGCTGCTCTGAGCAATAAGACCATTCTCCACAAACACTTTGCAAAGCATCCAATACTTATTACATACATACGTAAAAGACTGTTGAAATGGGACTTCTAGTAGGCAATCACTTAAAACACTGGGTTTTAATACACATCTTCTTGTGTATGTATTCATTTTATAAACAACCTGCATAAAATAATTACAGTTTTGCCATGAAAATCAGGCTGATTTCCAGGACAAAGGGTGCAGAAGGAAAGGGCAATTTCTTTTCTTACATTTACACTTTGAGAATGACAGTCATTTGTTATCACCTGACTGTTTATTGTGAGAAACTGAATAATCACTCACTTCATCCACACCATTTAAGATGTTATATTCCTCTGTCACATCTCTCCCCTCTCAATTCTTTCAAGCTGTTGAAATGCCTCTTAGGCAAAAGCTATTGCACAATGTGACAGCCTGTTCACTCTTCTGCATACCTTCCAAGTTGTTCTAGATCTTTTCTGAGATGGGAGTAGAGAGCAGGGGAATTAGTTCTCACTCAGCATGGAAGATGTGGATGCATGATGGATTCATTGTGGTGTGGTTATTGCTTTATATTTTCTTATTCTTTCTTCCCTGAAAAACTATTATGTCACTTTGCATGTTATTCTGATACACTTCCCAATGCTTTCTGAACTCCTTCCCTTCTCCTTAGACCATTGATTTGGGTTTAAAAAGCAAGCAATTGTCAGCCTGACAGATTTTGAAACAAAATCCCATCTAAAACTAGGTGGTCTTGCGGTCTTATTTTCTCCAAGTGTAATTTTCAGGGAACAGGAAGGAGGCTGAGGAAGATAAGGTTGGTGGAACTCTCCTTCAACCACAGGAAGTTAAATGGGCAACAGTGAAGCATTTTAAAAATGGCTTTCTTTGGCTTTCAGCTACAGGATTAACATGTTATAGATTTCAAGCCTTGTGCAGAAAAATATTTCAGAAATTAGGTGAGCAATAGTGAGAAATACAGACCTTTCAGAAAATATAAGGGACTTACTTTATATTCAGATAGATGAGAAGTATTACAGGGAGATAAGATAATAAGAAAAGATAATATCCTGCATTCAAATGGAACAAAAATGGGGGAAAAGTTCTGTCTCTGTAATATTGAGATGATTTCACAGGATTTCTGTGGGTGGGGTTCCACACTTAGCAAGTGATGTCTTGGGGAAAAAAATCACAAAATCAAAATCTCCTACAGCTATTTAAAGTCAGCTGTGGAAAAAAAGTTTTAATTTCTCAGTTTCTAGTATAAAATACAGTGAAAGATAAAGGACTATAAAAGCAGTGATACGTTTTTTTCCTTAGGGCTAGCTGAGAGTAAAGATCTCCTGGATGGGTTCCTTTCTTCACAAACTTCCTTGAGATTTTTTCATCATACCACTTCGTGCTGCTGTGGGCATCCCATGCATCGTCCCTTTGCCACCAACCAACATGATGCTCAGTTTCATCCATCAATAGCCAGCTAAAGGCATTGCAATCACAGCTGAAATGGGACAACAGTGAATTTTAAAATAAGAACCTTTTATATAATACTCAAAGATACAACAGTTTACTGTAGGGCAAATGTATTAACAAATGCATTTGGATGCATTTCAAACAAATGTAGGCAAATGGATGTAACAAAATCATCAAGGTGTAAATATAATAATAAATATACAACAAAATGGAGTACAACTTAGAAAAGGGTTGAGAAGTGTGACTAAAAGAGCTGGACAGGATTTTTCCACCTGCTTTTAGATTTGAAATATCTTTTCCTTATCCTTTCTAACATACAGAATACTGCATAGGTCAACAGACTGATTAGTACTCAAGACCTCGAAGTCCTGAATACGGATCATCTCCCTAGTTTAGAGCAGAATTCTGCATGATGAAAACAGCAGTTTGCACTGCATGTTGTGTCATGTGTACCATGCAGCACAAGCGTGTAGCACTGAGGCACAGCCAGAACCGCTGTGTGGAAATCAGGCCTGTACAGTCTTAGCTTCTTCTGGGGAGTTGTTCAGCTTATTAAGTGGACCATAGAAATCCAGATTTGCAGATGAGGGAGAGTGGTGTTTAAGTTTGAATCAAACCTGGCAAAGCAGAGGTGATTTAATCTCTGGTCCCTCAGAAATCAGCTGGATCACTCAGAAAGTAGGAGGTTTGAGTCTCTCTTGAAGTAACCGGACGAACACAGTGAAACCTTGTCCAAGCCAGTACACTCCTGTAAATACTTCACGCTCAATGTTCATGAATTTATATGTTCTCTGAGAAAATAGTTTCACCCAAAATGTTTGTGAGAATTTCCTCTGTAGCTGAAGACCCTAATAACTTAGGAATTGTAGAGAAAAAGGCAAGGGAAGATCCAAAAGCAGAACAATGCTGTGATTTTGCATATAGCAGAGACTCAAGGGTTAATGTCATTGCAGCTGGCAGCTAAGTGTGATATCATGGAAATAAAAGTTAGCATTAAAATATCATCAATTTTTCCCTTCATAGCATTTTTCTCCAATTTGCAGGCCAGCAATGCAGAGGAATGTATCAGCCTTTATTTTCCTCACAGACATTAGCAGCATTATCTCAACTTTCGGGAAATACACAGCAAGCCAAAATCAACCATCATAGGACATGCAAGTATATTCTGGCATTCACAAAGTTTCACTGAGGGACAGAGGGTACTTTTTGTCTTATTGAGAGGCACTCACATGAGAATAGGCAAAAATCCTTATACTGAATGGTCGCGTCAGCTGATACCCCAGAAAGTATGGCGCAGAGCTGGAAACTCCCATCTGCTTTAGGCCTATAAAAAACAAAGTAACAGACAGAGGAGCAAAGGATGTTTCTTTTTTTTTCAATGGTAGCTTACAGTGATACAAGTATGGATGAAGCTGAACACTCAGAGAATTAGTGGCCACACGTTACAGTGTGTGTACATTAGAGTTACATTAGAGTACACTAGAAATTCTGCACCTCACTCTCCCCAGGCTGTTCAACATCTAAAACAAGACAAAAAGCAACAGAATTTGGAAAGAAGGAAAAGCAGAGAAATGAGGATTAGGTCTGGCACAGAATCATTATTTGTTTCCTTCTCCCCCTATCTTTTATCTTCACTTGTAGCCCCTACCTGCATGTAAGGCTGCCCTGGCTTTCCGTCAGGGCACAGATCTGCAAGCCCAGATGAGATATTCATGACTGCCACACTTGGAGTCTTCCCTCCAGAACATGGAGGTTTAAATTAGTTGTTTGGTTTTACCCTGCTGTTTCCATTCCATGTTCTCCTCCAATCCCTACTTAGGCCTGTACTAGAACACACTCTCCAACCCACGGCTTTCCTATAAATTCAATTTATTAATTAAAGCCTTGCTAACTTTTCTTTTGCTGCCTCATTTCCCAGACCTCCAACCTATTTTGCTGGTTTGCTTCCCTGCTGTCTCTAATTTTTTCATGTCAGAAACCTTGCATTATTCTTTATTAGGAAGAATTTTTTTCCAACTCCCAAATGGTAGGAAACTGCATCACTCTCTTAACTACTCAATGAGAATTATGAATTACTGGAGATTTTTTTCAACTTATCCCTTTAAATTCATCTTGACAGCCTGTACATATCTATATTGTAAATGATGTTTTAGCCCAGACTCCTCCAGCAACTATTCAGAAATATTTATTTTTCATGAAGGAAAGAGAAAAATTTCTTGTAGGACACCTCCTCCTGCAGTACAGGCAGGTACTCTAGTAAGTAAGGATGCTAATAAGAACATACCATGGGCACGTAGGGGAGCACACAAAAGCTCTGTGCTAACAGCTGCATAGCAGCAGTCTCTTTGCAGCTGATTGTGTCAGCTGACTGATTATCTGTGTTCACTGTGCATCGAAGTTACAGCTTGTGCGTTAGCAAATAGAACCCAAGTGCGGGATCAGAAAACGCACACTGCTAAATAAAGCTGATTTATTACAGCTCTTGGACACAATACTTGAGCATATGCTGTAACATTTCTGCATCACACTAGAATGCACCCTTTTTTTTCATTTATCTCTCTGTTCTGAATAAAGTGGGTTAACTCTGGAGGCAGATGGGAGCTCAGCCAGTGCTGCCCGATTACCAGACTGATGTAACAGGCATTCCTGTATGGGTAAGGAGTATAATTTCACACACACCCCTGTGTATAATGCTACCTGTTGCCAAGGTTAGAGGCAGGAGCACCCATACCACAATTTCTCATCGCATGGGAGCCCAAATTAGGTTGGTCTTGTTTTGCAAGCTTTCACTCCTCTTGCCCACAATCCAATTCACTGTGTGAATGTATGATAAATTTCATCGCAGAGCTGGCCCATATCAAAATATTTTCCTGCAGGTCTTTACTTATCCATTCAGATGAGGTTCACTACACTGCTGAAAATGCTCGGGGAATGAAAAACAATCTATGAAGTCCTGACATTGTAAACACATCTTAACGGGCAGTGAACTATGGGACCTGAGCATCCAGTGGCTAAGTCATGATGATACTTAGTGCCGGCACATTCCTCTCCCAGTTCAAGAATTTGTCCTTCTCTTAATTTGGTTTGCAAAAGATATTAATCAGTGCACCAAGATGCTGGTTATATTTGCTGTGTAGTTCGTAAATACTTTGAACAGATGTCAGTGCAACAAATATCACCCCCTCACCCTCACTAAACAGGGCTTGGCACTTTTCCCAGATGAAGTGAATAGGGCACCAGTGGGTAATAGTTTGTCACTTCTACACTTACAGTATTTTCAAATCTGCTAATAGAGGGAACTAGAATTCAATAAACCTCCGTTAGATGGTAAATATCACTTGAAGGAAATGCACATAGTAAATGGAAATTCAGAATGTCACTTAGTCTTCTGTGTTCAGGATGATGATCCCTCCTCTTGACTGGAATCTCCTTTGCCCCAGCTGTTTTCCTTCTGCAGGAATGAAAAGGACCTGTCAATTTTGAAAACTCTGGCTACGTGGTGTTTGCCCTGTTTCCTTCAAAGGCAACACAGGATACATCTGACTTCTATTAGCAAGGCACTAAGGTTTCTATGAAGATCCACTCCTCTCTTAGCAGTTGCAATGTGTGACCGAGGACAAGTTTGTGTAGGCTGCAATTGCATTGACATACCTACAGCTGCTAAAGCAGCTGACACTGCAAATGAAAACTTATCAAAGAATGATAGAATAGACTGATTTGGAAGGGACCCATCAGGATCATCAACTCCAGCTCTTGTCCCTGCACAGGACATGTCAAGAGTCACACCATGTGCCTGAGAGCATTGTCCAAATGCTGCTTGAACTCTGTCAGCCTTGGGGCTGTGACCACTTCCCTGGGGAGCCTGTTCCAGTGCCCAGCCTCCCTGTGGGTGAAAAACCTTTTCCTGAGATCCAACCTAAAACTTTCCTGACTCAGATTCATGCTGTTTCCTTGAATCCTGAAGAGAGTGAAGAGATCAGTACCTGCCCCTCCACTTCCCCTCGTGAGGATGCTGAAGAGCACAGTGAGGTAATTTTAGGATTCTACAGTAAGCATTCAAAGATAGTAGAAAGATCAGACTGTTTACAAGCATATTATACTATTCTTCTTCAACAGCTGGGGTATATGGGGGATAACTGATGCTTTAATATCAAAATATTTATTGCATTTTGAGTGTTCTGATAGAAAAAAAAGAATTAATATTAGAGGTTTTAAGAGAATATGGCTCCAACAGCATGACAGGATATTCTTGGTTTTTTTTACTCTAAAGTGAGGATGACTATCCTAATCACCATGCAATTGCATTTATCCAGCTTAGACCAACGTTTACTCTCTATTTGCTTTATCCATGCTTGTTATGACACATCTATAATCAAGAGTAAATGGTGGTGAAGTCAGGTGAATGTAATAAAACATCTACCACAGATTCACATGAAGTATAAATAACACTCTAATGTGCTACTGGGTACGCTGTTCCACGAGAGGCACCAATATCTAACCAAGAACAGATGCCAGGTGTTTTCTTGAAGTTAAGGTAGGCCAAAATACAATACAGCCCTCAGTAAAAAAGGCTACAGACTAGCAGTACACTTACACAGCACAAGTACTACAGACAAGCAGAAGTGACAGCACTTACAAAATTCCTCAAACATGTTCTTATGACTTGAATGACCTTGGGTTCCTTTGAAGACATCCAGCAGGATGTTACACAAAACAAACAAACAACACCAGTTCCAGTTCTACACTCCTGGAATTCTGACAGCACTCACAAATCAGTCCAAAAGTAACATATGGCAAGAGGGAGGCATCCTCATCTGATACGAATTAGAGTACTTCAATTTCTAGACTAGAATCAAGAGTAATGATCCCACTTGTGTCTTCTCTGACACAAGACTGTTAAAGATGCTAATCTGACAGTCTTAAAAATGGTTTCTCTACAAACCAATTTTAGTCTTTCATAATGTAGACTAGTAAAGTGAAGCCATCTGGTGAGTTTTGTTTTAGCAAATTTTATTCCGCAAGTTTCTTACATGCAGGAAATCTTTGTACAAGGTGGGGAAAGGGGACGTGTCTCCCACCTTCTAGCCTCAACTCCAATCATAAGGTCATTTTCAATGTTAAATGCTATTAATTTCCAAGTATTAGTGCAAAGTACATATTTAAACCTTTTAAAAATTAAATAAATGGGGTGGTTTTTTTACACGTTCTTGTTTTAAGTGAGCAACTTTAAACAATACAATCCACAAAAAGAAAGTAGCAGCCAGTGTCACTGTTTGGCTATCATTAGCCTCCTGAATGTACTGCTTTAATACAATAATACTGGAAAGCAGGCATATTAACGATCATGATAAAGATTTGCCAAGCAAATGCCTTCAGTCATATTTTTTCTGGTGGTACTAAGCATTCTCTCCTCATACAAACTTTCCTTGAAGTTGTGAATATTCAGCACCTTACAGTTTCAGAGTTCTGCTGCCTAAGGATGAGCATATGGTTAAAAAAACCCTCCAAAATAATGCTGCCCTAAGGGACTTATGTATATATAGCAGTAAATGCAGAGCATTTCACCCAATTAGCAAACTGAAGACTCTGGTCTGACTACAGCCGGCACACATTTTTTAAGCTGAAGTGTCGTTCATTCCCTCAAAAGGACGCCGCCCTGAAAGGGTCACGCTCAGCCCGGTGAAACCCCTTCCATGCACCGTGGCTTCTCACAGGCCAGGTGACCTCTTTACATCAACTATGCCTTTAAGGGTGCCAGTCTCAGCATGGAGTGATAACCACCCCATGTGTATAAATACTTTAAAAAGAAACCCGACAAAACAAACAAACAAAACAACAAACAAACAAAAAGAAACCCCAAAAAAACAAACAGGGAAAGTGCAGGGGAGTTGTCTCGAGGGCCTCCGCCCGACAAACTGCTCCGTCCTTTGAGCTTTTGACCCTACTCCGGCCTCAACGAGGAGCCGGGGAGGCTAAGCGTCCCCACCGCCGCCCGGGGCTGCAGCTCTCCTTCCCGGGGCAACAAACAAAGCTCCGTGCCGGCAGCTCCGTGCCGGGCCGGCTCCCTGCTCCCGGCTGAACCTCATCCCGGCGGCCGGCAGCCCCGGGCGGGGCGCAGACAGCCTCCACCCTGGCATCCTACCCCCGCAGAGCGGAGAAGGGCCATCCCCTCTCATGCCATGCCATGCCATGCCATGCCGTGCCGTGCCGCCCCGCCCCCGGGCATCCGGTCAGCCCCGCCCCGGGGCGGGCTGCCCCATAAAAGCCGGGCAGTTCCGCGTTGCCCTGCTGTGGTTCGCGTTTCGTTCGCGCCGCGATCGTCCGCTTGTCCTGGAGCTGCTGCGCCACGCCGTGAGGCGAAGGTGCCCTGCCTGTCTCTCAGCCCGGCAGGCGAAGGTATCCCCGGTGCTGTGGGACGGGACAGGGCGTGCGGGCGCTCGGCGGGGCGATCGAGGGCCGTGGGCAGCCGGGCGCTGCGGGGCAGCGGCGCGGCCCGGGGAGGCGGCCTGAGGGGGTGGTGAGCCGGTCACTGCCGCGGAACGCTGCTCCTGGGGTTTCTTATGATGCTGGTTGGGTTGGTAGGCGCGCTGTGCCGAGTGAGAGTAAGGTTATCCAGCATCCTCCGAGGGCTGAGGGAAATATTGCTACACCACCGCCCTTGGACAGCCTTGGCTACAGGACTACTATATTTTTGTGTGATCACAGCTCTTCCGGTACAGTGAAAAAAATTCATCCTTGCCAAACCCTGCTCAGGTGATTGCGTGATCAAGCTCTAGTCCTTCGACTAGCAGAGGTGGTGTTCCGCTCAGCTGCCAGCCTTGGTCCTGCCCTTGTGATTCGTGAGCAGTGATTTTCTTTAAGAGCCTGTTGGCGGTGAGCGTTGGGCACCTGTACCTACAAGCCTTTGCTGGCAAAGTTATCTGCACTTGAAATCTGTTTGATAAGACGTTGTAGAACGTCTGATACTTCTCTACCGCATAAAAGCCCTCCACACTTATGTCTATGTGGACGTAGGCATACTGAAAAATAATTCAAGGCATCAGAAGTGATCTGAGGCCTTACACGTACCAAAGATCCCTGTGGTTAATTCACTTGTAAATAAAATACATCCCTGCTCGCTTTAGTTGAGAAGACAAAATCAGCCAAGTGAGTGGCAAATTTGGTTGTCTGTACAGATATGTTTGGCTACAGTAGCTGGTGTAATTAGCAATACCTAATGCATTGAGTGAGAATGGAGGCCCAGTCAAGTCTGGGTTAGGGGAGAGATGTGTCCATGGAAATTAAGCATCTCATTGAAGGATGCAGAGTTGGTCTTCTAACAGGAAGTCTCCTGTGGTCTGTATGCATAAACAACTCTACTTCATTAAGTAAAAGTCATACTTTTCTGAAAGATCTAATGTGCCTCTGACCTATACAAACCTAATACGTGAGTATTTTACTTAGAGAATTACTGTCATAAATTTTAAACTGGGTTTGGGTCAAATCATGCATTGCCTCTGAAGGCATTTGCATCACTTGGTTTTCCATGGGGATTAAGATAAGATATAACATTCTTATCTATGCCAGAGATACCAGTCCTCTTTCATGCAAATGGAGGATTTTATGTTAAGTGCATTAAATTAGTGCAATCAAGTAAAATTCAGCAGCTGCACTTATTTTAAAGACTTGTTGCTTCTGTTTTAGACTCAACAAAGAATGTACATGAAATTTAATAACATTTTTCCTTTAAAACTCTATTTTTGCTTTGAACTCTAATAGCTCTATCGATATGAGAGCCTATTACCGGAAATGCCAATATTGGCTCTAGAAAAATGTCCCAGTGCTCTTTTGATATTTGTTTCATTTCTTACTGGTGCTACTGCCTCTGTGCACGTTTAGTCACATTTTAATGAGAACGAAGAATAGAAAGTACTCAATAGAAAGCATTCACCCCATGACTTTGCTGGAAAGAACTTGTTTTCCTATCCACTATGTTTTTGACAAATGTTTTTCAGTTATCAGAACAGTTTTAAGATGTCCCAATGCTTCTGCCAGAAAACTCTCTGAAATAACTAGCTCTGCTTTAGCAGTGGCCTATTTCTTTTCAAGACCAGCCTAGTTTCACATGTAGAAAACCTAAGGCTCGTGGTAGCACATGTGTGTTCACATGAACTTTGTTTCATGAACTTTGCTCAGAGTAGCAGAGACCTGAGGGACTTATCTCTTGACACTTGTCAGACACCATTTCCTATACACATAGATAGCAAAGTTAACTGAGAGATGTAATCAGACTGGGCATGTAGTGCTAAAGGTTGATGTATAAGTGCCAAAGTGCTCCACTTTTAGCTGAGAAAGAAGATATTATCGCTTCATAATGTTGTTAGTGAAAGATTACAACCTGTTTTGACCAAGGATGAATTTCTTGCACGGCTGTTCTATACTAGAAAGTAAAATAACGTTACTCCAAGGACTAAAAGGCCTGCTTGGTGTCAGCATTACTGGGATGTGTACAGGCTGTGAGGTTAAACACGTACCTGAGATGGTATGATTCAAGCCTATGACATTTGCTTAATGCAGGGAGGTGAATAGAAGAAACTCAACAGCTTTGCAGCGCATTCTTGGACTGTGTTCAACTGCAAAAGCAGGCTCTCCTCAATAATGGTAGTACAGGTAACTGAAAAGTCAGGAGTGCCAGTTATTTACCTAGTGTGCTTTGGAGATTTATAAGCATATTTTCTTCTGAAGCTCCTTATGCTCATGTTTTCTCAGCACAATTGGCACTGGGACTTGCTCTGCCTATGATTTCATGGTGACAAGGAGTGCCTACAAAGCAAAAAAAGTTGTGGTCCTAAAAGCAGATTTTTTTCCTGACATATAGTACTAGTTTGTGAGCACTAAAGTTCTTTGATCAAACTGTGAGTTTTGATTTGTAATTTTCATGCATTTCTGTTTAAGATGATCAGTGGGCAGATTTTTAGTATTAGTAGTATGTATTTATTTATTTTACACTTGTATCCACATTCTGTCAGAGCAGAGAATGAAACTCATGACATGAGGGATGGGGAATTTCTAAAGCAGATGAGGGCAGGTGTTTCATACTGCTGCTGAATGGTAAATGAATTGTGTACTGCATCCTGGAGGAAAGTAGAAGCAACCTGAAGATGAGACAGAAACAGGACAAATGGATTAGCTATGCTGGTGTAAGCCTATATGTATTTTTTTGAAACAACGCTCAAAATTAGGCTAGAGAAAATATTTAGAATGGAGCTGAAAATGTTTTTGAAGTGTTGATGTTTGCATTTTCTCTATGGTTTACCCTATCTGGTAAATGGTTTGGGTTTTTTATCAGGTATCTGGAGAAACAGCCTGAAAATGAACTTCTTCCTGGAAACATTAAAAGTCATTGTACTTTTCTTTTATTACTTACTGGAGTCACTGGTGTTCTTGGTTGTGCCTAGACGGAAGAAGAATGTCAGTGGTGAAATAGTATTAATAACAGGAGCCGGAGGTGGCATTGGAAGACTCTTAGCAGTAAAGTTTGCCAGCCTTGGAGCCACGCTGGTCCTCTGGGATATTAATCAAGAGGGGCTCAACCACACAGTTAGACTGGCCAAAGAAAATGGAGCAGGAAGAGTACACTCTTACATCTGTGATTGTAGCAAAAGACTGGATGTCTACAGAGTAGCTGACCAGGTAAAGTATCTTATTTGTGGCTTTGACAACTATTCTAAGATGAGTGCATGCATGGGTGTAAGATGCATGAGTAAGTTTTCTAGTGGATTCAAAGCAAGAGATTAAAGTTAATTCATTCTGAATTTATTGTGCTTCCTATGTATTTTAAGAATTCTGGTTTTTAGAGTTGACTTGTGTATCTCTATTCCTTAAAAAATAAAAAGAGCTGGCTCTCTTTTTCAGTAGCTCACTTTAACTGGGTAGCTTCTCATTCATTCATTCAATTACCGAGCAGGCACTTAATTGTGAACTGCGGAAAATCAATTTATTGACGCTAAAGCAGTATTGCAAGTTCTGGCAGCCCTGTACCAAAAGTAAGCCCTAAAGACCATACATTGTAAAAAGGATTAACTGCTTAGGCCATTTTCAAATAATTCCATTGCTGTGAGGAGATTTTTGCAGGCATACTTTATCTGAATTAATAAATGTATCTTGATGTCTTAAATATTTCTTTCTTTAATTTCTGAAGAGCTTTGTAAACATAGCATGTGGTTAGATAATTTGGGCAGACTAGCAGAATTGCCAAAAGGTAAAATTGTTAAACAGTTTCCAGCGTAACAACCTGTTCTCATTTGCTTAAAATTTGCTAAACTTAACTGTTGAACTAAAAGGTTTCCACAGTGAGTGTTTGAATTTTTTTTTTAAAGAAGTTCAGCTGTCTTCAGGAACATCTGTTGGCTGAAATAATGTTCTGGTGCTCTTTATGAAGCTCTAGCCTTCTGGCTTTTTCTATCTGTGCAAAAATGACTATCACAAACTTTCTGATATTGAAGCTTGTGCATGAATTGCAGCTTGTTAGAGACTGGTGCTATTGATTTTTGTATTCCAGTAATGCTGATCAACCCTGGAGCTCTGTTACACCATCTGTTGACATCTGCTGTCCTTGCAGAGAAGTTTCATGTCTCTCCACAGACCTGTAGCTATGCTTCCTGCTGAACTGGGAGAACTAGAGGAGGAGTATTGTAGTGTGAAGGACACTGGAATGAGGAAGGTGAAAGTTAACCTTTAGTTTGAGGGCTTGAATTGAGGGCTAGCACTCTGGGCCCGTGGAGAAAAGCAGTGGCTGAGCCGCTCTGGACAAATTTGAAAAAGAGAACAGGGTGTAGGTCTGTGTGACGTGGGTTCAGGATGACGCAAACCGAGCTAGGCAGGAACAAAGAAGTTGTAGTAGGGTCCAGTGCATGGTTCCTCACTTACAACCTTCTGTCAGCAGTTCAGCAACTGTCAGATTCACTAATAATCCTCATGCTGATCCGCATAGAAGAAAATTCCCTACTCCCGTTATTTCAGAAATGTCATGTCGTGCTGATGTAGAATCATCCAATCTTACCAGTTACAAAAAGACTTTAGTATTAGTGCTCAGTGCCACTGTTTGCTTAGTGCAGCGTAGCAGACTTGGGTTCATAGTGTTCAGCATCAGCTGAAGGTGCAAGATAACACAGCATGGTTCCAGGTCCTGTTTTTTTTCCCCTTCTGGTGAATGAGCTTTATGCAGACTTGGAGTTTGGCAAGGCTATGGTGAAATAAATTTGTGCTAGCATATGTTTGAAAACTTTGCTCCCTGTAAAACAGTCTTAAAGCCAAAATGAAATGTATGTGAGTCTTTAATGTCTGCTTCATCAGCCACACAGAGACGCCATGAAGAAGTCACTTTGTTAGGAAGAAAACCCAAAGGCTCTGCATGTATTAGGTTCTTGTTTCTTTCCTGTACCAACAAGATGAAGGACAGCGTTTTGGCGTCAAGAGCTGTAGCTTAAGATTTATTTCTAATGTCCCTGTTCCAGAAGTACTCAAGTCCTAGAGCTTAGTTAACAAAAATGGACAAGACTGGAACAAGTTTAAGGAAGATGAGGAAGTTAAGCTAGAATAAAGGATAGGTGATAAATTACCCTTTAATTCTTTACGGTTATATACATTTCATTTTTCCCAGATAGCTCAGATCAGTGAACTGTACTTCAAATTCTATATTAAATATTTTCATTCTCCTTTGGAGAGCTGACGCAGTATCTTGCTATCAGCTGGCCCATAGTTCTTCTCTCAAATGAGTCTGTTCATGACTGTTCTCAGTCTGCAGTTAAAATGAGAACTATACTTCCTCTTACTGATTTAAATATATAGGTATTATTTTTGAGCCAACTTAATTTCTGGGGTAGAGTGTATCAGATTCTAGTCCAGAATTGCTTTTCAGTTTTAAAATGGGTTTACTGTAGCAAAATACTTTTTGCATTAGTTAAGCTTTCTGCATTAGAGACTTACCTGAAACAGTTGTCTCCAGAAACAGAGGTGCTGAAAGCAGAAGCTTGTGTGGAGCTGTTGGGCTCCACATATCTGAAGAGAATCCATTTGAGAGCTCACCTTTACAAAGGCATCAGGTGAGACTGTGCAAGAACCTGAGGTGTTTGGATCTATAATAAGCACAAGTTCAGCTTGTTTAAATGTGCAATATTTCTGTTTGTTAAGTTTTCATATATAATACTTGGAAAGAATGTTTTGTATTTATTGCACGCTATCTTGATGCTGTTTGTTTTAGGTTAAAAAAGAAGTTGGAGATGTTAGCATCCTCATCAACAATGCTGGTGTTGTAATTGGGAAGAGATTTCTTGATTCTCCAGATTCACTTGTAGAAAAAACCATGGACGTGAACACAATGGCACACTTCTGGGTAATACCTGTATTTTTCATATACATACTAAGACATCCTTTTAACATGTTTTCAGTGTTAATTTTGCCTTTTGGAATTGAGGAAAACATGCAAGGATATAGACCTCCTTGGAGGTTCAGTCAGAAATAGTAAAAGAAATTACTCACTTTGCCCTGGAGCCTGTAAAATTTTTTTTTTAAGTGTGGAAGAATGGATCCTTTGGGAAGCTCTAGTGTAGGCAGGTGGAAGCACTTCATGTTTAGGAATGCTCTTAAGAACTGAAGTCTACCATCTGCTAAATTCTGAGGCTAGTCATTTGTTATAATCTCATTATGAATGGACATGAAGCAGGCCCACCCTAATAGTTGCTGCCCCTAGTAACAGAGAAGTGTTCAATTCTACTTCAGTTCTTCTGTTAGTGTTCTAGTTGTTCTGTGGTTGTGATAACTTCAGTAAGAAATACCACATGTTCTGGTCATGCTCGTAATAAGTGGCGTTTTTGTCCAGAATGAGTGCCCTCATGGTGTGCTTTTTCTTCTTTCCAGTGAAGGCAGGTCGCCTCTGTGGTGTTTCTGTCATAAAGAATTGTAAAGAAAATATTCACTTATGTTTCAGTTTACTTAGAAATAAATTTAATCACAAAGATTTAATGAATTTAATCAAAGGAAAACATGAAATTAAAATCTTTGCCGTTTTACAAAATTTGCAGTGAACACTTAATTCTCTTTTGAAACCAACTTCATGGCTAGCTGAAACTATATTTAGCTTTCATCAGGTTACCATCTGTCTTTGGTAATACTGGTGGGGTTGGGAAATCCCCATTTAAATAGCTGAAGGTTAGAGTTCAAACAACAAGCTCCACATACGTACACACATCCTTTCCGTAATGGAAGGGGGAAAGCTTCTTTAAAATGTAGGGAGAATTTCTCTAAAACCAACAAACACCTTCAAAATACTGTGGCACGTAGCTTACTTGGTAAGATGTTACATTGCAACTCTGATTTACTTTGCAGACTTACAAAGCCTTCCTCCCAGCAATGATTGCCTCTAACCATGGACACTTGGTTAGCATAGCAAGCTCTGCAGGACTGTGTGGAGTCAATAAGCTTTCAGGTAGGGTATGAAAGCTAATACTAATTGAGATAATTAGTTTGATTTTAAATTCTGCAATCAATACCCATGGTGGGGGGGAAAAAAGACGAACTGATTTTGAGTTTCTGTATCTTTCTGTATAGGTAAAGCAAGTAGTCAGGCTTTCATAACAGCTGACCTTAAATAGACCATTTCTTTACAAAGAGTTTTCCAGCAGTGCTGTGAAACAGGTTTTTCTGCCAAGGCAGTTAGAGGATCTAGAAGCTGTATAGAACTTTGGAAGCTGAGAACCTCAATGTTTTTAAAGTTTACTTTCAGGTTTCTTATAGGCAAGAGGCCACTTTAGATTTAGATGAAGCTCAGAAGGCATTTCTGGAACATGTCTACAAAGGGGGAGGAATATGAAATAAGGTGACATAGCAGTAATAGAAATCTAGCTCCAAGGGAGTCATAATAAGGGCAAACTGAGTTTCAAGTTGAAACCACATTAGAGAGTCTTGAAAATGTGAGTTTGATGCATAAGAAGTGAGTACATGGATTTAAAGATAAGGTCCGGTATGAAAAAATAATTTCATTTACCATTGTTCTATAGAGAGTGGAAGAGTGATAGCAGGGATGCCATGAGAAACCCTCTGTCTGTCAGTCTAGAACAACAGTTGATTTAGGAGGGGAAAGAAAAGGATTGAATCACATCAAAAGCAAATTTTAACCTAATCCTGAAAACCACTCCTATTCTGAAGTGGTTTAGTATTGGACAGTAAAGTTTAATTTGTAAATTTAAATATTTAACTGCAATTAATTTTTTTTATTTTACAGATTACTGTGCAAGTAAATTTGCAGCAGTTGGTTTTGCAGAGTCAATTGATATGGAGATGAGAAGTCTGAGAAAGACTGGTGTTAAAACCACAATTGTGTGTCCATACCTCATAAACACAGGAATGTTTGATGGTGCTCAAACCAAGTGAGTAAACTCTTGGGAGGTTTTTATGAAAGTTGCATTTTTAGCATGTTATAAACCCCTATTTCTTTTATGAAAATCATGAGCCAGGCTTTTTTTCTGCTTGTATTACTTTTAGGGCTGCAGATGGGTGTTAACAGTGCTATCCAGTGGCTGGGCAGCCCAAAAGGCCTAGGTACTTTACTATTCATTTAAGCTGAAATATTAATAATTGGTGTCCTTTCCTCTGCAGAAGCCAAATGCTCCATTTGTCCTCTCTGGTTTCTAAACCCCCATTCACCTCCTGAAATTGGTGGCATAGCTTTGCTCAGTATGCATGTATAATGACAAAGTTCAGGAGCCAAATAAAAGCCTGGTGTGTCTTAATATGTTTTGTCTTATGAGAGGTCACACAGGGGGAAAATAACAATGTCCATTCACTCTAACAAAATGAAGATTCTGTTGCTCATAGGTCTTGTTGTATTTATTTCTTTTTGTTTTTTAGTTGAATAACTGAAAATTTCAGACTTTTTTGAATAAAATGTGAATCCGAAACAATTTGTATTATAGCAATAAATATTTTGTTTTTCAGGTGGCCACGTGTTCTACCCAGTCTGGATCCAGAGTATGTAGCTGAGAGGATAATCACTGCTGTTCGGCAGAACCAAGAAATGTTGTTGATACCACGCATCATTTATGTTTTTTATTTTTTGAAAGGGTAAGCTATGCTTCTATTCTTCTTTTCCCCTATTTTTTCTGTCCAGGGATGTTTCAGCTATGTGTTTGACTAAAAGTACAAACGAGGCTTCTACTTACTGGTGTGAATTTTCCTTAAGTCCTGCACATTTTTGGAACGGTTTTGTTTGTTTGTTTCTATGGGTTCAGTCAACTCTTGGGTGACAGAACAATGACAGAAAAGTCTGGCTGTGCCTTGCTGACTCCACTGGGGTGCAGTTTTACTGTGGGCTGTAGAGAACTGGGTCTCTTTCTCCATGACTGCATGTCAGGGAATTATTGGTTGGAAAAGACCTCTAAGATCACTTAGATCTTAGATCTCAGTTGGACTGAGTCCAACTGTAAACCCATCTGGTGTCTTGCTCCAGCATTAGGGCACTTCTGACTCTGTTGAAAGCCAGGTTGAAATACTGATCTAGCTAATAACTCAGGCTGGCAAATGAGTGTAAAGGATATTTTGAGAGGACCAGTGGGTCTATATTCTAAAGAGTATACTGCCTTTGCCAGTATTAGCCAGGTAAAACTAATTCTGTGATAGAACTGCACAACTCTTCTGATGTCTGTTTGTTCCTTTTTATCTTCCTCAATGTCCTTACCTTACAGCCTCCTACCTGTGAAAGCAAGTGTTCTCCTTCTAGACTACTTTGGAAGCCTTGATATCATGAATACCTTCAAGGGTCGACCAAAGAAGGAGTGAAAAAACACAAAAACCAGAGATCAGCAGCTCTAAAGTGGGTGTTGTTAAAGGTGGTGGTGGTGGGAGAAGTTTGCTTCCCTAGTAGCTGTGAACTTTGGGTGCCTCATTTCTCAATAATAAGGTTCTTTTTAAAAGTTGCTTTTTAACTGGCTCTCAATCAACAGCTTTCATTTGAACTATTTTTTTTAATCTAGTGAATTGTTTTCTTTTCACTTTGTTATGAAGATACATTAATTGAATTTAGTTGCTTTGCTTTTGACTGTTTATAATGCCTTAAATGTGATCCTGCATCACAAACTAGTAATTGGCAACTCTGGGGGGAAGAAAGGACAAAGAAATCACATGTATTTAGCAGAAATCACATGTATTTAGCAGGTAGCCAGAAAAGCCTCTGGTGTACCTGACTTCTTGCTGCCATTCAGTGAACCATGAGAATGGGTTCTACTGCTGGTGCCATTACCATTCCCTGGTAAGCTGAGGAATTCAAGAATTTCCTCAAACAACAGATTCTAAGTCTTACAAATGAAAGTTTTGTGAGATAAAAATATGCACTGTTTTGGTGAAAAAAAGTTACATTTATTGATTTTTTGGAGGTGTGATCTCTCAGCTCACAGATGACAATAGATGTTGGGGCAAGGATGAGAAGGATGTGTAAATTATGCATTTATGCTGCTAATTTACTTTGTGCCTAATTTATTTTAAAAGCTATTACCACAACTACAACTTTGTGACAAAAGTTACATTTATTGATTACATATATTTGTATCTAAGTACAATATCTAATATTTTAAGAACTATTTTAAGTTGTCATCTCCTAAGAAGAATAAACTTGTATTTGTAAAGCATGAAACTGCCAGTCTAGGTGGGCTATTCGATGTCTTGTCAACTGAGACAACAAACTACTAAAAGCAAAGGCGTTGTGTTGTGTAATAGGGGTTTCTCTTGGGATTATTTCAGAAAGGAATGATGCTGACAGAACTGGAGTGAATGCTATCATTACAGCCATCGTTTGAGTAATGGCAAAAAGTTTTGCTTCTGTGAGCTGGGTGACAGTTTGCCTTGTGTCTACAGAGACTTGTTTTACTTTCCCTTCACTCTTAGGACTGTCCGTTTATTTTGAGCATATGCTGAAGAGGCATTGCCCTTTTTGACAATGGATGCTTAGAAAGCTACCTTGACTTTTTGTAATCCAAAACAAGAAAAAGGAAGCTTATGTGTATGTCACTTTTGTACATGCTAAGTCCACTTCCTGTTACAGTACTCTGCTAGCAAGTGGTACAGCAATTGAAACAGTATGGGGAAAAGGGGGACTTTTTTAATGGAGAGTCTTTTTCTCTTCAAATGATGGCCTAGGAACTACCTTCATTTCCCTTGTCTGTACAAATAGTGAGGTTTATTAGCAGAGAAAGGTTCACAGAGAACTACTTTACTAATGATGAGCAAGAAACACTGAGTAGAACAAGTGTGTTAAAAATCACCTTACCTTTATGAGGGATTGATGAGAGCTAGAATTCAGAGCGATGAAAAAGAGATTTGTTTCACTCTCCTTTCAGATCTGCAGCTTTTCTTCCTCAAAATTTTTACTCGTTTTACAGTGCACCTCAGGAAACAGAAATTAACCAGTTAAAAAAAAGAGATTTGTCTCAATGTGCAGTCTGTACCCGCATTGCACTGTTTACAAATTCTACCACTAATAACTTTGTGGTGTATCTGTGTCTTCAGACTCCTCACCTTTTTTTTGCTAACAGACCATACTTTTTTTTCTCCTGGCTATGAAATACTAGATATGCAGAGTTCTGGAGCAAAGGAGAAAAGTGAGCTATGCATATGAGCAGTAGGAGTGTCAAACTCCAGCTCTAGTGAGAACAAGTAGCTTTTCATTTTCAGTGTCTTTGTGAACACATTCTGCTGAGGAAAATTAGAAGCAGTGAGTCTTGCAGTGGGATTTGGGGATTCTCAGCAGATTCATGTTTGTCACACTCCTAGGAGGATTTCACCTGATAATCTGTGCCACAGAAATACACTTCCAAGGGATTTTACTACTTCACAGAATCAATGGAAAAGGACCTGTGTTCAGTTAAGTTTTATATATCTCTGAGGTTGGAAATGCTACACCCTCTCTGGGTAATCTGTTCTAGCGTTTGTTCACACTGTTTTAAGAACAAATAAATGAAAATTATGTTTAAATTGAATGTGCTTTTTTTCATGTCCTTTCAGAAGATATCACTAAGAGTCTGGGTTTGTGTTTTACACTTTCCTTTTAGGTACTTAAACACATTGAGCCTCAGCCTTTTCTCTAGACTAAGCAGGCCTAGCAATCTTGACCTCTCCTTGTATGACAGATACTCCAGTACTGTAATTATCTTTGCAGCCCTTCACTGGACTCACTCCAGTATATTCATATCTCTTAGAGACCAAGTTCTGTGCTAGACTGAGCATGAATAATATGTCGTACAGCGCTTCACTAGAAAATCTCTGCTTGCTAGCTTTGAGTATTGTGGTCACTGTTAAATTACATTGTGTGCCTGGAGGATAACAGCTTATCCTGTGGTGGTTTTTATCTCCCCCATCTCCTGCGAGGGCATGACAGATCTGTGGAGTTGTATCCCAGAGGTCAAACAGCACACATCCTTCCCCTGTGTTCAGGAGGTTGCATGGAGCGAGTGTTTGGATTTTCAACTGACATGGAAATGTCTTGAGATAAAAGGTGGCTTACTTCCAGCATAACAGTGATCTTGGCTGATTGCTTTCCTGATGCCAAAAGAGAGTCTTTCCTTCTGCTCGTGGCAAGAAACACATGGAAGGATCACTGCGACACCCAAAGAAGATAGAACATGAAAAGGAAGAGCATCTCAGTTGTGACATCATAATGTCTGACAAGAGCCCAGGATTGCTGGATGATATGTCAGGCTGCTCCCACAAAAGACTTGTTGGCTTCATGGCTATTGCTTGAAATTTTAGATAGTCTCTTCACAAAAATGTCTGTTCCAAATTTGACTGGAATGGCTACATTGGCCTAATAATCATAGTTACAGTGATTCAAAGGCAATCCATGTTATTTTGTTGCCTGTTGTATTTCTTTTCCATGTGAGTTCAGATTCCTGTGCTAGCAGAATTCTTGCTGTCACCTAATGCTTCAAAACATGGAGAACATAGTGCTAAGAAAAATTAACTTGATCCTCTGAACAAGACTGAGGAGGAAAACAAACAAACAAAGAACCAGCAGCTAAGATACAGGCTCCATTTTTACTTATTTTATGAATTTGGAAATGAGACCCAGGAGCTATATGCACCTGCTTGGAAGCTGGTGTTCATGGTGGTTTGGTTTCATTTTAGGAAGAAGCCAAGCAGGTACCTCTTCTCTGGTAACTTTCCTAGGGGCAGTGGATCTTCCAAAGCTATGGGTGTGGACTGCATACTTTGCTAAGCAGCTGTTCAAAGCCATAGGCTTTGTGAAATAAGCATTTTAACAAAATAAAGTAGCTTCTCTCACTGACTTTTTCTTTGTTGTGACGATCAAGAGAAATGGATTTGGAGCCACAGCTATCAGATATTCTAGGAAAATGCAGGATTACTGTCTCTCAGCAGCCCTTCACACTTAAAATGACACTTAAAATGAGTTATTAATGCTTCAGTAGGTGGGGGAGCACTACAAGCAGGGACTTTTGTTCACTCACTGTATGACACACTTTCTCTCTAGTCCTAGGTGGCTCCAGCTTGACAGATATTTTCTCTGCCTGTCAAAGCCACCAAGCTCACAGCCTGAAGTTCTGCAGGCAGCCTGTGGCTGAGGAAAACATAGCTCTGTCTAGGGAAAAAAGGTGGAACAAAATCACACCTTCTTCCTTTGCCCTTGGCAATATTCACACTAGGGAGATGAGCATCCACAGGGTTGGGACAGAGATGTGCCAGGCAAGGGTATGACAAAGGCAGAGGTTCTATGCCAAGGTGCCTTGCAGTATTGTGTCTGCTGGGTCGTTACTGCTCAATTAAAACAAACCTCGACTCTTGGTGTTGCTGTGTTGAGAGATTTGGCCCTTTTCCAAGGTCATGACTAACTACATCTAAGGAAACGTCGTTCTGCAGGACTTGTAGAGGAGTAGTCTTCCACAATCTCTGCCCAGGAGGGAAGAACCCTAAGACATATTGTGATGCTTTTGCCTCTTCATGTCCTGGGGTCCAGAGGCAGCATCCCTGCCTTTGGCACAGAAGGAAGAATCAGCAGAGCCAGAACACGAGCAGCAGCGACGACGCTGTCAGCACATGCAGCCAACAGCAATAAAAGGGGTTCTTGCTGAACAAGTTTGGCCTGTTGGCACCATAAGCTTCATGCCTAGAAGGTGCCATGGTCTAGGCTATGGAACCTGGGTGCTGGTGCAGTCCCCCTGGGCAGGTATCTGCATCTCCTCTATTAACTGTATTGCTGTAAAGGCAGCTTGCTCAGAGGTTAATGCAAGGTGATGTATGATAGCTGAGGCATCTGTGGAGCACATGGTCTTTAATGATCGTTCCTCACAAATGGGAATTCTTGTTGGAAGGTTAGCATGGAAGGTCTTCTCTATATTAATTCTAGAAAATACATTTTGCATTTTTTATTGTCTGCATATTTCTGGCATGATAATGATTACCCTGAAGCACACTCATACAATGCACCATTCATAGCTAATAAAGTTACAAAACTGTTTTTAGTCATGCTACAGTTACTGCAGAATGTCATACCTGTGTTTTGGGGAGCTTCTAACAAATTAAGAGAGAGCTGTCAGTTCCAAGTAATCACATCTGTCAAGGGTATTGTATCCAGAAGGAGCATATATCACTAGAATAGCCAAGTGAGGTGCTTGTTTGAAGTGTTTCCTTCAGGAAGTATGTAATTTCCACTCTGGTGTTTAGTTGGTCTTTAACAGAGGATGGGAGTAATAGACAAGGTGCCTAGTTAAAATTTCGTGTTAAAATTTCCTAAAAAAAGGATTACCAAGTTAATTCCACCAAAAAGAAAATAAAAATACTTGAAACAGTTAGAGCCTGCTGTAGAAATTATCTCCACCAGAAGCAAGAGGCAGAAATCTGTTTCCAACCTTGCTTCTGAGCCAAGGACTTGGAAGACTGCTATGAAACTAGTTTATTCAACTTTTTTTTTCCACATTGACAATGAAATGTCTGACTGCCCTCTTTCGTGCTTTTATATCCAGATAATTTTATCTGCAGTGATATTTATAACAATATCTCAGGGACTATGGATTGGTCCTTTGCATTCAGATAATTGAAAAAACAAAGTATCTTTGCTTTTAATTTTTGTGTGATTGTAACTCTGCCCATCTAAAATGGGTCAGGTTTTCAGCTTCTATTCAAAGGGGAGAGAGCACTTGAACAATCACTTCTCATTCAAGAAATAATGTCCTGACAGCTGCTTTTTCCTATATGTGGAAACAGGGTGCTACATTTGTTGGAAAATAACTACAGTATCCAAAGTGGAAAACCCTCTTAGAGAAGACTGGAGGAGGGATGAAAAAAGTGAGGAACTTCAATTCACTAGTTCAAATGGGAGTCCACTAAATATGTGGAGAGTGCAAGAAAAGAGGGAAGGTGATATTGTTGATGAGTAATTAGTTGGTACATGGTCTCCTTGTGGGAAGTATCAGAAGACTTCCTTTTGGTCCACAGGATTCTTGAAGGCTGGATTGGTTTCTACTGTTCTAGAGAATTTCCTGACCTAAAATAGGGGTGGGTTTGTATTGTGTCTTACAAACAAGGTATTTTGTAAAGAGGATAAGCACTTCAGAAGAGTGAAATAAAGGATATGTATAAACACACAAACATACATATATAAATATATACACTTCAATTATATGAAGTATAACATTTAGATTTTGTTTTGATTCTGTATGTACAGAGGTATAAAGAGGCAGACAGGAAGGTTTCCAAGCCTATCCCCGTTCCAAAATCTTTTCAGCTAGTTTTTGCAGTTTGGGATACTGTAGCAGGTTTGAGATTTACATCTGAAGCCAGGTAGTGACTTGCCTGTGCAATGCTTTCCCTGTCAGATTACATAATCTCTTACAGCAAGCATTTAATGGGGTAGCACCCTGACTGCTAGGAACCTACACGAAGGAGACAGTGGCATGTATACAGTGTTTATTTTTATTCAGCCAGCTACAAGCCTAGCCTTTTTAACATTATTTTTCAGAACATGGCACAGAAACAATGGATTTTTCACATCCACAGGAAGAGCTGTTGCATTACTTCCATTGTGAAGGCCTGTCCTGTATTCTTTTGTATATATATATATATGCTTTTTTGTTTTATTGCATTACAGCAGTAAAAGCCACAAAGACATACCAGGAAAATCTATCCATGTTCTCCACCTGAGTCATAGATTGATTTGTTTGGTTTTTTGCTTTTTTTCTTTTTAATAGTGTCTTAAAATCCAGAAAGCAGCAGTAGAAGTCCAAGGAGATCAAGAGAACAAGCTAAGGGATAAGTTCAGGGTTCACACCAATTCCTTGTCTGAGGATTTTGAAGGAGATACAATAGAGAAAAAAATCATGCCTCTACAACCAAATATAAATTCTCGTAACTATTTTGAAGCACGTGATCTTGCCACTTTGAAACCCAGGAAATCACCCCAAGGAAATCTACAGTGTCCATTCTTACATTCCTGTATGTAAACCATTAGAGCTTCTGTGGTGGCTGATGAAGCTCAGGATTCATTAGGGCTTGACGCCTGTGTATCCCCTCACACCTGCTTGGGAGACATTCTGCCACAGGACTGGTCTCCAGATTTTATACACCTACAAATATTTTTTTAAGGATATTTTCACATCAATAGACCTATGAATCTTTTAAACTGTAAACCATATATAATCTAAATGAAGAATGACTTGAGTTGAGAAAGGGACTTAGAAAATATGGTAGCTAAAATAGTCTTTTCCAGAGACTGAGGTCAGAGAGTGCTGAAAGGTTGTGTTTGTTCCTAAATGGGAAAGTAAGTACCCCTTTTCTTTCCCCACTGTAAGCAAGCAAGATTTTTTTACTTTTTTTGGGATGCACAGATAATATCTGCTAATTAGGGGCAGAATGGCCCTGCATCTTTCATCAAGCAAATAGTCAGGGCACTGCGTGAGCAGTGACTTAGTAGCACTTCAAGATTTCTGGAAATTCCTTGGCTTTCATCCTATTGCCACTCCCTAGTTGGACTGTAAAGAGACTCGGATGGAAAATTTTAAGAACCTTTGTATTTTGTCTGCATAGAGAAAGGACTGCTATAAATTGAATACTCTTACCTTAGGTATTTTTAGAGATTAGCAAAATGGATTGATTGGAAATGTACCATAGTCCCTTAAGAAGATCCCTCTTAACAAAGGTAATTGTCTTAGAAGAAAAAGATAAATACATATAAACTTACACACATAAATTATGCTGAACTTTAGATTACAGTTAACATAATGGTAAATCGTTAGCTTCAGTGGTATGGAGATTTCTAACACTAAAGTGGCTGATGGTTTGCAAAGAAATTGAGGTGGAAAGACAAAAAAAAGGCAAATCATGCTCAGTACAATGCTGATAATAATTGTTTGTATCTAGGATTTGTGAATGCTGTCCTGCAACTAATGCACACACAGCTTAGCAGTGGCTTTCCACTGAGGCTGACATGGGATTGGAGTAGGCAGCCCTTGGAAAGGTGTTTGCACCCTTGCATTTGCTTTTCTGCAGATGTTTGGATATTTGCATTCTGCATGAGGTGATGTTTTGGAACACTAGCTCTGTGTGTAAGAACCTCAAATAGCACCAAGTCCAATGTCTGCTATTCCAGACAAAGGAATGTTTTTTAATATTAGTAATGTGGAATACTCACAGAAAAATACATGAAGGAATGCCTTTGAGTAAATCCCCTATCTGTTTTTCAAACAATATTCTTATCACAGAACTAATTTGAAGGTTTATTGAGAGATTCTATGAGCAAACCTGGCTTATATTGGGATTCTCCCACATCCTTGGATCTTCCCCCAGAAAAATGTTAATTATATCAGACTTGTTCCAAAAATAAGAATTGATAGAAATAGTCTTGTTTGTTTACCTTGGTCCTGCCAGGTGATGAACCCTCTGGTTTTGCCACAATGAGATGTTACACAGATATGTAACGTTGAATAATCCTTTTTGGCTCTGTTTTCTCCACCCTGCATGACAGAGAATTTAACCATCATTGTGCAACCATTGGTTTGCAAGAAGGTTTTGGCTCAGAAGATGCTGACAAAGATGACGAAAAGAAATATCTGTTGGGAAAGGGTGACCTGGATAACCAGCTAAACGGAAACCATGATACTGCTGTTCTCCACATGCTGGTTCTTGCTTAGGGCCACAAGAGAGGCTTGTGGACGATCTCCTCATAATGTCTGTTGTCAGCAGGGGCACTTGGTGCTGCTGTCACAGAGAACAGGCAGCTGGCATGTACACTACTACTACGTGTATATACTGTACGCTATTACTATGTGTACAGGCTGGGGCAGAATGGCTGGAAATCTGCCCAGAGGAAAACGACCTAGAGGTGCTGGGTGACAGTACACATGAGCCAGCGTGTGCCCAGGTGGCCAAGAAGGCCAATAGCATCCTGGCCTGTATCAGCAATAGCGTGGCCAGCAGGACCAGGGCAGAGATTTTCCCTCTGTACTCAGCACTGGTGAGGCTGCACCTCTAGTGCTGTGTTCAGTTCTAGGCCCCGCAGATCAGGGCGGACATTGAGGTTCTGGAGCATTTCCAGAGAAGGCGACAAAGGTGGTGAAAGGTCTGAAGCACAAGTCTGATGAGGAGCGGCTGAGGGAGCTGAGGTTGTTCAGCCTGAAGCAAAGGAGGCTCAGGTGGGACCTTATTGCTCTCTGCAATTACCTGAAAGGATGCTGTAGCAAGGCGGGGAGTCGGCCTCTTCTCCCAGGTAACAAACGACAGGATAAGAGGACTTCAGCTTTAAGAGACACAGTCTTAAGCTGTGCTTGGGGAGGTTCGGGCTGAACATCAGGAGGAATTTTTTCGTAGAAAGCGCTGTCAAGCATTGTAAGGGAATTGTAATGCCCAGGGAGGTGGTGGAGTCACCATCCCTGGCAATGTTTAAGGAAAGATTGGATATGACAGTGCCATGGTCCAGTTGATATGGTAGTGTTTGGTCATAGGTTGGACTCAACGACCTCAGAGGTTTTTTCCAACCTAAAAGATTATGTGACTCTTTGACTATTAAGGCAAAGAAGATACCAACACCAAAAAAAATAGTCAAAAAGGCACATTGATCACATTAGTTAAAAATTATTTTAGTAAATTAACATTAGTTTGTATCTTTCAAGCAGTGTCTGTTTGTAAAAGATGTTTAGAACTTGCCACATAATTTTCCTCCCATCTTTCTCCACCACCACCAATCCAGAAAACAGTAATTTGAAAGAGCAAGACTTCAAAAGGATTTTCTAGACCTCATATTTTTCTGGAACAATCTCTCTGGTTGGAATATTCCCTAACTTCTCATGTCACCAACAGGAAAACTGTGAAACATCCCTTATGAGCATTCCTCCAGTTACATTGTACATGAGCCATTCACCAACTGGTTGTCTCAAAGAAAGCTTTTGAGCAATGCCTGTGAAAAAGCCTTGTCATGAATGAGCAGTTGCACAAGGAAGTTTTTCAGCAAGCAAGATCTTAACAGGCATTTTTGAAATCACGGTAATATCTGTGCCACCTCTAATAGCAAATCAAGATGTCGTGCAAGCACAAAAGTTCTCCCAGCTGCAGAAGACTCTTCTCTTGCCAGTCTGCCTTGACAGTTCACTGTTGCTTGAGGAAGTGCAGCCAAGCCAGCACTTTTAGCACTTCAGCAGGTGATTCACCAGCAGCTGAGTCATCCCTGTCCAAAGCTAGCACATACAAAACTCAGGGAGGGGTGGATGGCTGGGGAAGGAAAGCACAACAAACCTTCCTTCACTAATTCATGCCATCTGGAAATGACAGCCTGTAGGCCTGCAGCTTTGTTTGCAAAATATTGTTTACAATTTTTATTATGAAGTCCATAGGGAAGGAGACTTAATTTTATTTAACAGTTCATCATCGTTACACAAACCATTGTTCTGGGTTTAGCTTCAGAAAACAGGAAGCAATACTCATGATTAGTTAGTCAGACTTTTTTTTTGCAGGCTTTCGTTGTGAAACAATTAGATGGGAAAATTGGAATTGAACCCACT
This sequence comes from Oreocharis arfaki, assembly GCA_013398015.1. Lineage (NCBI taxonomy): Eukaryota > Metazoa > Chordata > Aves > Passeriformes > Paramythiidae > Oreocharis > Oreocharis arfaki. The sequence goes on along the minus strand of VZRR01010834.1, from coordinate 96,643 downwards.
GACATGCAACTGGAGTCTTTTGGTGTTAGAGGTCTCTCTGGTGAGCCACAGAGGATGTGAGCTGTTGTAGTCTTGATTCATCACTTTGGTTGGTGGTAACCCAGGCTTACATGGGAGGTCACTTGGCTTAAATGTCCAAAACTGAACAGAAGGGCATCAATCACAAATGGTCATCTGTAAGCAGATGCTGCCTTGTGCCTGAGGCTCACTTGTCCCAGAGCTTGCACAATCACTTTGTTTAAGTGTGAAATTATGTAAGACCAGTCACTAACCACACAGAAGCTCTTCCCTTTAAGCTGCTTGGTTGGCAAATGTGAGCAGTCCAGGGAAGGATCCAGCAAGTGTGAGAACCAGTGGAAGGTTGAAGATGAGTTGTCCCTAGGCAATGGAACAGGATAAAGGGAGCAGGGTGTCCTCATTTGACAATGGTGAGCTGTTAGATAGCTCAGCCCTTCAATTATCTCATCTTACAATGTTTTGTCTATTAATCATGGGTACCACTTCAAAAAAACAAAAACAAAACAAACCAAACAAACAAACAAAAAAAACCACCAAAAACCCCAAACCCAAAACCAAAACCCAAAAGTAATTATTAGTTGCTTTCTATGTTCTGCAATGAGCAATTAAAACAGCAAACTTTGCAACATAAAGGTACACCGTTGATTATTCATTAACCCACAGTGCAGAAAATCCTGTAATGCTTTAGGACACTTGACTACAGTCAGTCTCACTGATCACTCTGATGTGTAGTTCCCGCAGGACAAGAGCATCTACTGAACTTCCACTCTGGCCCTGGAGCCTGGGTTGAAACCAATTTCTGCCATCAAGGGTGAATAGAGTGGACACACTTGTCTTCTCAAAGGCGAACTCTGGGTATAGCTCAGGACAAGAAAACTGGAGTAGAACTAGGCTCCAGGTTCCCAAAAAAAGCTTTTTCTGTAAAGGAATATGAGTAGAGGCAAAATATTCTCATATATTATTTTTTTGCCCTAACTTCTCCAGACAGGAGGAGGGGGTTGAATTTATCATGTGGTGCAGGTTCTTGAGGAACTTGGATGAAGGTGTAAGAACATGAGGAGTGTGATAGGGACAGTTAAAGGTCAGAATTTAAGATGTATCAAGCGGCTGGGCATTTCCACACCGTGAGTAGAGCCTGAGACATACCTAGAGGGCCAAAAGACACATGCAAGAAACACTGACTCAAATCACAGATTTCCATTCGGAAAAAGGTTGTCTGAAATTCATAATGTCTGGGCATGGGTCTATGACTGCAAGAGTCCTGTGGGGATGCCACAGGTCTACAACAAATAGGACACAGGCTGCACTGTTACCCATCCATGTGCTCTAACAGGCCATAGTGATCAAGGCTCCAGATTTTGGCAGTTGCTGAGTTGGGAACTTTGATACTACAGGTGCATATGAACTTCTAACAGTTATTCAAAAGAGTAATGTATCTATAGCCTAGGTCTCAATTTTTAAAAAAATGCAGATTTTACATTGGCAATGAAATCCCTCTTCTAGAGGATTTTTTAAAGAAAAAAACATTTATTTTATTATATACTAAAACAAGTCTGCAAATACTCTTAAATATTCTTTTTTCCATTGTCTCTCTGCTTGCTTGAATTATCCTCACAAATTATACTTAGCATAATAACATCCAAGTATTTTAAACAGGTTTTAAAGATGGGAAAAATTACAGTTGTAGTTTTGAGAGCTAAAATGTGATGGCTTCACAAGAGGGAAAACACATGCACATGGCCATAGACGTGCAGTAAACACCGATGTGTAAATGCCTACTTAGATGTGTGCTGGTTTCCTCTCAGGTTTGGGAGGTTTTTCTAACTTTTTCTTTTGGTGAGGTTTTTTTTGTTGTTTTTTAGCAGAATGAGGCCTCAAAGTTTGAACAAATAAATTATTGGTATTGTCTTGATAATAGGGTTAGAGATGGCCTATTTCAAAATGCCATTAGCTGCCATTACTTGCATATTTTGTATTTTGATTTTTTCAGCATAGATGGTAAAACAGGGTCTTTGTGAAGAATTTAGAAGTTCTTTTTCTGCTTGTGGTTAATTAAATCTTAGCTGTCTTCCATAGCAGAGCAAAATTCAGGACAGATACATAAGAAGCACGGAGCTACTGCCAAACACCTTTTTTTTCCTCTCAAGAATTAGGGTTGTGTAGTACCTGAGGAAGAAAGGCACCAGTCATATGATATGCATAAATATCACATTTCTTTAAGAAATTTATAGGAAGAAAACTTTGTTTATATTACCCTTATTTGTAGTACAGGAGCTCTTTATTATGCCTTGCTGTTTCTGGGTAAGTAGCGCTCTCCCAGTGTCAAACAGAGCTTACTAAACTGCCAGAATGACAATTTCATACCTTACTATGAAGGCAGGTCCTTAGCCTGGCTTTTCTCAGAGTAAGGCATCCAAAAGCCCTTTGTTTCACCACCCATGATAACACTTTATTACTTCTACACTTACTACATTACCCAGTATATGCTGACCACTCTCTCTTGTTAGGCAGGGTCTTTCATGACATTACGTGAAACAAGCTGGCAAACCAATATCACAGGTCACTACTTCAGCTGTTGGAATAGGGGGTTGAGGTGGGAAAGGCTATGACCTTTATTTTGCTCCTTTCACAAAGTCATTTGGATAAACACTGTGGGAGTCAACACTATCTGTGAGCTACCTGACAGGCTATCTGTTAGGCAAAATACAAAGCACATGATCCCTAATATCTAATCCAAGATCCACTGTGAAGAAAAGCATATCCCAAATACCACACACATCTTCCAGGAGAGGCAAAGATACAGGGAGGCAACTTCCAGCAAAAGAAAAATTTCTTTTTCCTGCAGTCACCTCTCTATGGAGATATCACACTTAATTATAAAACATGGCCAATTTCAGTGGTTCTTGGGGATACCTAGGGATGGCTTGGTGTCTAGAGATTTTGAAATCTGTACTGAATATGGACTTTCAAAACAACTCTGCATATGCCAACACATTCACTACCCACGAAAGGGTTTAGGCATGTGAATTTAGCACAGTAAATGGTTCCCCCTGTTAGAAACTCCAGAAATTACTGTGAGACTGGAAGCAGAGTCCTAAGATGCCCTTCTGGTAATGTGACAATTTCCTGCTTCAGTCTCTCTCCAGTGTTTATCACTGATTAAATGAAAAGCAGCAAACTGGCTACCAAATGGTTCAGCTTTCTTTGGTTTTTCTGTCAAGTGATGATTTTTTTTTGAGCCTCAGGGATAAGTTATGCAGCACAGTGTCATTCCCTTCTCCTTAAGGGCCCAAAGAAGGAGCATTTCTGCAGTAAGCACTGCTGTGCTCCCAGTGGGAAACCTTCCAACACCACTGCACCTTCCCTCACAAACAGGGCCTGAACCAGAGCACTTTGTAAGCACCAAATTACCCTGCACTGATAAATGTAAATTTCTTGGCAAGGTACCTGATTTGGCTGCATCTAGGTCGATGAAAAGGGGTTTATTACATCAATTTTCTTACCTAAGATTTGCTGAATATGTTCCTGCAATGGCTCATGTCAAATGTCCTTCTAAAGGCTTGAGCAAGAACACCTGTGAACCTCCTGTGAAGGACGACTGCTCAGGGATCCACGTTTCAGGGCAAGAAAATTTTTTGAGACTCACGTGTGACACAGTAACAAAATATTACCAGCAGTCTATTTCAATGACAACACTGCAAAATTTTTCAATTCTTAATTGATAATAAAAGATTACAATTGTTTTTTGCCAAAACAATTGCAACCTTTTATCATCAATGAAAAATGTTTAGATTCTTCAAAGTCAAGCTTGAGCTGATGGTCCCTATTTCTATCAGTGTAAATTTCCTATAGCTGTGAATTGCTTTTACCTCACTTCCATCTTGAGCATAATTTTTTTTGTCGTTATATATCACCTTGTTACAATTGTTTTCCATTTTGACAGACACTAACTCAATTTTGTTCTATGCAGAATTCTATTGTGTTCTGCCAAAGTCACTTGATATCAGGAAGGGTTTGCAATGTGTAGCAGCTTATTGAAGTAAAATAGGTAAAGAGGTAGCGCAAGGGTAGTGGGACTTTTAAGAGCAAGTAATGATTGGAAGAATGGTTCTGAAAACTCTCAGAAAAGGATTTTGAGATAGGAATCATCAAGGTAGAAACCTGAAGGATGGAGAAAAATTACTTATTCACAATCTGATGGTTTGAGTTACTACATAAGGTATCATATGTCATAAACCAATAAAGATTTATTTTAATGATCCACTGCATTTAGTTAACATAAATGCAGTACTTCCCTCTTTTTCTTCATATCAAATAGGCTGCAAAAAAAAATTAAAACATTCTGAAGTAGTCTGCTTGTTTTACTTTTTACTGCTTTAATACTTACAGAGCTATTTCTTCCAGTTGCCTCAGATACTTCCTGCAACAAAAGCCTCCAACGGCATACTGTTTTTCCACACATTAATTACTTCTTTCATGGCTATTTTGGAAGACCAACTTTAAAGATGCAGATAGTTTTAACATGAGGTAAGGGCTGCATCTAAATGCATTAGAGCAGAAGAACATTTTGTACTCTAAAATCATCCTATCTGTTCTGCAAAAGGTTTAGCAAAAGCTCATCTATACACATTCTTGAGCACTTGAGTGCAAAAGTTTCATTACAAGACCATGAAAGAGACTCAGAGCTGCAGCAGATGCAACTCCCTGCTTTTCAAAAGCTTCAGCTAAATCCAAAGAAATTTTCAGGACTCTAGAGCTAGACAACTTGGACTCGATGATCCTTGTGTGTCCCTTCAAAATCAGTATATTCTGCAATTCCGCGAACTTACTTTTAGCATCCTCAAGAGCATAGACTCATCTCAATTGTGGCAGCAAAAAACTCTGAGCCAGACAAGGCCTTGCACTGTAGGGCAACAAAAAATGAGATAGCAAAAATGTACAGATGGAGTCAGGATATTCACCTAGACCTGGGAGAGAGCCTATATCTGCTGCTCAGTGTCTAGCTGTGATCAAATGACCATACTGAAAAAAAAAAAAAAATCCATCAAGGACCATATTCCAAGGCTTCTCAGGCTGCACAGAAACCTCCTGTTTCCCAGCAGTGATTCAGACTCTAGTCCTCCTATTCTGTTTATAGTCTAGAGACAGGACCAGTCTTTCCTTTCTACTGCATAAATTCTGCTACCTCTGTGGAAAGAGACCAAAAAAGCTTGAAAGAGCCCGTAGTGGGTGGAGTGCTTCTGTTTTCAGTCTGTTGTACAACAGCACCATCCAGCTGTCAAACAAAAAAATTATCAAACATTAATGCCACTATCCAGATTTGGTCCTTGTACCACAAGGAAAACAAATAATTACATCTATTAAAAAAAACCAAAACCCCAACCCACAGATCCCTTCCCTGCTTCTTAGTTAATCATACTGTTCCACTGAGTTCTGCTTTCTGCATTAGTATACAAGACTGTGCTTTAGGGAAACTAAAAATTCAGCACAGTTTACTTCTGCCCAGATCCGGTGGCAGGCTACAGCTTAAAGCTACTACTCTGTTTCAGTGAAGTGTGGAATGTAAGCTCTCAGGTATGAGGAAAAGACCATTATCTCTGGCTTGCAACCACAAAAACTAATGGAAAAATCTCAACTCATAAGGGCCTATGCTTTAGCTATCACACTTTACCACTCTTGAGCTTCAGTAATGAAAGCAAGAATAGCAACTTCCAGTGAGGGATAAAAACAATAAAAACTCATACTCAAGTAACAGATCACTCTTGAGAGACGTTATGACATAAGGAAAAAAACCTCCTTACTCTCCCAAGATTTTTCATAAACTTGTGTTACTTAACAAGGAACATGCAATGCAAAGAAATGGCATTCCCTACAACAGATGACTGACTACCTGAATTAAATCTACAAGGTCACTACTTAAATTGCCCTCAGTTCTATGCTAAACTCATTTTTTTGTCCTAACATCCACAGGGAGCTTACCGTGTGTGTCCATTGATGATCAGGAAGTCTAATGTTAGACTACTGTTTTTGCACTATATGGGCCCTACCCCATCCTGTGATGCCACACTCCTGCATCGATACCTGAAAGCAGTAATGCATCTCCTTTTCTGACTTTCTGAACACCAGTACTAGTACCTTACAAAGCACAGGATACCTATCAGTGCCTAAAGATAGGCCAGTCATCCTTTAAAAGAAAACAACGCTAGTGGAAGCTTCCCAAGTAAATATTGTCAGGAAAAAAAAGAAATTTAAGTGCAACAGTTAAACTAAGAGAAAGAGCATTTCTACATGAAAAGAAAGCCTGAAAGGAAATCCTAGGATAAATGAGATGACTTTAAGGAACTTGAGCTTATGCAAAGAAGAATCAGCACAACCATATCAAGAAAGAGTGGATTTTTTTTGCATATATTTAAAATATACTGTAGATTTTAACATAAGCCCAGAATTTAAGAGCACAGCAACAGAAAAACAGCAAGCACTAGAATAGTAGCTAAAGCCACACGAGCAAAGAACATGTCCAAAGATACAGCAGAGGTGGCAAATGACAAACATGTGCCAAGTAGGAGAGAAGGTGCCCTTAGACAACAAGGCAGCAAAGCCAGAAGAGTCTGAAGAGACACAGCCCTAAGGAAGAGGACAACAGCTCCCCAAGATGTGCAGATGAAGAAGAAGATCAAAGAGAGGCATGGCTAATGAGGAAGTATTATGACTAAGTTTAGCTAATGGAAGCAGTAAGTTCTCTCACTATGATAGAGAGAACAGAGAACACAAGACCTTCAAAAGGAGCTGTATTAAAAAGTCACTGCAAGACTACGTCATTAGGTCAGAGACAGAACAAAGGTACTAGAAAAAAAAACTACAATGAGAAGAGACCAAAATGTTAAAATCCATCAAAAAAGATTTGGTGCCCTATTGGCAAAAAAAAAAAAAAAAAAAAAGGGGGGAAGATTGGTATGTAGGCAGGTATTAAAAGGTGGCAAGGAGGTGGCAAGAAACAGCAAGCCCTTGAATCTAGAATGAAAATATCTTCAGCTCCATGCACAGAGGAAGAAAAACAACAGAAAAAAAGCCCAAAAAACCCAACTACAAAATGAGGAAAATGTCAAAGTTTGCATTTTAAAGTGAAGAGAAAGTAATTTGAAATAAAGAATCTTATGATCTTGATTGAAGAAAATACAGTTTCCTTGCCAGGAACTGACAAGAGAACTTGTGACATGCTTGGAGGCTGCACAGCTTTGCTTGGAGAATTGCATACTCAAAAGGCATAGAGTTACACATTCATTCCAGCAGAAAGGGTAGGATCAATCCAATTCAAAACTCAGATGTAGATGGAGAACAGAAGGGAGGAGCAAAAGCAGATTTTGTGGAATTACTAGTCAGATCAAACAACAAGAGAGAAGGTGGAAACAGCATAAAAATCACAGCAAGCATAGAAATAGGCCTACAGTGGAAAGAAACAAGACAAGCCAGACAGGAGAAACAGAAAGCCGTGAAGTCTTTCCAAAACAGTCTAAATAGAGAGACAACACTTTTACACCATCCTTCATGAGGTCAGCCAGAGTTCTGCCAAGTTGATCCCAGTAAGTACTACAGGATTTCACATGGAACCTGAGCTCATGACAGTACTTTTTCTGTTTTATCACAGGATACAAGCTTTTGAGCCAGGACACCAGAAGGTAAAACCCACTGTTTCCACTAGACAGCAACCTGTTTACACTTACTAGTTGTTCAATTTAGCTAAGGAATCAACCTTATTTGAGTACCTGTTTAAACTGAGCTTTGTAGTCTTGTATGAGTAAGCATTTCCAAACCCAGGGCTTCAGCTGTCCAGAGTCTTAGATAGATGTACTATAGTTAAACCTGCCATGTCACTCAGAGGATCTGTTTACATGTCTGCAAGTCCCCCCGCCTGCCTGCCACAAAAGTATCTATTTACTATCCACAGAAATTACTATTCAGCTCAGACCCGAGGAGTTCAGTTTTATCTTCACCAGCCTCTCTAACCTTCTAACTAGCAAAACTTGCAGATCTTATTTACTGCAAGCTTCTGCTGTCACTGACAAGTGCAGTGGCAGGCCTAATGACAAGCTTGTTGGATTTAGGATTTTAGTTCATGAACAGTCTTATTTAAACTGGGGACACAGAATACAAGACGTGAAAATAGCGATAAAATCACACACGGTAAATCCATACTATTGAGCAGAACAGCTGAGTGCAAAAAACATGTTGCATGTACCAGCTTCTAAGTCATAGAACTTAGAACCACACTGCAATGCTCACCAACCCCGTCTTTTCAAACAGACTTTCTGCAAGTCCCATTAATTTTATATTTAGCATTTCACAGCAAGGTAGTTTCTACTTCCAAAAGTTGCTACACAAGTTGCGTTGATACCCGTGTCTTCCAATAACGAGGCCAGGTTCCCATGACAGGAAGTATGAATAAACCCAGGAAGTTATATCCTAGAAAGCTCACACATTTCAAAATTTAAGATCTTATTTTAATCCAAGATATGGCAACTGTAAAATCCAGTTCATAGAATGGTAACTTGCTGCTGCTAAGTCTTCACATGTACAGTGAAAACAGTCAATTCAGGTTTCTAGTCAGTAGGGCTGCCCCACTGATTCCAAGATTTTCTTTCTTTCTTCTGCTGAGGGCATCTCTGGTTTCACACCATTTCTCTTCCTTTGCATCATAATTCCATGCTGAAAATAGAACAAAGTAACCATGAGAACAGATTTTGCAGAATGTCTGCTCCTGAGCGCTGAATGAACAAGATTCTTTAATAGAAAAATGCTTGCTATATCAAGACCCAGGTACTCTAATATCTGATTAGCTGATAACTAAACATACTACTTCTTAGTTCAAGATACCTGATAGTTTACCCTGCTGCTTCAGAATACAGTGCAATCAGTATTCCTACTACACTGTGTCAGACTAGCGCACAATTGTCTGTAAATAGGGGGGTTTTTTGTAATTCACACAAGTATTTAAAGGCTAAGCTAAAACTTCTTTACTATGATGATATAAGGAAAGAAAACAGCAGAAAACAGTTTAACTGCACAGTTCCTCATGATACTTCTCTTTCACCAAATAAGACTGAATTCTTCCTAAGCTTTATATTAGGTTAAAGTAAACAGGATCCAAGCCAGTGGGAAACCAGATAACCTTACCTTGCCTCAGAACTTTTTCACTGCCTCCATTAACTTATTACTAGAAATAAGTGACTCAAAATCAGAGGAAAACATCAGGTACTGCAAGAACACTGACTCACAATCTAAGAGAGTAAACTCTGAACAATCAAGTGAAGTACTTTGATGTGCATGTGCTTAAGTCTTCCAGCAACACATACTGAGACTACCTGGGCCGGTCAGTTACCGTAAAAAATGGCAGCAGTCGGCATTAGCCAAGTTTGAAGGGTTCAGAAAGCAGCATGTCAGAAGTAACGTACATAAAGCAAAGAGAGTAAAATTCAGAAAGTTTACTGTGCTTACCCAGAATTTTCTGCAGTTTTTGTACTTCAAAAAATAATCAGTACACATATCCTTCTTATAGTTGTTGTCATCCATACATTTTGTAGTGGCATCGGTTTCCTTTAATAGGGGAAAATATACTTCAGAGCTGAGGGAAGTTAATGTACTCAGTGCTTAAATATTTTAACAAGTCCCAGAATATCTATGAAGATAGGAGTCAGCTCTTCAGATGAAAGAATACTATCAAAGAGAGCAAAGGAACACCTATTACAAAGGATAATCAGTACTTCCAAGCAGTGATTTCATTTGGAGATAACAGAATACTTACTGTCTGCAGACAGTAAGTATAGAGTCCACAGAATAATTGTTTACAATGATGCTTGGTATAACTCACGAAAGACTTTTAAAAAATAACCAAGCTTGTCTAACCAGGATTTCAGGCTCTGGTTTTAGAGACAGAAAATTTAAGAGATTGCTATCAGTCATATTAGTCCTATTTATGGGAAATTACTTGTTAATTCATGCTTATTATAATGGATGATTTTCAGCCCTTCTCATTTTCAGACTCTTAAGAAACTGCTAATGCAAAATGCTATAATGCAAAGTGTGTTATCTGCAAAACAGTCCTCTATAAAGTGCATTATTTAACACTGAAATGTACAGACAAATATCAATTTGATCATCTTACCGCTAGACATGGATTTATATCGTGATCTCTAAGCTTTTTTGCATGCCTGGACATTCTAGACAGACCCTCGTACCTTGGCTAGAAAGGGAAAATAAACAGGTTAAGTATCTACTTTTAACAGTAACTCAGATTAAGTCTGAACTTCAGGATGTAATAAAGGCCTTCTAGAAACACAGAGTTTGGTTATCTTCAAAAAAACAAACAAAACCCGAATCTCTTTTGCAAAGTGTTATTTCAAAAGCAGTAACACAAGACAACACCAGCAAGTTTAGCCCATCACCAAGACTGCTTACTCCCTGATTAATTCCTGCAGAGAGTGGAGCCACAGCAGCAGCTCTCACACCAGCCTGTGTATCCTGGAGGAAGTGACCATGTGTAGGAGAAACAGCTCCATAGAAGCTGTTCACGGTCAACACACTGTAGACACTTCAATTAATAGCGTGTGGGAGGAATGTACAAGTAAACTTTTCCAGATTTGTTCCTGCTCCTTAGCTAGATCACATCTGTATCTTCACTGAGCTTTCCCAGGTACGAGAAGTGTCCAACTATCTCCTGTGCTGCTGCATCAAATATTTAATAGAAAAAGAACTGGTTTCACCGCAAGGTGGGACCAGACCCACTTACATTGTGTATGACAGCTTGAATCACATTTTTTACCATTTAGTAGTTTGACACTGACTCTAGGAACTGTAAGCTTGAGAGGCACAGAGTTCAGTGCCCAGACACCGATCCAAGATGACGACATCAAGATGAACAGCAGATCCTCTTTCCCTTTACAGCTTCCTATACATTGCCTCCAGCACACATATGGTGATGCAGGTATTTGTTCCCAGCAAATGCTAAATCTAACGAAAAATAAATTAATGTTGACCAGATGACTGCTTGAATCAATGCAATCAGAAACAAAGGACAGAGGGCACAAATTAAAGTACTGCTGATGAAGGACACTGAGCTTAATCTTGTTTTTCACTTTCCCGAGAAACACTGATGCTAATTTTTAACTAAGACCTCTTTCTGTTCACATTAGGGAATGATAACTGCAAGTCTGCAGTAAAAAGCCCGTTTTGCTTGACACCTGGTTAAAAAAAAAAAATCAAATACTGCTGTTTGTAGCTCATAGAAAACCATGTTTTAGAGAGGTTTTCTTCTTTGGGTAAGAGTGAGCTATTCCCAGCAAACAAGCCTTAGGTTTTACAAGCTGTGCATATATACTTTCCTGGTGCTTGGAGTACTCTTCGCTTTCCATATAATCATCTTCTGCAAATAGGCCTTTTGACGAACAGCATCAGGAAATGCCTTCACTTTCCTTTGAGAACTATCCAGTGCTTAAGTTAATTTCACAAGCTAGGCAAATGTTCTCTTTTTTGGCAGGTGGAAGTGCATTTTTGATCAGGCACTTCCGACTCATATGGAAACACAAGCAGGGATACAAGCATCATCCCAGACTTCAAAAAGGAGGAGGGAGGGGAAAAGTAGGAAGCAAAAGCAGCATACCACAATGCCTCACCTAAGTCACCACAACAGATACAAGATTTTTAGATGTTTGCTTGTGTCTGTGTTATAACTCTGCATTTCATTGATACTACCACCTAAGCAGACATGCCTTAAGGTATTCAGTGTTAGTTTGACCTCAGACTTACTCTCTGAAAGAATACTTGTGAGTCATAGGATGTGCCATCATAATCGGTGTTCCTTATACAAACTGCACTTGACACTTTCAGCTTGATTTCACTACCAGAGTCTGAAAACCGTGGCCGGTCTCAGGAACAACGCACACAATCCATTAAACACCTATTTAACGAATAGGCAGTTCAGGTTCTAATGAAGACGCATAGCTTAGAGCAGGCAAATGCTTAAACGTTCTTAGTACTACCCAAAAGGTCCGATAGCTCCTGCGTCCTTTCTCCCCCTCTCCGAAGTACTTCGGGACTTGAAACATTATCAGCTAGAAGGGCAGGCGGGTCACGCCGAAATGCTGCTGTGTGACTGAACGAGCAGTTGGGCAGGAAGCGAGCTTCCCCCTCCTCCCAGGTTTTGCACATGTACGGGCTTCCCTTCCTGCTTTCAGATTACAGGTCAGAGCCCAACCACAACCAAAGGCTTGTCTATTCCACAGTTCTTAATTATGCTTTAACACATTAACAGTTGTAAACTGTACCACAGAGAACCAGGGCTGTTGCTGGCACTCTTTAACCCTAGGGCTTTTTCAGTTCATAAACCATCAGGGCACTTTTCTACAGGCCCCCTTCCATTGAGAAGCGTTTGGTCTGCTTTAAATGCACACATTTGGATACAAATTCGCTAATTATGCTGCAATACAGACCAGCTTATTAAAACTTTGAACCGTGGAGCCAAGGCCGTACTAAAAATCCTACGGCTTTTATCGCTGTTACGGCGGGGGAGGCGGGCGGAGGCAGCCGGCGGGCCGGGGCGCTCAGCACCGCGGAGCTGCCGCCTTGCCCGACTCGGCTTCCCGGGGAGGGCTGGGGGCCGTCCAGGCGCGGAGGCGAGGCCGGCGCCCCCCGCCCAGCCCCTGCCTTCCCCCGGCGGCGGCGCGGCCGGAGG
>VZRR01010834.1:0-82840 GCA_013398015.1 Oreocharis arfaki | reverse complement strand
GGGGCAGGAGCGGCGCGGCTGCCCCCTCCCCTCCTCGCCTCTCCGGAGCCTGTGCTGTGAATGCAGTGACAGCGGCGAGAGCGGCGAGAGAGGGAGCGGAAGACATTAGAGACCGCGGTGCCGAAAAATGAGGGAAAAAATTAATATAAATTCGCCCACCGCCTCAAACCGGACAAATTTCGCACAGAAATTTCCCCCGTGGACCCGGCTACCCGTGGGGTGTCCCCCGGACCTGGCGGCTGCGTCTTTGGGGGGATCCGGAGTGACTTTGGGGCACTCGACCCCCCTTTCCCGTCGTTTTTTGGACAAAAGTTTTTTTTTTCGTAATAAAGAAACGAATTTGCCTGCTCTCCCCCTCCGAGTAGCCCAGGAGCTTTTCCCTTCCCCATCGGTGTGTGTTTAGAGAAAAGTGTGAACCCGAGTAAGTGCTGAGTCGTGTTGCATTGGGGAGGGGGGTTTGCTAACTGAAAGCAGGAGAGATCCGGAGAGAGAGAGAGAGAGCAGGGACAGCTTGTTGTCAGTATCATAAACAACCAAAATGGAGGGAGAACTGAGGCATATAACAAAATAAAAATCAGAAAAAAATGCCAAAAAATACCTAAAAATCGGGGCTGCTCCCCCTTTTCTTCCTCAAGGTAACAGAATAAAACCCATGTCTTTCCGAGACCGTTTTAAGGTTTCAGGGAGCAAGGAGTTAATATTTATTATTTTTTTTTTGTTGATGAATTCTTTGGAAAGGCAAAAGCCTCTTATAACTCGCCACCGACAATGAGAAAACGTGAAAATCCCTTTCAGGACAGAGAGGTAGGGGGAGATGATGGTGCAGAAAGTGTATAACTTGGGGGTAATGCGGAGTGATCCTAGATAAGATAAATGCTGTATGTGGTGCTTTATAGCTTCCTTTTTTAATGCCTTTTTTTCTTTTTTTGGTGTGTTTGGGGGATTTGGGGAGATGGGGGCTCCTTTCTTTCCCTCTGTCTTTTTCTTTCCCCCTTTTTTTTTTTTTTCGGACCGGAATGTAATGCCTTTGTAGTGTCACTTTCCTGATCTAATTAGGATGTGTGAGGCAAAGAGTAAACCTTTCCGGTTTATAAAGTGCATTTTCGTTGCCTTTGAATTTCAAGTTTTCTTGGTGGCTCACTCCTGTATTTAAAGTGGATTCTTCGGAGTGGTGTGGGGTTGAGCTAATGCTCCATAGGGAGAGCAGAGAGGTCTCAGGGGCAGGGCACCTCTTCTGCGGGTGGTTGCTGATTTCCCTGGCACGTTCAGTTCACCTGTTTGTCTCCTACAAAGAATGTATTCTGCAGTCTCCTCGTTTTATTTATACGAAATAATGATGCCTCATCTCGCCTCACATTGAAGTTAATGCGAAAGTGCTGCTGATGTTGGTTCCACGTGGGATCAGGGACATAGCAGGGCATTTTAAAGAGACAGCTTCTCTTTTCCTAGGGTTATCATCACCTCTGCAGCACCTCTGCCTCTAGCAGAGGGGTGCTTCGTTGTTTTTTTTTTTTTAGTGGAAAGGTATCAAATCGGCCCTGGTCTGATAAATTAAGGAGGGATAACAGGAGGAAACGTGCAGAATCGTTGGGATCAAAGCAAATCTTTTGTGTGTAGCAGGTCTTCAGGGGAGTTTTCTTGGTGTGTTAATTAAAATGCTGTGCTTTGGAGAGTGTTTTTTGGAATGTATGTTGCAGAAATGAAATAGTCTCAGGTTGTTTAGTACTAAGATCTAGTGCTGTTCTGCTAGCTGTGAATTCTCTGGGAGGAGGTGAATTCCCTCTGTGTAGGGCAGTTTCACAGACATTTTGTAAAAGTTGTGAAGTGTGTTATTTTTACTTTGAATACATTTAGTTTTGTTGGGAACACCTGAGTTTGTTCAAAAGTTTGTTCTATACCTAAATCTCCTAAACCATCCCCAAAGGTTTTGAAAATAGTTAAAAATAACTGTAGGTTTTAACTGGCCAGAGTAGGGGCTCTTTACAAGTACACCTTAGCTGTGTAGTTATGACATCACTTGGAAGAATTGCTTCTGGCTTTGTTTAGAGAAAGAAAAGTCATCCTAACTTCGGTCTGGTTTTGTGTTTATGTGTGCATGTGTGTATGCATGCATGCTTTTAGCATGGGTTCTGGCTGATACTGGTTTTTTTCTTAATTTTTAACTTGTAAATGTTTAACTGTAATGATGCAAAATGCTCTGCTTGTCCCTATTATCTCCTATGTATTTTAATTTTATTTTCAAATATCCTATTTTTAAAGATTAGCATCGCCTCTTAACATGGCAATTTGATATCTTTATGAGGACTTGCGGTGTTTCCTTTACACTTGCTTTGTTTTTGTAGTCTTTGTATTCAGTTCTCGATTGAAAACTGAATACAGGTATGTGGTTTTTGAGAGGGAAGATGGGGTACTGAACTTGGAGGGAGACTATTTCAGCATGTGTTTTCTGTGAATTTGTGGAAGTTGAGTATGAGTTGTGATAGCCCTCTGTGTTGAATAGCATGTGCTCGCAAATGATCTGTACCCTCTCTGCAAGTGTGACCAAAGAAACTTGTTGCCTAGGATAGCCTTGTGGTTAAAGATTTGGGAAGAAATCTCAGAGTTTTCCAGTGACTCACAGTTGTGAAAATTAAATCACATTAACTACTCTTTGGCTAGAAAAAAGGGTCATTAAGGAAGAAAATTAATCAGTTTGTATAAAGGAATAATATTGAACATTTTTCCAAAATTGCCTTTTATGGTTTAGAGATCTCTTTTATAGTTAGTAAGAATTCAGACTTTAAAAGTTCCTTTCTGAATATTTCTTAAACTGATCTATTATTTTTATTGATTGAGGTAACATTACCCTGGAATGCATAGAAATTTGGTAAATTAATAGCAGTTCACCATATGTTGGTAATTTTAATGTACCAGAGCAGATAGACAGATAGTAGTAGATGTGCAGAACTAACTTAAATAAACTGGTTAATGGTATTGAAAACTCTTCAAGTGCTGTGTCTGTGACCATCAGTATGAAGTGCTTAACATGTTACTACATTTTTATCTAATTAAGAGCTTTTTAATCATTAATATTTTAATGCTGAAAATAGGTATAGGCACTGGTAATAAGAATGTGAAAGAAGCAGTGTTGTGGAGTATCTTTCTTGATTTACAACTATGTATTACAAAGTAAATTTGGTCTTTCCAACCGTAGTACAAAATTCAGGACTTAGGGTGGAGAAGGAGGAAAGGGTGTTCTCTCAGAATTTGATACTCTTCTAAAGTGGATTTAATTTTAAGGTATAATCCAGATGGTGATAATAGTAGCAGAAAAAAAATGTTGTTTAGGATTATTTTTTTACAAACTTATTATCTTGTAGAAAACAGAATTCTTCTTACAGTAGTGAAGTGGTTTTTAAATAAAAATATAAGTAACTTTCAAAGCTTCCTTAGTTCTAAGAGTTAAAATAATCTTCTGTATTATGTGTTGGTCTGATTCCGTACATGATACAGTTTAATTTTTTAAGATTTTCAAAAATTAAAACACCTGAGGAAACAAATACTACAGGCTGGTGTTGATAAAGTTATCCTACTTTTTCTAGGTAAATTGGAGAGGTGTAAATGTATTAAAATCCTTCTTAGAGACTTATCAATCCTATTCAATACTGTTTAAAAATTAATAACTACAGTACTACAACAGTACAAGCAAATACAGGAATCTAAAGTGACATGCATTCAGCTTTCCTTGAATGCTTAGCTCAAATGTGTCTCTTGGTGTGTACTTTTAATTTAGTAATTATCCTGAAAAACTAGTTTTCAATGTAGGACTTTTGAGATTTAAATTAAGAAACCTTTAAAAGGTTTGTGTAATTCCAAAAGACACTGCATACAAACTGCAGCCACTTCTAAGGATTGTCCATCTCTGCAGCTGGTTAGTCAAAATGGTGCCCTAAAGTCTCCTCCTTTCAGGGTATTGCATATGTTTTAAAATTAATGGGTTAAAGAGGGCACTGCTCATGTTCTAAACAAACCACTGTTTGTAACTGCTCAAGGTTATTTTGTTAAAATAGATGTTTTTACTTCAGAGTGTAAACCATAGATTTTTTGAATTTTCTATCTATAACCTCTTATGTTGTTAAAACCAGTTTTTGTGAACAAATACTTTTTGGTAGTGTTCTTGAGCAAATGTATATGTTTACCAAGGGGAGATATTCTGGAAAACATGAATTCTGTTTGAGTACTTAGACCATTCTCAAATCAGCATAGAGTTAAAAGGAGCTAGCAGTGACCACCACTGAAGTGATAGAGAACTTGCTTTCAAGGAGTTATTCTCCAAGTATCTGCTGCTAGTGAGGGTTTAGCTTGCAGAGCTTTTGAAAGAAATGTGCAGTATTTATCCACTGAACTGCTAAGCATCTTTAACCAATTACCAAATGTTTAGGTAGCCTTAAAAAAACTATTTAAAAATAATTCAAATATTAGAACAAAGTAACATTTGTATTGATCAAATATAAAATGTTCAAATTTCTCAAGCATGGGTGATTTTTTGTTTTTATCTGACTATTTTGATAATAGACAATTGTGTATTTTTCCTCTAATCAAAAAAACCACATCTAGAATTGAATTCAATTTATATTGATTTTTAAATTGTGTGATCTCATAACTTGAATGTAAAACATTGATTAACTCTCAGTATAATCACTTACACAGATGCTTTTTTTTTTTTTTAGTTTTCAAGATAAATAGTGACCGTTTATCTGAAATTGCATAGATTGCAGATACTAATGCATTTTAAATGAACGCTTGTCCACCAAATATCAAATGCAAAAGATCCTAATTGTATGCAAGTTCAGAAAACCTAATATTAAGCAGAACTGGTCATCATTACTGTAGGTTCAGTTTTACTTTTATTTAGATTGTCTTGTTAAAATGTTTTCTATCTATAACTGTATCAGTGTTCACCTGTTATTGTCTCATCTTAGGACAAATAGCAAAAATCAGCAGAACTAGAGGGAATTTTTTGAAAAGATATAGCATGCTCTTAAGAGTAGTTGTGTGCTAACAGTTTTAAAGGATGGGGCCTTCTCATAGGATGTATTAAAATTTTTAATATTTAAATGGACCCTTCATGTCTAGTAAATGGTTACTGTAGGATCATAGCGTTAAAATTAACCACCATATATGTCAGGGGTTTGAGATGACTGTATAAGTACATACTTGACAGTGAAGAGTGGGAAAGGATATATGAATAAATCAGTTTCTGTTATAGTCTTCTCTGTAGCCTTCTTCTGTCCCCTTCCTGGTTCATTGTCTATCCAGAATATCGAGATACCTTGTCAAATACATTAAAATACATGGGCAGAGTGATGGGCTGTTTTATTCATGACCAACCCTAGTGGTTTTTTTAGACTTAGAGGGGGGGCACAAAGAAAATAATGTGGCCCAATTTGTTTAGAGGAAAGGAAAGAGAGAAAAAAAACCCCACAGGTCTGAACGAGTATAAAACCAAAAAGTGAGATAGAAAAAACGAATGCAGACAAGTGTGGCTATAACACATGCAACAGTAACTCAAAACTCTGAAGTAAAATAGCTCAAATCAGATTTGAGAAAGTCAAGTGGGAATCAGGAAAGTAAAACCTAAGAATTGCCATCGGATGCAATTAAGAAATAACTATGTAAAGAAACTTGGAAAAAAGCAAAAAGTGTCCGTTACAGTAAACTGAATTGCTATAATCTTCTTTTGCACTTAATGTGCTAAATTCCTCTCTCAAGGAGAATATCCCTAGAAATCAGATTAGAAAGTGTTTAAAGGGAATTATTTGTCAAAGTTGTTTTTTCACTAAAGTTAGGATAACTAATAATAATCTCTTCCATATTGCTGTAATAATACTTTATTTGATACAATTTAGCCATACAGATTGCATGTAGATTTACTTATGTATTGTGCAGGTAATTTACCAGTAGCCTGACACTGTGCATCTCTAACCTTAAAAGCTTTTCTTTATGGTTGTGAGTCACGTCAGATTTGGCAGTCTACACAGTGTAAAGTATTTCTTATGAAATAAGATGTAGATGGCTGATTCTGCCTTATACACATTTGCTGTGAATTGCCCAATAATCAAGAAGGAAGGAGGATGTCAGAAAACTTACCTTCCCTCTTCATGTATTGAGTATGTTTTTGTGTCCTGTGGGATATCAGATTTGCTAGTGCATGAATTTTCTAAAAAACCCTGCAAATCGTCTGATTCTGAATTAATGAGGTCTCACTATACTATGTGTTTGAGCAGCAGAAAGACCTCGTGTATGCAAATCAGATTTTACTGTCTCAAGTGCTTGTCACTTCTGATAAAACTGTTTACTGTGTGATGTATGTATTTATCATGAATGTTACATTTATATGTGGGATAGATACAGACATGCACACGTTTTAAGGAGACATCTGGCTGTTTAGGGACAATATCATGTCTTTTGAATCAGTTGTGGTATAGGAATATATTTTTTTTAAAGAGATCTTTTTGGAGGAAAGGCAAAAAGAGAGATTCTGGCAGCTCGCTATTAAATTTCAATCAAGCCAGTATAGTTAGTAATAAAACATTTACAAGTTTGTAAATGTTAAGTTTCTTCAAACTCTTACTGTCACGTGTGGAATTTTCATTTATACTATTTTGCATTTACTGCAGCTGCCTACATGCAAGGCTTAGTAATACTGCATTTATCACATGCAAGTATAGATACCACATAAATATATGAAAGTAGAAATTGCCTGCAGCTGTTCCTATGTTTTCATAAGACCATACTCTATGAAGGTGTAAATTTATGGTGTTAGCTACCTGCTATCAGTTACTGGTGCTCTTCTCCTCACAAGTACTTTAAGAAGAGTATTAAACTGAAATAAAACAAACATAAAATAGCATCAGACTTTTGTGTTCTGTTTAAAAGTTAAACACAATATTGTTCAAACTTATTTTGTTCACTGGAAGTTACTGTGGTCAATACTTGGATAATTTGTTTCATCTAGGACACTAGGAAACGTTGAACCACCTAGCTGAGAGAAGAACTTAGACATAAATGCCAGTTATTTAAATTTTTACGGTTTTTTTCATCTGTGATTTGAAGTTTTCTTTTATTCTTTTGAATACTAGGATTGTGCTTAGACTAAACCACTCCTAATTATGCTCCAGCACAAACATATCGCTTATGGCTATATTTTAATCAGTTTCAGAAAAAGTAATAAAATTATTATTGCATCTGTCAAAGGATGGTGTTGCTACATGCTATTTAAATGGTGTTTAAGTACAGTTATAAGCATACCAGTACAATGAAATCAGCTCTATTCCTAAACAACATTTGATTGTTGTATTTGTTACTTGAAAAGTTAACCAAGAATCCTAATATGTTAATTATCCTAATTATTCAGGCTGGTTTTAGTATGTGTTGAAATTGCTTTTAAAAGTATATGTGAAATATTTATATCAAACTTGTTTAATTTCTCATTACTTGTAAAATGTAATGTTTTCCCAGTTATAATTTTAAAGGATTTTCTTGTCTTAGCTGCCTGAGTGTATCCTTTTCTTTTGGATACACTCTTTTCTGAACCCAGCACTTCTTTAGCTTATTTAAAACTCTTTTATTCTCTCAGAATCAATTTGTGTCCCTTGAAGCTTAGCTATTGATAATTTTTGTACTACAAAAATTGTGCCGAGGAATGCTGTGAAATTAACTTGAGCTGGTGATGCTACAAGTAGAAAAACTGAGTGCAGAATAACACAGGAAACTTAATCATAATGGTGTTTGGGTGATGAGAATAGTCCCTAACTGGATGAATGTTAAACTAATCTGGGAGGAAAAGATGTCAGGTCTTGTAGCATTAGTTAAATACGTACTATCACTGTTTCTCATAAGAAATACTCCAACACACTCCTAGTATCAATTGCTGTAGAAGGCAAACAGAAATCTTGGTTATACTTTCAGAAATGTTAAACTGTGAAATAAGTTTCTTGGGAAAAAAACAGTTTTAGAGGTCTCCCCTGTAATATATTATTTCACCTTTGAAAACTTGGCCACTTCAGAGTGTTTGAGAACAAGTAAGTTAAGTCCACCTTGAGAAATACATTTCAGTTTCTAGTACAGTTTTTATCTATGCATCATGTAAAACAAACTTCTTCTCTTCATTATACTTAAATATTTGTCCTGAAAGGAAAGTGCATTTAAGCAGTTTTTAACTGCATTGATTGCACATCCATTTGGTTGGAGTAGCAGGATACTTTAGTTTGGGGAGGTTGAATATGGGTTATTATTTTCAGTTTTCCTGTAGTTTGACTAATAAAACAACTGGACATGAAAAGAGACTGAATCTTCCTTCAGTCCTCAAGTGAGAAGACAGGTGTGCTCGAAGCGAGGTGTGGTCAAAAGGGTGCTCTGGTGACTTAAATCACTGCCCCTCAGTCCTCTCAAAATATTTAAATTGTATGAATTTGTGATATCAGTCACATAGTCATGTTGCAACCTTGAAACTGATAATATATTCAGTTATCTTGAGATGAACTCCGTAATTCTTCATTAGCAGATTTAATTTCCTAAAGGTTTTGTCTGAATAAGTGCTTGAGTATTGTGCTGCTTGTTCCATTTTTGATCAGGAACCAAGCAATAGAAAGTCTCTCAACTCTGAGCAAAGCCTCAAAGATATAATAGATGCTCTAAATGTCCCCTATTCTTGTCGTAGTTTTAGGTGTTGAACTGTGGTTGAAGGTCAGATAATCCCTTCTGCTAAGCATCTGAATTTCATCATAAAGGAGGTAGTTTGATATTTGGAGGTAGTTTTAGAATGAAAGTTTCATGCAGGTAGCTTAACAAAAAAAGCTAAGAGGCAGGCGGAAATTAGCTGTCAGGTTGCAAGTGTTGCTCTAACTGTTCCGTGAAGTACTGCTTAAACCCCATTTCTTACTTTGGGATAGTAAGACTCATAGTTTGAAGAAGAAAGAGCTTAACTAATTTGTTAATTCTTCCTTCCCAAATATATATAATATTTGCCACCGCTTTGGCTAACCCTCTGGAGAGGGACTTTTTGTTATGGTGTGTAGTGATAAGACAATGAGTAAAACTGACAGAAGGTAGGTCTGGATTTGACATTAGGAAGAAATTCTTTACTATGAGGGTGGTGAGGCACCAGAACAGGTTGCCCAGAGAAGCTGTGGATGCCCCATCCCTGGAAGGGTTCCAGGCCAGATTGGGTGGGACTTTGAGCAACCTGGTCTAGCGGAAGGTTCCCTACCAATGGCAGGGGGGTTGGAACTGCATGATCTTTAAGGTCCACTCCAACCCAAACCATTCTACAATTCTATAAAATATCCAAACTTGTAACTTAGGCCTTTGTGGGAAGGTTTTGGGGTCTCCTGGACAAAGATAGCATTGCCTTTGTGAATTAACTTATGAATCAACTATTATTTAGCAACTTTGTAATTTTTGTGATGTGATTTTGTGTTTGGGGGTACATCTGAGAGAGGATGTAGGCAAAATTACTTACACTTCACTCCTTGTCCGTGGCTGAGTTCTGGCCCGAAGAAGACGTGTTCTGTCTTCTTGCTTTGGTTATATGGGAGTAAAAAAATTAATCCTTTTTTTAACCTCTGCTTTTTGCATTTGTCAGTTGTTTAGGAAGCTTGTTTTTTGAGATTTTTTTTTTTTTTGCATGTTGCAGTGGCTGGCAAAGTTACTGAATGATCTGAACTATAGAATTTGTCTTGGAAGATGTTTTTCCCATCTGATCTTGACAAGATTATTTGAAAGTTTCCTTTTCTTTTCGACAGTGTTTTGTTATAAATGCAAACAAATTAAATTAAACAAACAGTCAGTAAAAATGCATGGCCCAGGTTCCTCTTGCAAAGGTTTTTAAAATCTAGTTGGATGCTAACAATTCTCTTCACTGTGGAACTTTGAGATACAAAGCCTCTATTTCTTGCTTTCCAAACATCACCATTTCCATCTATCAAATTCTATGTAGGTCATTAGTAAATGTATAGTAGTCACTGTATGGTCTATAATGCCAACGTAATAAACCCGTCCCAGAGCTTCCCCATGACCTTTTTTTTTGATATTGTAACATGCATTTGAGATTGTCTCAGGTGGCACTCATTGAAAAGGGTGGTCTTTCAGGCTAGTGAGAAGCAGGCTGTTCGGAGTTTTTTCTAGTAAGTTAAAACCAGTATTTTTGTAGCTTCGTTCAGAAGCTAGTGGTCATTGAGGGTACATCATGGAACAGTAGAGTCATGTGCTTCTCGGCAGGGGATGCTGCTTAATGATGGAACTACAGTGTCCTGAATGTGGAAGGAGCAGACCAGCAGTGAAGGATTGGTTGCTTTCTAAAGTATCAACAGGGAACTGCTTTACTCTGGCTTTTAAAATTAAATTAATTTTTTGGAATAAGATGCTTCCTTTACTTACTGGCATTTTAATTTTTTCCTGAAGTATCAGAAATGGACACTTCAGGATGATTTTACAAGCCTGTCAGCTTGAAAGGGCAGTTGATGTAGCCACGCATGAAATTAAAGTGTTTGAAAAATATGAAACTGTCTTGAAAGCAAAGAAAAATAACTGTTGTACTAATCTGGTGATATTTTTCAGTGAAGTTAAGTAATACTTGGGTGTCATGAGAGATTCATTCAGCAATAGCTTGGATCCCTTGATAAGAGAATGTTGGTATATTAATATACTTATTAATATAATACATAATGTATAAAATTTAAAAGAATGTAGTTTTTGATAACAAAACCATCGTAACTCGATCAAAGAAAAAAATTACATTGTGTCGATATACGTCCGTAACCTAGATATGCATAGGTATTCAGAACCTTCCGTGATGATTTCTGGAAGCTGTACAAACACAAAGCTCTTCTGCTACATTCAGATAGTGTGTGATAAAGTGTTTTCTAAGGTTAGTGAGTGTTGGTTTTGTGGGTTTGAATTCAGAAGTAAAAGTGATGCATAGAAAAGTGATTCTGTGCTGACTTGGTAGCACGAAGTATTTTAGTCCAGTGTTGAAAGTACACATTCTAAAACCTGTATGTGAGTGTTTCATGGCTCTGAAGTTGACTTTCTAGAAATATAGAAATTACCTAGGATAACATGTGTTTTGTTTCGTTTGAAGTACAGTTTCCCTCTAGTGCATTTGCCTTTAATTGAATTCTGCTCTGTGATATTTTTCTTATTTGCACAGAATTGTGCTCATGCTTTTTCCTCCAAAAAAATACAAATAGTATTGTATTCCTGCTGTGATTATTATGCATAACATGTCTGACTCAGCAGATCAAAAGTTGTGTTTACTGGAAAACAGAATTAACATTTTATAATTTTTTTAAGAACACTTAAAAATAGCTGTGTCAAAAGAGATTCTTTTTAACATGCTAATCCACTAAGCCATCATACCTCACTCTGTAGACAATGATTTTATTCTAAGCAGCTACCTCTTACAAGAGCCCATCTGAGAGGTTTCAGGATAGCACAGAAATATACCCATGAAGTTGAATTCTTAAGGAGTGAAACTTCCTCAACAGAATGCATAATACCTTCATTATCAAATTGCAGAATTTTTTTTCTGAGAATTGTTTTATATGCCAGCATGTTTTGGCCTGCTCTGAGGCGCTCTGGCTATTGGGGACAAATTGATGATTAAAATTGGCATATGCAAAATCTTTTTCACAGTGGGAGGGTAGTAATTCCTAATTTTGATGGAGAATATTATGTTGTGATAACCAAATACCTGAATAGAACACTGTACTGATTAGGGAGAAGATAAAGGAGTATGAGAATTTATGCCAGCTGGATTGGAGACTCTGAGATTCATCTGGATTAGTTGTTTCAATTGCTAATCTTGCCCCATGTTCCTCTGCCACTTTGTTTTCTGAAGTTGTCTTTTCAATGTTTGTAATTGTATACTGTTGCTGAGTAAAGAGTCACACAGACGTGGGAAAGAGCAGTACTGACTTGGCAGAAAACTCTGTAAAGTGCAAAAAATGCAACAGAAAAATATAGTTCTGTCTTTTCATTTCAGAAATCTTAGATGTTTCTTCTAAGAACAGTAGATATATGTGTGGTAATCTGAAATTTAACTATAGGTTGACTAGCTCTGTGTACTCCAATGACTAGAATTTTTAAAGCAATAAATACTAATACAAGGAATTTGTTTGTGTTTAGTTGAATTACAGTGCAAAGTAATGTGCCGAAACAGCATAGAAGTAACAATTTCCATTTATTTTTCAAATGCTAGTTCAGAATGTTACAACATGAGTGAAAAGTTCAGTTAGTTGTTACTATGTGATACTCTATTCTGGCTAGTCGTGGAGTTGTCTTTAATGTTACCTGACAGCTTAGAATATTTAACTTGAAAATGTGCTACTGCTTGACTGGCAAGTTGGGACATTGCCTACTGTGATTTCTTACTGGCAAGAAGTCTGTTTTAAGGCAAGTTTGGCCGTACTTGAAACTAACAGAGTGAGCTGAGGTTTGATACGCTGCTTTCTTCTTTAGGCCCACTGGAACATCTTTTGGAATTTGTGCCAGTGTATTTTTGGACTGTAGAGTGTGCAATGTGTGCAGAATGACTGTAGAATGTAGAAGTGTGTTTCGTATAATGCAAGACTCCTGAGGTTTGATGGCATTAGCTGTGTACCTTGAAGTGACTCTGGGGGGGTTTTCTTACTCTGGTAGTCAGTAAACACATATGGCCAGAGCACAATACGTTGTGGCTTTGATCACGTCCCTGTAGAACCATCTGCAAAGAACAGTGCCATAATGAGACACAGGGAGAATATGGGAAAGAAGGTATTGTGTGATACAGAGGAAAAGGAAACATCATCGGGCCTACACTGACGATGTAGCAATAGTCCAAAGAACTGACTCCTCACTGTGCTTTCCTGTGAGGCACGGCACCAAGCGGTGTGAGATAGTACTTCCTACGTAACACCTATAGATTATGGTAGTAAATAAAATATTTTCCACAGGGAGTTACATGTGTTAGTAGACCGAAGAGCTGTGTGGAAGCAATTATGCCAGTCTTTATGTAAATTGTTTTTAAATAGACTGTTGAATAAGGTGGTGTTTGAAACAGTCACAGTTTAAAATCCTGATAAGGAAGGAATTGTTGTAAAGTGTTTTGTTCTGAAGCTGTATACTGAATTGTCCTGGCAGACAGAGTTCTTCATTCTTCCAGGGCTGGATTTTCACTGAACAATTAGATGAAGTTACCTACATTTGAACTGATTGCTGAAGTTAGCCCAACTGGCGTGAGAGCGATAACACTGAAAACTGGTACATAAATCACTTTGTGGAGCTGGGTTAACTGCGTTAGTAAAAAATACGTTCTTTGAGTCACCGATTTAAATATAAAAAACCTAAAAACAAACACCTAGAGAGTTTTGTATGTAGTTAGGATAGGGTATTACTCAATTTACGTGTATGGCCAGTGCAGAAACAGAGAATGTCTCTAAATTCAGCAAGTGGTGTGTGTTGCTCTAAAGGCAGCAAGTGACTCATGTGACTGTCTTAGCAGCTGGGCAGCAAGATTAGAGAGCTACTATGTACACATTCCCTTACTGAGGGGTCCAAGCTATTGCTAAATGAAGTTGTATTACTGCCAGAAAGTGAATAATAGGCATAAGAAAATATAATAAATAAGTGTGTCGTCAGGTTAGTGCAGTAGTTATTTCAGACAGTCGTTAAAGTGAAGGAAAAAAAACCCCCAAATACAACTTTTCTAAGATTCATATTTAAAAGATGTTTGTCCTTTTTTCAGACTTGAACTTCGTATGAGATTACATGTGAAGTGTCCCTTTCAATTTAGAGATTTGGAAAAGTCATCTTGAGATGGCTGTTTCTGACACTGCAAGGAAAAAATTGAGAGTGTTAGTGAGTGAGGAATCTTATTCCAAAGAACTCATTTATTTGTAAAAGTACTAAAAATATGCTTGTATCATGAAGTATTTTGATTTGAACTGAAATTGGCAAAGTGTATACTTCTTGGTCACTTGCTAATTTGAAGACTTATTCATGATGTTATTCCTCATGTATTTCCTAATTGTAAGAATTTGTGAAGTTTGTTCCAAATTGTCTTTAAGTTTTCCTGGCATGCCAGTATGGATTAGTGGAATATGTATTCTTTTTATTTTTTCTATGTTTCCTTAATCTAATTTTGGGGTTTTTTGCTCAAATACTTGCTTTTCTTAAGAGAGTTGCTAAACGCTTGTGAATGCTTCGTTCTTTACACATAACGTGTTTACAGTTACACATTGGATATCAACTATAATTTATGGATTTAAACTGAAAACTGTCACCCTGTCAAACTTCTCTTCAGGATTAACCCTGAAGAGAACTCCTTTGAGTCCTTAGGACCAAAGGATGTACACTTGACTGTTGCAATCAAGTAAATTGATACAGAAATCAAGAAGATGTGAATATGAAGCTCCTTAGTGCTATTTTTAGTGTCAACTTTCCAACCATAATTATGTTTTAAAGATGAGAATGTATTTACCAAAGAGGAGCTTTTATATTTAAAAAGCCAAGACAGACAAGAAGTTGAGCCCATCATAAATTCCTTACAGTAAAAGAGGGCCAGAAGAATGTGTGTTCCTAGTTATCATCACTGTGTCCCAGTGTCCTCAACAAGGTTAAACTGTTTGTTTGTTATTTTGCTTCAGGTTTTCCGGATTTCTGCTTTCTCTGTTTTTCTGTCTAGCAATGACTTGTTTCTCGTCTTGTTACTCTTTCCTGTTTATTCCAAGTTTCTGCAGCTTTCCTCAGCAGTGGTTTTCACTTATACCTCTAAGAAAAGATGGAGAGAGCATAAAATAAGATTGTCTGGAGCAGTCAGTGCATTTGAAAACCACCTTCTGCAGGTGGACCATCATTTTAAGAATACTTCCGAACACCTTCATCTGACCTTTTTATTTTTGCACATTTAGGTTTCTTCATAATCAAGTCTCCTATTGTTTAGTATTTTGAAATCTTTGGTTTATAGGAAAAGTTCAGTTTGGGTTTTGTTTTGATTCATTCTTTCAGAGTGTTTCACTACTACTTTTTTTAACATGCCATTTTTCTGTACCGGATTTCTTTCCTATTCTGCTTTCATTTTTCACTCCCAAATTACTCATCAGCTGCAAAAGAAAAATGTTTCTGCACTGCTTAGTCTGATGGTGGTCTGTGACATAGGATCCCCAGGAAGCAGGAATGTTTGTGTATTGACAAGTAGTTTATAGATAAAGCACTAGCAGATTGTGACGAAGGATATTCATACCTGCAAAATATGTCGATCCTCTGACTGCTTGAATGCTTCAGTGGATTCTTGCGTGCTGTTCTTAACACATTCCTTGAGATGAACCATCTGAAATATCCATCTGCCAGCAGGGTTTCAGGTCCTGGGTCTCGCTGCCCTGTGTTGTGTGCCACAGCAGCTTCTCAGGCTTGGACTTCCTGCCCCCCCGCCCCCCGCCCCTCCCCAGGGAAGAACTCTGTCATTCCACAGGTTTTGTTGAGCTGTTATCCTTTCTTCTGCAGTGTGCTTTGTTTTTTCAGACCACCTTTGCACAGCTGGAAGAATTATATAAAATAAACAGCTGCCCTCAGAGGATTTTTGCATGGACTCGGACTTTGGCTTGTTTGTTTGTACCTTTCAGAATTACACCCAAAATTTCTTAGCCACAAGTTTGTGCTGCTCCACTGAACTAAAGAGGGAAGTATCTTCTCATGGATCCTAAGGAAGAAAATTCTTAATCTGCCTCTAACCAAAAATACAGAATTATTTTTAATAAATTTGGTATTCAAATGTCCAAGGAGAAACAGCTGAGCAAGATCAGAAAAAAATATCTTGTATTTGTGTGAGATTGCCTCTTGTAAGCAGTCATGCTTTTAAGAAGGGAATAGGAAAGATTCTGTCTTGATATAGTCTTCCTCCCCCTGCTCTGTCATGCCATTCCATTCTTAGGATCGGGAATTATCCTGGCATTTGCTTCTTAGGGCTATTAGAAAATCATGGATATTTTGAAGGAAGTTGTGATGCTGTTTCTGATGCTATTTGTATCCTTCCGGTGAGAGTTTCGCAGTGTCAACTTGTGATGGTGTGCCACCTGCCCAGTGTGCTTTTCTTTGGCAGGAAGGCCTATAAATAAGAAGAAAAAAATGATTTTGGGGAAGTTGGTAGCTCTTTTTGAAAAAAAAAAAAAAAAGCTCAACCTGTGCTTTCTGACAGCATTTCTTAGGGCTAGAGTTGCAGTCTCACCTCTTTCCTTGTACTGGGGGAGGGGGGGACTGGCAAGTTGTCTGGAAGCTGTAAGTTGATCAGAAGTGACTCTTCAGTTTCAGATGTGATTGTGGTATTTGATTCTCTTAAGAGTTGATGAGCTTCCCGGTGAGGAGAGAGAAGTTTAGTAGCTACCTTTGGAAAGAGAGAAATCTTGGTTCTGGTGTCCTCGGAGAGAGCAAGCTGAAAAGTAAAGCATGGGAAGGTTTGGAACCTGGATAACTGAAACACTCTTCTCCAGTAACTATAGATACTGTGGTCTTTCACAGGAGAGCAGTGGACAGGAAGAATGTTTGTTTCTAAGCACCGATGACCAGAGAAGAATAAATAGAACTAAAGGAGGCTTTAGGAGTTGTGTTGCTTTGTTAATGTCTTAAAAAAAACCAAACCCTAGCATCCATTTTTAGGATTCAGTGTACTACAGGCTGAAAAGGAAAGCACAGCAGGCCTCTGTCCTTCCCCTGACAAACTAACAGTGTTACTTGATAGAGGAGAACTGAGACATGTAGAAAGGAAAGGGAAGAAAGCAGTTAGAGTACTTGCAGTTACATGTGTGCACACTGTTTAATTTTGTGTGTTAATTTAACAACATGGCACAGCAGTGGCTGACAAAGCCAAATTATGTCCCTCTCAGTCATCACCATGGGCACTCTTATGCTATCCTGTTTTTCAGGCCGTGGATCATTGAAGGCAAATACCCAGTGGGATGCTAGTTCTCAGAGCAGTATGTATCCTGCAGATGGGAGTTCACAAGCCAGTTTTCTGGCTGGAAACTTATACATGGATCTTGACAATGGAACATATTTATACAGAGTTCTGGTATGCTCTCTAGCACATTTGATGTTTTGCTTCAGGCTCTGGATACTTTGAGAAAACCTGCCCTACAGCCCCAGTCACTGCCCTGGGGAAATGCCGAGCTGCTTGTATGTTGTTTCTGACTCTTGTGATGGAGAGACACCTCTTGCCCAGCCTGCATCATGATACTTACACTGTAAAGCACCTTGATTCCAAAGGAGGAGAGCCTGCAGTGCATGCACAGGATAAAATGCAGAGTGAGAATAAAGTAAATTACTCTTGTGGGTTTTTTTCTTTAGTTGTTTTTTTAAGAATCGAATTTCTGTGGAATTTTTGGAAGAACCTGTTCTGAGATTACTAGGTGGAGTTTTTCAAAACCATTGTCTTCATAATCTGTTTAGAATGCAGCTTTCACTGCCTTTCACTTCAGCTTCAGGCACTAAGTATTTCTGCAAATCACTCCTTGTAGACACATGCCAAGGACTGGAAAAATTAATGACCTTCTCTGTAGCATTTCGTTTAAATGACACAGATCTCTAGTAGAATCTGAGTCCTCTAGGACAGCATTCAATTATCTGACTCAAAACATTGATTTCTGAGTAACTAATGGGATCGTGGAATAAGTAATTAACAAACTGGCTGAATTTGGGTAGAGTTCACAGGAATGACAGCTACACCACTATCCCTGTCTAATTTCAAATCTCCATCTCAAAGGAAGGTGTTCAAAGGAAAGGTAGGGAAAGTGTGCCAGAATTTTTTGACCCAGACAAAACATTTTTTGTATTAACTGTTATGTTTTTGAAATGCACTGTTTTGAATGAATAAAAAGTGAAGAAACAAAACAGGGAAGCAGACACTAATTTGTACAATTTCAACCCGAACAACGGCAGTTTGGCAAAGTTGTAGGTTGGCTTAAATAGAGGAGTTTATCAAATAATGGCAAGTGTTTGGCAGCGTGGTGAAATGGGATCCTACTCATTCTGCAAATAGTCAAATATATGGGATTTGAATTCACGTTCGTACGTACTGACAGCAGTATTGGTTCTTGTGTAAATTAACAGAGGAATTGTCCTGCTTTGAAAGCAAGGGTTGCTAGAGAACTGTTACTGCAGGGCTTTGCAGCCTGATCAGCGCCTGAGATGACAATACTTTTGTTTAAGCTGATAAATATTGATCAAATTCAATGTTTGCATTTTATTTAGTCAGAATAATTATACTTATGTGCATATTAAAACCTGGTGTTCTGCTTCTGGCACTGGCAAAACCAAAGTTGTCATGAAAAGTTAAGAGGGGTAGAGATGATACTCCCAGAGTATTCTCCTGATCTTCATTAATCCACTTGTCAAAGGCTTCCTGAGCTAAACATGATGAGTTTGTATTTACTAACCTTTACTGGACATTTTCCATAACTTTTTCGTGTGGCCTCTTGAGCTTTTGTAAACTCTAAAGTGTCTAAACATGCTGTTGCAAGGAGTTACACTGCAGAAATGTGTGAAAAGCAGGTGCATTGCCTTCTCAAACCTGTGTCCTTTCATTTAATTTCACATCTCCAGTTCTTTAATTGGAAGAGCTGCCAGTCTGTTCAGCTTTCTGTCTCTCCAGCCACTTCAGTTCAGGTGTACGTGCATGCTGTTCATTTGCATCTCCCTTTTCTGCACGTGTATTGATTCCTCCAGAGAACTCCACTTGCTTCTTGGAGCTTGACTTCCTTTTCTAAGTTATGTTTGCTTCTTCACTGATATGTTGTATTTGTTCATGTGTCCACCCCAGTTGTTCATTGAAGTTTATGCTTTCTTGCCTGGTGTAGATGTCAAGCTTACTATAGTACTTCACCAGATATTGGGAATTAATTGTTAGGAAAGAAATCAAACAGGCAGCAATTTGTGGTACAAGAGCTACATAGCATGGCAAAGATACAGGACAAAGTGATGAATGAAAATAGTGAAACAATTTCCATGCAAGGAAGGCCTAAGTTGGCTTAGACTTTTCAGCTCTGTAAGAGACTACAAAAGGGAGAGTACTGAAAGTAGAGATTTCGTATCGCAGACAGAATGATAAAGGAACTATGAGTGTTATTGATGGGATAAAGGGTGACCAAAATCATTAGCAAAGAGGAAAGATAAATAGTAGGAAATGGGCTCAGAACAAGCTGATAGAAAGCTGTTGTTATTAAAATGTGGAATTAAGCTGTGGCACTCCTTGCCATGGGACGTTGTCAGTAGAAAAGCTTACATGGGCACAAGAGAGGGCTGCCAAAATAGTGGAAAGGGGGGGTATTAAATCTCTCTAGATGTCTAAGTCCCTAAATCACAAGTGGTGACACTTCCCCAAAATACTGTGTCTTCTTCATGATCTGCTGCTGGCTGTTCCTGGAGTAAGGCTGCTGGGCTGATGGACTTTTGCTCTGGCCTGCAAGGACCATCACTGTATTGCAACAAGTATTCAGGGACCCCGAACCGGAACAAATCACCCAGAACTGGAACAAATCACCCTGGCTGAGCCAGATGCCTCGCTGTCACAGAAACCATGTCTGTCTCTGTGAACCTATATAGAGCCACTGGCAAACTAGTGAAGTTTTTTCCATGTAAACTTAAAGCCAGTGTTTTGTTGTCTAGAAAGCCTTTTTATTTCCAGCCTAAATTTATTTTGATAAGCTAACACTTGCACTTCTTTGTTCCAGCCCTGCTGACTGTCTCTTTGGTGTACTTATTAAGAACTTTAGTCTTTTTTTTTTCCTTTGGTCAGATGTTTAGTTGCGCTATCCCAGATAAATCTTTTGTGAACTTGTACTGCCAGATTTATACATGATGTTCCCCGCAAGATCTTGGTAGTCCGCTATAGTAGCATCTTTATGTCCCTTCCTGCACTGAAAATACAGCTGCTTTTTTGAATCATTATATTTTCCTTTCTCTGAACCAGCTCTCTTTAGTGACTTTTACTAGCTGCTTATAGGAGGGTTATACACAAATTTTTTCCTTCTCTGCTGCTTCCAACTAACAGTTCATCACTTGCAGCAGAAACCACTAGTCTCTAAGAGCATTACTCTGTTCTTTGTTGTTACTTTTAGTCTTGTTTCTGTCCTTAAGATTTGTTACCATTTTTCTTGTGTGTTGTTTCAGTCTGCACTGTACTTCTGCTACCTCCTAGTTTCATATTATCTGCATATTTTTGTAGTGCTCACTTAAAGGCATAAAAAAAATTTCTAAATGAAAATGTTGAATCAAAAAAGACTAAAGACCAGTCTTGGCAGAAGTCCATAACTAATATCCTTCCACCTTTTTCTGAAAGAAATCTGTTGTCATCTCCTCTTGATCTGCTGCTTTTCCTGCCACACTATTCTTGAATTAACTCCTCTCTTCTCAGCTCAACAAATTACTGCTCAGGTGGTACAGGTTGCTACACTACTGCTCAGGTGGTAATGTAGCAAATTCCTTACTGAATGAGACTAAAAGTGTTATGCTTCTTTTGTATAAAGACTATTTGTAATGCTGAAGAAGAGCTGGGTGTTTGACATGGTTTGGCTTTTAAAAATCGTGTGACGTTTTGTTTGGTTTTCTCTTTACTTTCATGTTTTTAATCTATCGTTGGAAATGTGCTCCAAGCAGGAGGCCATGCTATCATCATTAGTTGTATGTCCAGATAATTTTCTCCACCTTTCTCAATACTGAAATGAGGCAAAAAGTGTGTACTTGGATTTGATGCTGTTCTGAGAATGTTCCGTCACATCACAGCCTTGCTTCCTGTTAAATCAGAAGACAGTATTTCAATATGAAGGGTTATGTAAGTGTGGTGGACTTTTTTTTAAAAATTCACCTTTCAGAAGGCCCTGTGTTGGTCTCTGTGGTTGACAGCCATCTGCGGTGCAGAGGACTGTAAACTTCTACATTGTTTTCACTCTAGTAGGAGTAGTGAGTTCAAACAGTTGCCCAGTGCTCTCTGTTGTGACTGTAGATGTTTAGCAAACTTAGATTGCACCAAGTTTCTTCAGGGAGATTTATGCATTTGCAATAATAATATGAACTTGGTCATTTAGTACCTTTCTTCAATCCTGCTAAGGTGAGAGCTTCTCTCAGTGCCATGATACTCCATTAGTCTGCTCCGTCGAGTTGGTTCCTCTTAAATGTTGGGTCTGCCAGACAGAGCTGGTGCCTCTTAAATGTTGGGTCTGCCAGACAGAGCTGGTGCCAAATCCCCTTGTCCAGCAGGGTGCTGAAATTGCTGCCATTCCTGACTCTGGATGGCTACTCAGTACAGTTAGGACCAAGAGACCACAGGAAATCTGTGCATGCTCTTGGGTCTAGAGATGTGGGAATCCTGAACTGATCATCCCTGTTCATGAGGCGGTGGCTCTTCTCTGCTTCCTCTTCTGCTGGCACAAAGCCACTCCAAAGACTTAGACTGCATGGAAATGGTTGGAATTCTTTCTGTAGGGTTAATTTGACTGTTTTAGCTCTCTAGGGTTAACTTGAATGTTGTAGGCAATAAAACATTGCCTAAATGGCACAGAAAAAGGACAGGACAGGAAAGGAAAAAGGAAAGGAAAAAGGAAAGGGAAAAAGGAAAGGAAAAAGGAAAGGGAAAGGGGAAAGGAAAAAGGAAAGGGAAAGGGGAAAGGAAAAAGGAAAGGAAAAGGAAAGGGAAAGGAAAAAGGAAAGGGAAAAGGAAAGGAAAGCACTGAACTCTTTCAGTGAGGAGGCATGCTGAAAATAACTAAGCTCTGGGCAGACTAACAGAGTGCTGATGTGTGCTGTCTTTAACAGGACAGCTGGACAGATGTGTCCATCTCCAATCCCAAAGCATTAGCCAAGGTCCTGTGCCAGAGCTGTTACCCCTGTCTCTGAGCTGCTCATGGATGGAAAGCTGAAAAGCTCAGCAGCTTTGGCCGCATGGTCTGGCTTCCAGCAAGGAGATGGCTTGTGTCTGGCCAGTTTGGCATGTTGGCTGGGCATGGTTGCCTCCCCCTATGGTTGACCCAGTAAACAAGGTGCTTGCTAGGATGGAGTTACCTAATTCTGGAGATAGCTGCTTTGCTTTTGGGGTTGGATCCAGAGATGAGAAGGTAACTGCTGAATTTGCTTGCCAAGGAGGCTATCAAATCTGATGAAGGATCAGGCCTTGAGGTTAACTACCAGCAATTATCTTTACCATAGCTGTATCTATTATGAGTGATTTTACAGGGGTTTGTTTTGTGTTGAATTTTGTTTTGAAAAGTTGTTGCCTCACAGTGCTGGTTTGTGTGTAATTCAAGGGAAATACCAGCTCTCATCTTGGCAAGTACAGCCTTTTGGGTACAAACCTCAAAGTTTTGGTGACAACTAGGAGAGCAATGAGAAAATAAAATGTAAATGTCTTATACATTCTCATATTTTCATTTAGGAAGGGCTCCTCCAAAAGCACCCCCCTGCTTTGGTAGGGAAACAAGTGATTTCAGAAAGAAACGTGTTGAAATCATCAGGCCATTGTACCTGTTTTGGTAGTGAGTCTTTTTTCTTAGCCATTCATTTGCATAACCCAAGCTCTTTTTGACCGTTTTGTACCCTTTTCTTTAGCAGATGTTTCCCCCCAGCACTAGTCATGGTGGCAGCTTGTGCAAGGTGGCGGGACTGGGTGAGTTTGGAGAGAGGGGTGGAAACTACAGGTCATAAATAAGTGTATTGTGTGTGGTTGATAATGTATAACAAATGTGGTTTAGTAAGATGAGCTTCCAGCTCTTCCTGCAGAAGGGGATGCACACCTTCCTTTACTCTGGCACATTGCTGCGAGATGATAGGAGGCAGGAAAGAAATGCAGTTTCCATGGCCGAGTTCCTGTGTGTTACTTTTTCATGTGTTCTTACTGATAGAAGGCTTGGGTGGGTGCCGTGCTGCCAGACTGTTACCCAGCCTTAGCTGGTCAGGAATCCATGCTTCATGTTCACAGGTATTGCTTTTTTTTCTTAAAGGCTGCTCATTTGGGCAGTTACAAACACTGATGGAATGGGCACGAGTCTCCACATCTCCCTTTCCTCCCTCTGGCACTCAGATTTTTGGTAAGCAGGGCATTTGCAGTTTGGAATTTGTAACTGTAACATTATCTGTTAGAAGTAAAGAAAAAACTTGCTAAAATAAGTAGCATAGAGTACACTAGATCTGCTTCACATAAAGCTGACCATTATTGTGTGCAATTAGACCAAGTGTTTTAAAGGATTAGTAGATATTATATTTTAAGTGACTGGTTAGTGGTAGGAAGTAAGGCTGCCAGTGAAATTTTTCTTCTAGAGTCCAAATGCAAAGATCTCTTATTAAAATTTATCCAGTTGTTTAGCTTTTCTTAACAGAGGGTTCATAGGTCATAGAAACAAGTGCAGTATGAAATTTCATACTCAATAGTCACCTGCTTTTAAAGAAAAACAGTAATATTCCATCCTTTTAGAAGACAACAGTTACTGCTTTTTGCTGTCAACACATGCCTCTGTGTGTTTACATTCATCTGTATCCTAAACTGTTTTGATTTTTGTTTTGTTATTTTTATTTTTAACAGTAGAAGCCCTTAAGGGCTCCAAAGGATTTAATTGGCTTTCTTTCTAGCCACTTTTTCCTAAGAAAAGGCGTCCGTACCAACGATGTGAAAAACCCTCTCCCCAGCATTGCCTTGCAATTTGTTCACACTGCTGCTTTTGCCTCTGCTTGGCTTCGTTTCACTTTTTAGTCTCCCTCCTCCTCTTCACAGGAGTCTCTGTTTTGGGGATTTTCTTTTACCAACTTGCCATCTGCCTCATAAAGGGAGGGGTGAAGGGAAAAGAGGGCTTTCTTGTGACTGTTTGATTGAGACAGCATTGTTGTTCCTAATCCACCTATAATTTGTCTCTGCTTCCTCTTGCCTGATCTCATTTTGCCCCTATTTGTGAAGCTTCTCACCTTCATGCTGATGACTCCTCCCTCCGTGATCTTTGGGTTTGGACGAAGCTGGGAGGCGTGGTTAGGTGCCGGAAGCGCTCAGTTATTGCAGAGGGAAACTTCATCCTGTCTGACAAGCATACTATTCGTAGCCTTGAGGGATATACCTGAAGGGCACTGAGTTTCCACTCAGAATTTAAGTAGATTAGATTATGTATACATATTTGTTGTGACTTGGCGGGTATCCCAGTGCCTGAGGTCTTAAAACATGTGCTTTGCTATACTCGAGGCAAGCTCAACTGCATGTTTCAAAAGGTGCTCTAGGAAGATGGGAGGCTGCTCTATGGAGTCCACAAAAGTGTTATCCTTTCTAGATCTCATACAATGCAGGAATTCTGACTACTGTTCTGTCTAGTCCTGTGTTTTTTCTTGATATTAGGTGCTATCAGATGCCTCAAGGAGTGGTATAACTGTAAGACACAGAGGAGAATGATCCTCTCTTATTTGACTCTCTGCTGATTTGTATTTTGTCCTGGAAAAAGAGGGTTGGTATTATTTTTTCCTGAAGCCCTCTTGAAATCATATTACGATTCTGGATGATCCAGTTATCTATGTAAATCTTGTCTGTCTAACTGTATGTTACCTTCTGGCAGTTAATCCACAGGCTAATACTTTGCTGTTAAAAAACCAAGTTTTGGTGTTTATTCATTTAAAATTTGCTATGCTGTGGCTTTATTGAGTGTCTGTCATAAGAACAGATGAAACCTGTTGCTCTGAATCTGAACAAGTTACTCCACTGCCAATAATTTTAATAGCTTTATCTTGTCATCTTGTTTAAAAAAAAAAAAAAAGAAGAAAACAACAGACACAAACATAAAAATACAGCACCAAAATTCAGGTGCTGCGGATATGCTGGAGGGAGCTGTGAAGTTAAAACAGCTGTATTTTATGAAATTCTGTTTCGTATGGCACTTTTCCTTATAAGGACCAATGACCAATTGTTTTGATTATTTAGAAGGAAAAAATTCCATGAGAACTGTTACTGAAAATGACTAACTTGGCATTTGTGATCTGTCGCTCTCTTACAGCATTTGATGCAATACTGAATTTAAGATAGCTGAAACATCCAGTTAGCTACTCAGTGCTTCAGCTGTTCTTGTGTGACCTATTTATTTCATTTTCTTGTAAATTGCTAATGATATCTGTAAATAAATACTCCTCCTTTTTGTAGTGGCGTCTTCTTAATATCCAGGCCTTTGTAAATAAAGAACATCCTGTGGATCTAATAGAAATCTCCAAGACTTGGTTTGCGAGGCACAGTGACCTACAGGCTTTTGCAGCAAGGAGCTGAAGTGATTCCCTGGGTTTTGCCACCAGAGCAGGGAAGCCTTGGAAGGAGGAATGTGGCTCTGCAGCTTCTCATGGCCAGTGGAGGCTCTGAAAGAGCACAGTGGTTAGGGCTGCACTTTTGAAACTAGGCATGGATGGGTCTCGTTGCAGGAGGAGGGAAGACTTGACAGAGAGGTTGGCTGGATTTGGTTAAGTAGTTTTGTTTCTTTCTTTAAGGAAGGACTTGAAGTTGATAAAAATGTGTAGGCTGATACGCCTTAGATATGAGTTGCTTTTCTTAAAATTGCAGAGGGGGGTGTGAGAGAGGTGGGACCAGGACTTAGCAGATCTGAAATGTACATATCCACCTGACCCATTCCTTTGATGTCTTAGTGGCTTACGGAAGATGCTTGAATACAGTTACTACAAATGCGTTTGTATTATCTATTAGAGTAGTCTCTTAAAGGTAGAGGATGAGGAATAACTCATTGTGGGGATTTTTGTCTTTTTTTTTTTTTTTTACATTATGATATTCTTCGTATATGCTGAAAAATAATTTTCTCAAATAGAAACCTCATGCAAAATTCACTGCATTTTCCATTCTCTACTTCTATTTTCCTTTTCTAAGTGTGGAAACATAGGATTCACTCAAGCAGACAATAGGTAGAATTGTCCCTTTGTGAACTTTAAAATGGATGAAGTGAGAAAGAATGTCTAGGCTGATGATTACTGAGAAGTAATTAACAAATCCAATTCACTATGGCTTTGTCCACAGTAGGGTGTTACCTTGAACATGGTGCAGTTCCTCTTACAGCATCATGTGTCCATGCTGAACTGAATTCTCAATGTTGCATCACAAAGGACTACTGACTGTAGTGAGTGCTTGTTGTGTTGAGCTGGGTTCCACTCAAGGTTTATTTGGGTTGATTGCTTATAATGCGCTGGAGTTTTTATTTCTTCCCACCTGGCTCACTACCCATGTCCTGCTTTACTCCAGGATCATCCTGAGTAGAGGTAGATGCTCCGTACATGTTGGCAGGTAGGCAAGAGTGCTGCTTTTTGTGGTGGAGGTTGCAAGAATGTTGGTTATAATAATCAATTAGTTTTGAAGAGTCTGTCAAGGCTCTGGTGGCCTCCAGTTCATATATGACTGAGCCTACTTGGATATGAATTGTTACGGGATGGACAGGTACAGGTCACTACCCACATAAGTGAAAGACAGAAAGCACACCTGGACCTGGCCTTAGGA
Source organism: Oreocharis arfaki (assembly GCA_013398015.1). Taxonomy (NCBI): domain Eukaryota; kingdom Metazoa; phylum Chordata; class Aves; order Passeriformes; family Paramythiidae; genus Oreocharis; species Oreocharis arfaki. The sequence goes on along the minus strand of VZRR01010834.1, from coordinate 56,328 downwards.
ATGAATCAGCACAAAGGATATAGCAAAAGACAAAGAAACTCAACAGAATTCTTGATCAGTGCCCTCATACATGCTCAGGGATGTGGCTTTGCAAGTGACATTGCCACCAAATCCAGGAGTGAATTACTTCTTTTCTCTCAGATGGTGCACAGTGCCACAACAGAGGCCTGAGGTAACTGGGTTAAAAAAAAAAAAAAACAACCAAAAAAAAAACCAACAGCAAAAAAAAGTCAGTAGCCTCACCTATGCCGTAGTGTCTGCCTGGGCCTGGGCCTGGGCCTGCTGCAAAGCACTGTGTCTCCTCAGCTGTGCACAATACCCAAGAAACGGCTTCAGGATCCTGTGGCAGCTGGAGGAGGAAACTGATCCGGTAAGTATTGCATGTCCAATTGCACAATAACTTCATAGAAGAGTTTAAAGTACTTTTTCTGGAGCATCGCTCCATCACTCAGGTAGCAGCCTTTCCCTTACCATTTAATTTAGCCATTCTCAAACTTATATCATTAGACTCCTGTTTTATTTATTTTCTGTGAGCTCCTCATCCACACAGATGGGCTGTCACTCACTGAGTACCTCTAAACTTCTGCACTCCAGCTACTGTCCCTCCATCCTTTCATTTCTCTTTCACCCAGAGTATCAGCCTTTACTGTCAGTATCCCCTACCCTTCTCCCTGGTCCTTGCTCAGCTAGCCTTGCCTACTTACCAGTCCAGCTGTAGTGAAAGACTTCTCAGAAACTTGACTGTATCAGCTCCCTGGTACCTCCATGTATTCTCCTTCCTCTTGTTCTCTGCACCCTCTACCCTCTGTGTAAAAGACCCATTTCATGAGGAGTAGCATCAAGTTATCTTAACTGCCCAGATCAGTTATCCTCACTGTCCAAATCTTTGCAACTCTGTCCGTACCTACCTTGCCCTGTTTGGGAAGCTTGGAGATCTCCAGGAGAGTGCTGACCCTGCTTGAAGTGCAGATGTCACCGTGGAGCACTTTGCCTACTCCCTGCCTTGGAGGCCCTGGGGCTGTGGGCAGGGCACGAAGCAGCCCAGCCCAGTTAGACACAGCAAGGGGCTGCCTGTCCCAGCTGAGCTGAAGCTGTGGCATGGCTCCATGCTCCCTGGAGCTCCGCTCCTCATGTTGGGTGCAAGGGGAGATAGTTGAAGGCTGAAGGTTGGAGGAAGTCATGTGTTCAGGGATGTGCACAGACACAGAGAATGGATGGTGTTGTATGAGACTGCTTCCTCTTGCTGCTGCCTGCACCTCTGCCTGTGCAACATCCTTCAGCTTAGCAAGTGTTGGTTTGCCTTCCTCCCATCAGTGACTGTCACATCTGTGCTGCTGACTCATGTTTTGTAGTTTGTCCAGTACCTGACTCCACAATTACAAGAGCTCTTGATCACACTTTTTGATGCTTTTGCATTTTTTTTTCTTCACTCTTCTTCCCCTCAGTAAAATGTCCTCCTTTCATCAGTCTTAACTTTAAAGCTTCAATGATATATTTCTTTGCTGTGCCAGGTCCCAGACATGATTCACACTTTTCTGCCTCCTTTCTCAGCTGATTTGATCTCCTCTCATTTCCTCCTGGCTAATCACAGCCTTCCCCAGCTTTGGTTATGCTGCCCCCCTGCTCCAGACCTTAGTCATGCTGAGAGTGTTTATTCATCCTAGAGCAGTCTCAAATATAAAGCTGTGCTGTCGCGGAGTTTCGTTAGTGTGCTCAATCTTCACTCAGGGTGAAGTACACAAAGAATTTTGAACTGTGTTGCTGTTCTAAATCTTCTGTGTAGTAGAATGAGCTTGTGTAGCTCTAAAAGCTGCTCCAGATTTTTCTTAGCTTTGCAGTGTATTTTACAGCAGTTTTCAGAAGCCATAAAAAAGTGAAAATAGTGTGTAAGAGGGAGATTTGGTGCAAAAAGTGCAAGTAAAGGAGGTGTTGTGTTTTTGGTTTGGGGTTTTTTTTTTTCCCCTTTAAGGAAATGCTCCTCTGACACTTCTGGATGAAGCTTATTGATAGGTAACCTTGCAGTGCATTATCACAGTTTGCCTGTTGTCTTTATAAAGGAGGCCCTTGAGTCCCCCGGGAATTTATTAGGGAGTAATCCCTTCAACATAAGGACAGCTGGTTTCCCATGTATGCGGTTAAATATGTAATCCGTATTAGTTTTTTCTTTGAAAACAAAGAAAAAACCAACAAACAACCAAAACCAGAACCCTTTATACTCAAATTCCCTCTCCAACAGTGTCTGACCATTTCAAGTTTTGAAACAATAGCAACCAACTTACCCCATTACGTATGTCTCAGAAAAGCCTACGAGAGCATAAGTAGTATGTGGAAGTAATTTGGAAGGCATCTTGCAGTTTTGAAGGGCACACGGTGAAAAGAGAAACTGTGAGAAAAGAATCTAAATGTGGTCATGAGAGAAGAAACTAGTTAGGAGTATTAAAATAGACTTTGTAATGAGTAGGGTGACTAGTAACATCTTTATTTTTTCTGATTTCTCATAGCACATAAAAAAGCTGCAGCCCCTATGAAGAGGGTAATTAGTAGCTAAAAGATAGCCATCAGATTTCAGAAGATAAATGAAAGGTGGATCTGAACCTTGAAATTGTCAGCTCAGCAAAGGCAGAGTGGTGAAAGGAGGGTTTCCTGCAGAACCCCCAGAAGATTGTGATGGATTATGCATTTCTGGAAGGGGATAAGAAACAGGCAATACAAAGGTGCTAAACGTAAACAGTTCTAACAAAACACCGGTCAAGCATTTTACCTCCAGCACCCTGCAAAACATAGAAGATGTTTCATATTGAGACTGCTACATCAGTTGAGCTGAAATGTTTCCTGACTAGTCGTATTCTTGTATGTATCATCTAGAGGAGCACTCTGTGCAAGATTTACTTTGTTTTTAAGGTCATTATTTTTCATTGAAAAAAATTCACTGTCAGCTAAATCAGTAAATAAATCCATTTGTCTAAACACCTGCCTGAAAAATTGAACACACAACTATTGTAAAACTCATCTCCTCACAACTTTTAAACAATAAAATTAAACTAAACATATCTTTTTGATTGCAAATTTTTTGCTAGGCTGGAGCTACTTTTCCACAGCAAGAAGGGAGCTCAAGTGTCTTGTAGGACACCACTTTAGAGGAAGACATTCTTTGGGATTCACAAAAGCATCTCTGTTTCATGTTTCCGTCTGCCCTCCAGAATTTTTTCCCGTAACGTGCATGAAACATTGATGCATACCATACAGTCATAAGACTATTTTTATTCCATCTTTTTTGTCACCATCTTCCTTCCACCTTTCTGGAAGCCTGCCCTACTAGCAGTTTGCAGCTGTTCAAGGCAAAGTCTTGCATGTGTTTTTCTCACATCACTTAATGTGGGCTTGAAATCAGGGAAGCAAAGTCTACTGAGTTGCTTTAAAAAAGAGGAGAACTTGTAAGTGGCCTGGTGTCTTAGACTGTGGAGAATAGAATTTATATTTCAGGACATCAGGGTCTTTCATTGTAGGTCACCCAGTGTTGGTGAATGCTTCCTGTGGTAAACTGTGTCCAGCAAGACTGAGAAAGTCTTAAGCCACTGTGTTTGGGAGGTGGAGCTGGGACAGAGTAGGGCAAGACGTATGCATTTCACAACCTGCTTCTGTGAACAGGGAATAGCAGGGAGCCCTATCTCTGTCCCTTGACACGACATGGAAAAACCTCATGCTACTGTCAGCCTTCCTGACTTGGTTGTCCTGCCAATAACAAGATGATTACCTTGTAATTTAATGGTAAAGTTTTTTGGTGACCACAACCATGTCACTTGTTATGACATTTCATCAGGCTGACAGGAGCTCCCACAATGGTTTTCTGTTGGTGCAGCTCAAGGACAGAATCTGTGTGGATTTCTAGCAGATTCTGGCTTTGCTGCCTGAAACTGATCCAGTCATTGCTGCCAGTCACTTGAATCCGGATTTTGTAATCCAGGTGGCTATTCTGGATGCTAACTGCCTGGCTTATCTCCCACTGCAGTGTTCAGTTGAGTAGCTCTAAATTATGCATGACTGCTTTTAGTTGTTCACTAATCTGGCATCAAATCTCAGAATTCTTATGGATTGAGATGTGCATCCCAAATTGCATTGCATGGCATCACAGTGCTCTGAGCAGAATACTCAACACGCCAAATGAGAAATGGGAACAAATGGGGAGCTATGTACTTACCTCATTCACAAGGGTGCTCTCATAGCAGCAGGGCTTGTGGGCACTCTGAGAAGTCACTCTAGTCAGAGTAAGCTGTTTAGGTGTGTGCTAACAGCATTGCACAGACAAAGCTGGTACCTGAACAGAGTCAGAAATACATTCGGTGTCTGTGCTGTGCAGCTTCAGAAAGGCTCACTGGTTACAGCTTTGAAGAGGGATTTGCTTTGGTATTACACTAAATAGTCTGCATTTTCAGTTATCCTTCCCCAAGGCTTTTGTGTTTTAGCTCATAAGGTCATTGATACCATCATCCACCATCACAGCTGTAGCAGTAGTAGCAAAAGCAATCATGACTAAATGTAACAGTCTATTTACTGTAAAGCTACAATAATCTGTGAAGTGTTTTCTTTTCAGATAGAACAGCAGTTCCTTGACTGTAGGTTGTATTGGAAGTTAGTGGCTGCTTGGAAATTGGCCAGTCTTTCTTACTTGTTGCTTTTCTTTGAGGGCTGGGATAAGAGGCAGAGGAAACAGGGCAACCAGGATCAGCATTTTAGTTGGAATAGCTCAAATAAATAATGCAAAAATCCAAGGTTACCAAAAAGCAGCGCTAAACCCTGTCACAGCTTTTGCCCCCAGGCAATGTTGTTCAGGCAGTGTGACTCAGGGCAGGACTGGGCTTCTGCTACAGGCTTTGCATGACTGCATGGTTGCCACCTATACCTGGGATGTGGTGTATGTACTGGGGAGACTACCCTGTCTGTCAGTCACTTTATATCTGTCCTGCATGATTTGTCTTTTTGTTCCAAAATTGATCTTCCCAACCATCTAGTGCAGCACCATGAGGGAAATCAACTCTTGTGAAAGGCCTTGTCCTGGTACAGTCCTTGCAGCTTCTATGAGGTATTGAGATTTTTTTCAACCACCAACTTGCCCTTCTTATTTGAGCTTGTGTTAACTAGCAGGACTAGAGCACTAGAAACCCTTTTACTTGAATGATAGCTGAAACTGTTAAAAACATCTTTAGTTATGATTTGTTAGGTGGCTGTCTCAAAAAGCAAAACTTGTAACTTCCTGTCCGATCTGTCTGTGCTCTGCAGCCTAATTATGCTGTCTAAATGGTGCATGCTCAAGTATTCAGGTTCAGAAAAATCTTCTGAATTGCAGGTATGTAAAATAATGGTTTCAGGTGTGGTCTGGGCCAGGCAGGCCTGTACCAGGCAAATCTGAAATCTGTATTTGGTTGGTAGATGTTGTAATAAGGCATAGAATTGGTAGCCACCTGTATAGGAATGATAATTTGAGAAAAGTCAAAGAAGCATTTGTAAGCAAGTCCTGTCTTGGAGAATTGGAGTTCGTGGGAGGCATCAGCAAGAAGTAAAGATGTTCTGGTTCAAAAATCAAAGTGAACTTTATCAAAAAGGCTTTTTAAGGAAACTAAGAAGCAATAATGTAAGAAGGGAGGTCTTTGCACAAGTAAATGACAGTTTAAGAGGTAGGATCAAAGGGTAGAAGTGGGAGGTCAATTCTCAGTTAAAGGAGGGTCCCAGTTAAGTTCCACAGAGATCTATGGAACATGTTCGTGAATGGTATCAGTAAGGGGATGAGCAGTTGGGTGAGCAACTTTGCTGTGAAGAAGAGAGCCAGCTGTGGAGAACATTGGAAGGACATTAAAGTGCGGAAGACTGTGCAACAAAATGGGTGATAAAATTCAGTGCAGATAAATGATGATGATAACTGAGAAGGATAACTGGGCAGAACAATCCCCATTATATATTAGATTATGAGTTTGAGCTGAGTATTACCTTTGAGGAATAAGATTTGGGAATTGTGATGGGCAATCCTGTGAGATTGTGAACTCATTGGTCACTAAAACACAACCCAAATATTAGAGTAAAAAAATATAGAATAAATTTTGAGAATATCATTAGAAGAGTGTATGTTCCAGTTGCTTCCCAGTGTGTGTATTTCTGGAGCCTTCAGAGGTTTATTAGAACTGGAAGAAGCTTGGGGAAGCTCGGTAAGGATGATGAGCTACGTGGAATGGCTTCCATTAAAGAACATTTCTGTAAATTGAAACTTAGGTCTGGGAAGGGAATTAATTGAGGGCAATGTTGTGGAGATCTGCAGAGGAAGGAAGATGAAGACTAACCACTGCCTTTCAAAACAAAAACGTACACGGTTAGGAGGGAAGGCAGATTCAGAGCCTTCAAAAAGAAGAGGCTCTCCCTTAAATCCGTAGTGGAGACACCTGTGGGATGACTTGTCAAACATATGTTGCAGATATTCTAAAAAATTATATGGTTTCCAGGAGAATCGTGGACTATTGCTTGGAAGAGTGATGTGCTAAAAGCTGCTGTACTAACAGAAACCACATACTGTTCAGAAAGTCCCCGACATGAAAAGAGTTGGTAGTCAGAAGAGAATCAGAGAAATATCACACGTCTGTCACCTGTTCTGTACTTTTGACTGTTACTGAAGACAGAATACTGGCCTAGATGTACCACTAATCTCACCTGCACACCCACGCTCATTTTAAGGTGTCTTGTGACAAAGGAAAATACTTTTCCTTAAAAATACCAATTAGTTCCTGATCATATTAGTGTATAATCTCATGCACCTTTCGGTTGTGTGTTTGTGCTTACATTTGCATCTACAGGATTTTTTTTTTTGCATTTTATTGTACAAATGGCATGGTCATATATGCAGATTAAATCGTAACCAAAGTTTGTTTTCACGGAAGCATCATCACTTTAAAAACGGGAGCAGATTATTCTAGAGAAGGAGGGGTGGTGGTGGTGGTGATGGTGTGATTCCAAAACACATGAAAACACTTCCGCAGGTTTTAAAAATTCTGACAGTAATTACACTAACAGTGTTATTTGTATCACAGTCTCTCCAAAGTTTTTAGAAAAACGTCTATGCAGTGCCATAGAGATTCTTAAAAAGCCCATAAAACCACAATCATCAGATGGGTTAGCTCTAGGCAGCTCTTGTTTCCTTTAATTTAGTATATAACCAGGAATCCTTTGGAACATTTAGTAACCAAGACTGAGCTCTCCAGATTTAAAGTGGACCTAAGTAATCTGAAACATGGAAAGCCCACAGAGATGCTGGATGGTATTGTGATTTTTTTTTTCCTTTAAATTACAGACTATTAGGTCATGCTAAAATAAACATTGGTAAGTTCATGTTCTACTTTTCCAGAAACTTAAGGGAAAAAAAAGGGCAAGCATGATAGACTTTTTCTTCTGTATTCTGAAAAAAAAGTTATATAATCCTCTTTCTAGTGTAGCATATTATAAGAATGAGTTACTTTCTAAAATTAAAAAGGTGGTTGTCCAAATTTCATGACCGTAGTACAGCTCTCAGAATTGCATAGAGTTATGACCATGAAAAAAAACCATATTGAACTTAACAGTTATATCTATATAAATATCTATTTTTGTATGATGGTTACTGTCCCACAGGAATCTAGTGGGTTTTTTCCTCCAAGTGCTTGCTTTATTAATTAATAAAAGATATATGTATTTAACAGATGTTTACTACTGAAATCTGTGTATTTACTGCCCACAAGAAAAGAAATGTGTTTAGTAATTTTAGTGCATTTGTTTCCATTGCTACCCAAATTTCAGACTAGTTTGAAAGGATCGGGATTTTCTCCTGCTCATCCTTGTATTTTTCTGTCTCCTGTGTAATACTCTTTGCAGCATAATCATTCTGCACACAGTAGATACTAGTAATGTGCTGTCACTAACAGTAGACTGCAATGGTTGCCTGGTTTTAGTTTCAGTGCTTATGTTATTTCACTGTGTTCTAGATGTTAGGCTGTTTCCCTGAGGGTTGAACTCTTATGTGTTGTTATCTCCAAGTCATTCTTACGTTTATACCTGAGATTTCTGGAGAGATATTTGCCCACATCATTCCATTTTCCTGCAGCAGCTTTCGCAGGCAGTTCTCCTGCTGCGTGCTTAGATTTGAAGATTTGGTTGTGTCTTCCTGCAGCCTGTGCGTGCTCTCACTGCTGTCCTACTGTGCTCCCTCAGCCACCCCCCTGCACTGTAGACTAGAGCTCGAATCCTTGGAGCAGGATTTCCCTGATTTCAGCTGCCTGCTATAAGCAGATCTTGAAGTTCAAGATAGGATAAATACAGCCTTGTATATATTTTTTAAAAACCCACACAACAGAACTGTCCGGGGGCCAAGATCTGTCCCTCCTGCCGTTTTTGTAAATGTGCCTTATTTTCAGACAATTGTGCCCAGTGTCTGTATGTGTTGCTTGCTATTCAAATCTCTTCCAAATTACACAAAAAAGCAGACAGAAAATTAAATTTCACTTGGTGAAAGTGCAGGTGTGAGCCTCTCTTGACCTAGAGAGACTTCATGGTCAAACCCACTTTCTGGTTGTCTCACCCCAGCAATACCCATTCTTCCTCCTTTCTGTCCTCCAGCATCAATGCCTCAGCTTGAGTTTCCAGATGTAGGAGAACCACAGAGAGACCTCTGTTGTCCCTTTCCCCCTCCAACCCCATTCAGCCAAGAACAAATGGGGGAGGATCAGCATCTTCCTACCAAAGCCAGGATTCTCTTTCTAAATATGGGCAAAGGTGAGCAGGCTCCCTCAGCTGCTTCTTTTAAGGAGTGACATGCTGTTCAAATAAATTTAGATCAAATGGCCTGCCAAGCACAAGCAGGGATGTAGACCCCTGCATCAGTCAGAAGACTTGATTTTAATTCATTTTTGAGAAAGGCACCCCTAAAGTCATCAATACTTCAACATCTTTGCATGGATTTTTCTTACCTGCTTGACTGTTTCCATTGGTGAGACCAGCTTCTCCATCTGAGATCCTCCCTTACAGAAAGTTAATTCTCTGTAAGAGGGACCTCTGGAAGTCCCAGATGGGCAGCTGGATCTTCTGCTGCCTGCAGCTACTCTGAGGTGAAGCTTCTGCTGCAAAAAATCTAGCGTTTTTCTACTAAGCCGGTCAGACCTCCTGCTCTCTCTCTGAGGTCTGTACAAGTCTGCAGTAGGCACGTTGATCCTTGTTGATCCAGGAAGGGTGTCTGAGCCTTGCAGGGCTGCACGTCCCAGCATGCTGTCTTGGAGCAGTGCAGGCACTTTGCCACTTACTCAGCCCCTTCCAACAGCAGGAGGATTAAATATGCTCCCCTACAAAATGGAACTGCCTAGTGAGAGGCTTGTCTGTAAGCCCACAGCACAGGGAAAGCCAGAGAAGGCTACATGGTCCTCCTTCTTTGGTTGCCTTAACGTGGGGTTAGATTCCTTCATCTTCAGGATCTCTGGCAACATTTGCACCATTTATTTTAACAGCCCTAGCTGAAAGGAGCAGATGTGGTCAGGTTTGTAGTCGGAGTCATAGAACAGTTTGGGTTGGAAGGGACTTTAAAGATCATCTAGTACCAGCCCTCATGCCATGGGCAGGGACACTTTCCACTAGACCAGGTTGCTCAAAGCCCCATCCAGCCTGGCCTTGAACACTTCTAGGGATGGGGCATCCACACCTTCTCTGGGCAATCTGTTCCGGTGACTGCCTCTATACAAATGGAGGTGCTATCTTACCATCACTTTGGCTCTTCTGAGCTACATCAGCTGTCTCTTGCTGATGCTTTTACCATCTCAGCTCCCCCAGCTATCCCTGATTGCTCCAACAGAGCAGGTTTCATTTGTCAGTACTTTCTAGTCAGGTGACTGCTAGTCAGTACTTTTTAGACTATTACTCACCTGGTGCAGAAAAGAGGAAAAAATCATTACTTACGCTACGGTAATGGTGGCTCTTCCAGGTACATTTGCAATAGAAGTACCAAAAGTCATCTGTTGTCCTTCACTCTGAGTCTTTACTGTTGGCAAACCTGAGAGAGGTCGGACTGGGGCATCCTGCCACCTTGAGTGGCAGCTCTTTGCTTCCTTTAGCTGCACTTGTTCGTCCTCTTTCTTCCTCAGCTAGGGTGCCAGTCTGTGTTTCAGCTTTCCAAACCGCTCACCACACTTTCAACAAGGATATCGACTCCTGCCTATGTGTTTCTCTCTCATGACCCTGCTCCCTTTCATCAGCCACAGCAAAGCTTGCCAGCTCAGTTCACATGCTGATGTGAATTGAGGTGCTGACCTAAACCCTTGAGATGGAAGCACAGGTTTGGGAGCAGCAGGGGAGAGGGCAGTTGCCACTTGCCGAAGCAGCGTGTTGATGGCAGTGGCACGTGCAGTTGGATTTGTGCCGCGGTGTGAGTGAAGAGCAGAGGTGGGAGCTGCCAGTGCTGCTGGCCGTGTTAGGTGGGGCGAGGGTGAGCGTGGCACTGCTGGGGAGTCCTTTGCCTTGTGCAGAGTTGGGAGGGCTCACAGGCACAGCCTGGATGGACGTAACTGTCTACAGAGGACTTGGTCCTGTCTGGGTGAGTACGTGCTCACCTGGGATCTGTGCGGACAGCACTTCTTAAAGGATCACAGTTTCCATAGGGTAAGTAACCGCTTTTCATTTTGTTTCCTTAAATGTTTTAAACCCACCATGGCTCTAATGCTATTAACTCCTTATTGAGTTCTACCACATTTATGATTCTAATATTTCTAGGACCCTTCCTTTGGTTTAAAACTGATTGATTTCGGGAATTGAAGCTAGATTTGCTGTTTTCCATAAAAGGCAAAATGACAAATACTGTGTTCTCAGTACTGTGTTCTCATTATTAGTCTTTTATTTTGAAAGAAAATAATGATGAAACTGTTGTTTTGCTTTACTGTACTTGAACCCTCTTAATTATGAAATGCAAGTTAGGAGGAGGATTATTGGTTATATTTCTGTATTCATTATCCTTTTAGCTGAGATGTCAAATGTTTTAAAATATTTTTGAGTGTAAGTGCTTTCTCAGATTTTGAAATAGGAACTGCAGATTTTGAATAAAGAAGTGTTACTCTTTTGTAATATTAAAATTGAATAGATTATTTTATATTTATATTTTATATTATTTATCTTCCATATAAGGGGTTTGGGGCAGTTCTTTCTTCCTCTCTTTTTTATGGTTGAAACTCAAATATTATCTAACCTGGAATTATCAGGGTGTTTGGAAAGTTAGCAAAATTAGTGCCTCACAAATTCTGGAAGATCTGGTAAATTGTAACAATTCTAAGAATTCTGACAAATTAGGGAACTCGTATTTTGTTACTACTGCCCAAGTGGGCTTTGGACACGTGCATGTGACAATGCATTTTGCAGTGTGATGCTTCTCTGCTTTGTGTGGAGAATAATTTGAACTTTGTTATTCATTAAAAATTCTTCCTACCTCATCTAGGTGAAAAGCTTAATAACACTATGACTATAAGCAGTTACAAGCTGAATGGTACATCTTTGTCCAGTATTCTTCCTCAGGGATTTTCTAACACCAAAAGCTTCTGAGAAAGAAGCATTATCATGGACAACTTTTGTATTCTGCACATATGGGAAAGTCTTTTATCCACTAGTGTGTTTATTGTTGCAAAGCATAGGAATTACTTTGTCTTTCCACAGACGAAGTAAAATCCTGTCGAATGTAGTAAATGTTTTCATTATTCATGCAAATGTAGCCCCTTTTGTATGTATGTTGTTGAGCTTTTTACATAATAATGGTCCTGTAGAAATTGAGATCCCACTAATTGTAGGTGTAGCATTGCCCTCACCTGGATCCACCGAATTGTGATTTTGCTGTATTGGTAAAGTAATGAATGAATGAATAAGAGTACCTCACTGTCCTCCTTCATTTTCTTCAGCATTTTAGCTACATCTCGTGTTTATCTTGTTTATTTACTTGTTCCAGTTGCTTTGTTTTCCCCCCTGATTCAATAGTCTTTCCGAGTCTCTAGTGGCCTGTCTCTGAGGGCATCTGCTTTTTGCTAGAGCAACTTTAGATATGTGGTGAGCATTAAAGACTATAAACATTTAAGAGAAAATGTTAAATGCCACTGAGAGGACTTTATAATATTTTAGACAGGATTTGTTGGGTTTTTTTTTTCCAAGCAGGAAATAGCCTGTAAATATGAATAGTGAAGGAACTAAGTCTGTGAGGACTTAGTCCATTACATCTATGTTTCTGTCTTAAATATTGTGTACTTACTGTGAACTACATTAGTAGAAACATCTGGGGAATGCAGCTCTTCCTTTCCTCTGTGATACTGGAAGATGTTGAGGTGGGCATTGCAGGGTAACTGATTTATAAGGGTCTTGCTGAGAGAGGAGGTAAGGAGTCATCAGCATTTTCTCCCTTAAACAAGGTGATTTGGGGACCCCAAAAAGCAGAGGTGAGGGTTGTGTTCATTAGTTGAAAACAGAACTTTTTCTTTGGGTACTGGAGCTGTTTCTGCCTCCTGCCTGTATGTACAAAGCCCCACCTGAATGTTCCTCAGCTGTCAGAGAGCTTCAGTCGGTTGCTCTGAAGCACTTTTGGCATTAAAAGGTATTCAGGGACACCTGTTTGCTCACATTCATGCTCACCAACAGAGCATGCTGGGGCTGCACGGAGCTGAGCTCAGTATCAAAAGGAAGCATGATTTCTGGAATGAGTGGGAAGCCAGAAGGGAAAATGGTTTGTGTGTGGGGAAATGCTCCATTACTAGAGGGCTCCTGCCAAATAGCTTCAGCCTGCAGTGGGGTATGTGCACTGTGTAGGGCTTTGCCCTTACACATCTGGTAGAATTTGATGGGACAAACCTCCCCATCACAATGAGGCACTGAACATGTTTTCTGTGTATACCTGTGTCATCCAGGAGGCCTTCTAGCAAGAAAAGGAAGACCTGCTGCAAATTTACAAACGGATGATGGCAGGGAAAAGGGAGCTGTAAGGGAAATTCCAAAAAAGCCCTTTCAGTTTGCTCAGGCATACCTAGACATGCCCTCTTTTGGGATCTACCTGTAGCATGTTCATCATTAAGAGGTTTTATTATTTTTTTAAAATTAATTTTATTTTCCTTTGCAGGTCACCTTTTAAGCTGCTATTTCCTGTATAATTAAGCAGAATGAAGGCATTAGGTTCTAGTAAAGTTGGTTCTAATCCAGAATCTTCTCTTATTCAGTCCTTTCTGAGTAAGAAACTCAAGTCTGGGCCCAGCATTTCACATGTTTTGCTGTTACTTCTAAATTATTTATGGTCTGTGGATTTTTTTTTTAAACTTTATGAAAACTCATTTGCTTTTGTCTAATTTTATCTCTTTATGTGTCACTGTCCAGCATAGCATTAGTTGAAATTATGTAAGTATACTGCAAATTGAACTGCATAATTGCTACTGATAATGCAAGAATGATTCCTACAGTTTATAATTAACAGTATATAATGTTCTGTGCATGGGTTGGATCTGTCCCTTTTAACTTTTCCTTTCCAATTCTTTCCAATCCCTGGTCTTGCCGCATCACAGCCTTTATGAATGTCCTGGTTTCGCTGGAGTCTAGTCCGTTGTTCCTTTTGTTTTTCAGACCAGTAAAAATGGGAAGTACTGGATTCTGGTTTCCTCCAAGAAGAGTCAGCGGAACTGGTTAAGACCAAAATCTGAGGACTTTAGTGGGCAAACATCAGGTGTGCATTGAACAGAGGCTGCTTTAATCTTGCTTTAAGTATATGATTCTTTAAAAATAGTATTATATATAAGCATTTGTGGAATGTGTTATATTTGATACTGCATATAATCATTCATTCTGCAGTTGTGAAAGCACCAGTAAGAATGTGGATTTTAAGTGATAATATGTTGAGACACAAGCAGGCAATATTACTCATAAAATTCTTTCAGCTGGTCTTTGGAAAATTTAATATTTGAGGATCAGTGGTTTTTTTAAGTTTTATCTCCATTGCTCAGTCTATATATCCACACCCAAAAAAAAGAAAAAAAAGTGGTTATTTGCTATTCAGAGATCAATACTGACGTTCTTAATTGCCTCACCTATTGAGAAATGGTACTGAGATAATAGTGCATACGTGTTTTTTAATAAAACTGAGATTGGACCCACACTATATTTATTCTAATGATGCCTTTTTAAGGACACTTAAACACAGTTCAAAGTCAGCTTAATTAGTTTTGATCATAGAGGAACAAAACCCAAATTCTTCGTCCCTGTGAATGTTCTGACTGGTATAACAGCTAGGTTACCTGAAGTTTTGGGGAAGGTAACAGTAATGTTATATTGGCCTGATTATAGGATGGCCTCCAGCCTCAGGTGTGATCTTTGCGTTGAGGAAAGAAGTGAGAAGTTGTCAGATGTTAATTTAGCAGTGAAGCTTAATATGCTGTTTCACAACAAACGCTGCTTCTGACATCACCTCAGACTCTGCAGAGCACCCTTCTGCATGGCCTAGTATCCTGCATCTCCCCAGCCTGATGCACGTTCAGTTCCTTCCCAGCCACCCCAGTGTTACCAGCTCACCCCTATCCTCATGTCCTTAGACGTTCCCAATGCCTAAGCAGCACTCCCTGAGCCTCCCTGGCTCTATAGCCTCATCCTGGTTCTGTCCACTCTCCCTCCCTGTGGCAGCTCATCCTCCTTCCCTGTAACTTTCCTGCTGTCCCTGCTTCCCATGTCACTGTCTGGGCACAGAGTCCACTTGCTGCTGAGCTCTGGACCCAGCATGGCCAAAGTAGCTGCAGTCCTGTGCAGCAGCCTGTGGAGGCTGTTCCCTTGCCCTTTCTGCTAATCCTGCCTTCCCTGTCTCAGGCTAGGTGTGGATTTGGCAGGGGGGCCAGAGGGGCTGGACCCCTTGTATCCCATTGGGGCTGTAAGTGCCCTGGCCATGCAGCGAGGGCTATGACTGCTGTGCTCTCAGCTCTGTGTGGTGAGTCTCATGCAGGTGCCTGTGTGGTATAAAAGTAGCCTGTGCAAGTGTAGGTCAGGTTGGATTTTTTTTCTCCCCCCTGAACTTCATTTGTCAGGAGAGATTAGACTAAAACAAAATTTAATTCTACATTCAGGCCAATATGCATTGAAGACCAGTGTGTTCATTAACAGAAGAGCAAAATTAATTTTATTACCATATTCTGATTAAAGCTTATATTGAAAAAAAAAATACCTTTCAATCCACAGATCTATCACATATTGATGTGAATCAGACCCTCCTTTTGATTACATTGGTGGCTTCATTGAAGTCTTTGGAACTGGTCTTCATTTACTTTTATTGAAGAAAATTATTGCTCCCAGGTCTGCAAACAACTGTTCCTTATGAACTAGAATTAGTGAACTAGATTGTTGATTATGAGACAGAAAATAAAATTAAGCTGATACTTTGAAGACCTGTGCATTTGCCCACTCATGGAACTGATGTCTCCAGGCTTCATCCCACGAGTGGGAATGAGTTTGAGACAAATCTGAAATCAAAAGAGTTCTTAAAGAAACGCCTTTTCTGTCACTGGGTATCTTTAAAAGAAGCTAGTGTTTCCTTATGAAATTTAGGGCAATAAAGGTGGTCTTACAAAACTGCTTGTTTAAGGAAGGTAGCATAGTTTAACCTGTCATTCTTCAGGGTTGAAAAGAAGCAGATTTCCATCTTGGTGTGCTAGTACTTCTCCGCTAAGACAAGGGAAAAGCTATGGGGAGGAGGGAGGAAAAGACACAGACAAAGACATACTCTGTGTACACATTTCAAATGGAGATCTCAGTATGAGGATTTCTTAAAATGCAGATGTTTAAGAGGCACTTCCCGTTCTTCCTTTCCCTGCTTCTCCTGTCCTGCCATGCATTGAGGAAAACACAGGCTCTCCTTCCTTCTTGCTTTTTTCCAGGACCACACTGGGGCACTTACAAGTACCCTGTAGTTTTTCCCCCAGCACACCTGGGCGCTGCTCTCCTCTCCTCTCTGGAGCAGCTGGCTCCCTCCATCTCTGCTGAGCCTCAGCAGGGATGAGGGGACAGCTAAGGCCAGGCCCCGGCTCCCTCCCAGCTTCCCGGCCTCCCTCACTGCCAGCAGGGAAGACCCCGGGTTGTTTTCCGGGGAGGTGGCGTTGGGCTGGAGCAGCTGCAGCCTGGTGGTGCCTGCCCGGCTCCAGCTGCCCGGCTCCACCTGTCCCAGCAGCTGCGGCTCCCCCGGCCCTGCCGCCGGGGCTGTGGCGCTGCCCGGATGCCGAGCCCTGGCCCGGCCGCTGCCCGGCCCCGGTGCCGCCCGGCCCGGCCGTCTCTTGCGCAGCTGCCCCGGCAGAGACCGGAGGGGGCAGCAGCTGCCAGCCACGACACCGGGGCTGGGGGTGGCTGATGGCACTTTCCAGGGAGAAAGGCTAAATTTTGGGGCGTCCCAGCCCTCCCAGATGCTTGCATTGAGTGCTGTCCTGCTTTCTCCTTGTCCCCTCTGCTGCAGACCTCAGGCTCCACCCTTCCCACAATGGGCAGCACAGGATTTTGGTATCTATAGTAGCAGTTGTGCTCCAAGGATGAAGCAAAGCTGTCAGCAACCCCTGACAGAGGAGGGCTGTTGAGTGCCCTGTGATGGCAGGTGCCCAGTTGCCACTATATGATACCAGATGACGAATTTAAAGCTGCTCACCCACAAGTCAGAGACAAGGATCATGTCATGCACCTCCTGACAAAGCCTCCAGTTCAGTTCACATTTTGCTATGCCACAGGGGCAGGACTAGGAGCCTCCATCCTGAGCTAGCCTGAGTCTGAATGCTTAGAGCCCTCATATCTCACAGGATAGCATGAGGAGGGTGGGGGTCTCCAGCACTGGGCTGATAAAACCCTGATCTATCTAATCTATCCCTAATCCGTGGGACTTCTGTCATTCATAGATCAAGTCTCTCTTAGCAGAGGGTGAATTTACAGGAGAATTTCACCTGGTGTTAGGTGTCATTGGCAGTGCATGCATTTTGCTAGAGTAGATGCGCAGATGTGCACTAATCACGGGGAAGGAGGTACATCCGAGAGGGAACACGAGCTTTGCCCTCCATACTGTCAGCATGGGTACTGCCACGTTTGGTGCAGGTTTTCAAACATTTTGGGGCTTACAGACTTTCACTTTGATAGTTGTGTGTGTGTGTGCATGCGTGCATGTGTGCGTGGAGATGTCTGTGCAAACACCACAGGCCCGGCTGTAAGTCCTTTGAAATCCGAAGCTGCCAAAAGGTGCCATCTTTGCCTGATGCCTCCCTTAGTCTGACAGAAACTCTGCTGTTCTCCATCAGTGCTTGAGGGGAAAGTTGTGAGGTGTGATTTCAGGGCATATGTGGATCTGTTCATCCTGAGCAATGCGTTTTAAGAGTTGCAGCAAATAGTATAAAGAAACCTGCAGGTATTACATTAGACCAGCTGAACCTAACTTGATTTTTAAGTTTTATTCAGAAGCATCACATAGCAAGTAAACTTCAAAATCTAAGTTTAGTTACAAACTAGTTGTTTCTTATTTTTTTTTTCCAGTCCCCTTTTGCTTTCTTTTACGACCACATGAAACTTGAGAAGCCATCTAAAGCTAAATCATTTAGTGGAGTTGGGCAATTCCCAAGTGTCCAACAAGAAGGCCTGGTTTAGGCTGCGATGGCCACTGTCATTCCTGGTGATTTGTCAGAAGTAAGAGATACCCAGAAAGTCCCTTCAGGGAAACGTAAGCGTGGTGAAACCAAACCAAGAAAAAACTTTCCTTGCCAACTGTGTGACAAGGCCTTTAACAGTGTTGAGAAATTAAAGGTTCACTCATACTCTCACACAGGAGAGAGGCCCTACAAGTGCACACAACAAGACTGCACCAAGGCCTTTGTTTCTAAGTACAAATTACTAAGGTATTAAACTCTATTTATCTTTCAGATTATATTATCTATTTTATGTTGGCCGTGTTAAGCCGTGTAAAAGTATATATTTCTGTACGCCTTCAGCTGATTGCAGAGAGGATGTGTTAATTATAGTAGCCATTGGATTGTTTCTAGAATTCTAAATTACCTAAGTTTGCAAGCTAATGTCTTTGATTTTGTTTCTTAATTTGTTTTCTGCTTTTGTTTTCTGTTTGTTTGTTTTTGTTTTGTTTTGTTTTTGTTTTTAATGAGCGTAGAATTTTCATTTGTATAAGGAATTGTCACAAGAAAAAGAGTATGGACTGAAAGTTCTTTGGCTATGGACTTTTACACGAGTACTTTCATACTTGCCCATATACCCCTGTTACAGTAGCTAAAACCCACCAAAACTAAAGTGTCAATTTAAGAGAAATGGCTCGCGTTTTGCTATATTTAAATTTGTCAAACTGTCTTTGTAGTGTCATGCTTTCAGTTAAAAGGTTCTGTTGCAAAGCAGCCCTTAGTGTAGTATTTAGCTGCCATTAAAAAATGAGCACGTGTGTTTTTTGATCAAAATAATTACTTACAGCATATATCTGTGTTTAAAGGCATATGGCTACTCATTCTCCTGAGAAAACCCACAAGTGTAATTATTGTGAGAAAATGTTTCACCGAAAAGATCACCTAAAGAATCACCTACATACACACAATCCCAACAAAGAGGCCTTTAAGTGTGAAGAATGTGGAAAGAACTACAATACCAAGCTTGGGTTCAAACGTCACCTGGCTTTGCATGCTGCAACAAGCGGTGACCTCACCTGTAAGGTATGTTTGCAGACTTTTGAAAGCACGGGAGTGCTGCTGGAGCACCTAAAAACTCATGCAGGCAAGTCATCGGGTGGAGTGAAGGAGAAAAAGCACCAGTGTGAACACTGTGATCGTCGGTTCTACACCCGAAAGGATGTCCGCAGACACATGGTAGTGCACACTGGAAGAAAGGACTTCCTCTGTCAGTACTGTGCACAGAGATTCGGGCGGAAGGATCACCTCACGCGCCACATGAAGAAAAGTCACAACCAAGAACTTTTGAAGGTCAAAACAGAGCCAATGGACCTTCTAGATCCCTTTACCTGCAATGTTTCTGTGCCTATTAAGGATGAGCTGCTTCCAGTGATGTCTTTACCTTCCAGTGAACTGACATCAAAGCCATTTACAAACACTTTGCAATTAAATCTCTACAACACTCAGATTCAGTCCATGCAGAGTTCTGCATCTGCACACCAAATGGTTGCCACATCGTTACCATTGGGAATGCCTTGTCCAATAGACATGGAGTCTGTCCACCCTTCTCACCAGCTATCGTTGAAATATCCGCTCGGTACTACCTCATACGCAATTTCTATGCCTGAAAAAGAACAGCCATTGAAAGGGGAAATTGAAAGTTACTTAATGGAGTTGCAAAGTGGTATGCCTTCTTCATCCCAGGATTCTCAAGCATCTTCATCAAAACTAGGGCTGGATCCACAAGTAGGGCCACTAGATGATGGGTCTGGGGAAGTTTCCCTTTCCAAGGGCTCCGTTCCTATTAGTGAACCTCTAAACGCCCCATCATTGGACTTTTCTCAGCTGTTCAACTTCATACCTGTAAATGGCCCTCCCTATAATCCTTCTGTTTCAGTGGGAAACCTCGGAATGAGTTATACGCAAGAGGAGGCACATTCTTCTATGACTCAACTCCCACCACAAACCCAGGATCCACAAGATCCTAGCAATAGTATAGGTCTTGGGTCTCTGCACTCACTGTCAGCAGCTTTCACAAGCAGTCTAAGCACAACCACCACCCTACCACGATTTCATCAAGCTTTCCAATAGGATGTACAAAGCTGGCTTGTTAACTGTCTATTTGTAGAAATGCCTTAGGTGACCATTTTTAACTTAGTGCCTACTATAAGACATTATAAAATATCTGCTTTTGTACAGTACCAATCTCATGAAGCCAGTAAGAAATTTAAATTAACTTTTTAAAAATGTTTTGAAAGTGTTTATTCTCAGCTGTGTTTACTTTGGTTTGTTGGTTTTTTTTTTTAAACAGTCTCATTGTATTGTTTTCATTTTCACTGCCAATTTACACATTTAAAATGTTCAGTAGAAAGTCATCCCAAGCAAACTGGCAACATTCATCCCGTTTTTAAAACCTTTTCAAGCATACCAGCTATTCCGTTTTATTGATGTCAGTGGTAGAACTGCCATTTTTGCCTTTTAATATATTTTACTATTTACAAATAATCCATTTAAAATATGTATCACAAAGATTCCTGAGATTTGGGAAAAAAATTCTTCAGTCCGTTTTCAAACAAATCCTCTTCCCAAATAGTGACACGTCTGACCTGTTCTATAATGACAAATCTAAATTTTTAAAATAAATATAGAATTCAGATTTTTCTGAAAACTTGTGTGTGTATATATAGAAGTCCATATATACACATGTACATATATATAGCATTTTGACTTGTATTGAAGTCATTATAAAAGTTGTTAAGAATTTTGCCATTTTCTGGCTTAAATTTTGGTGGCCTGTTATGGATAACAGAAGAAAAAAATTAGTTTAATTTTCTACTATTAGGGCTGAACAGAATTTCGACAGAGAATCTCTGCTTGCCTAAATGACAAATGTTTCAAGTTGAATTTGGAACTGTGTTGTTGTGCTTTCGTGACTCTGGTATAGGGAAACAGGCAAAATTAATGGCTGATCTTGAAATATAAAAGTGTTGTAATGTAGTAATGCAGAATATTTTGTCACAGTTTTTGTTTTAATTCTTAACTTGCTGTTTTTTCTCTTTAGTAGCATAGAAGGAGTACTGCATAGGAACCTTCCAGTAGTGTATTCACATTTGTAGGCATCAGTCTTCTCCCTCTTGCCACCGCCGAAGGGTGGATCAAGTCCAGCCAGAAAGTGTGTACCTATTTTCAGTTCAAAACTAATGTGCAGTCAGAAAGTGAATGTAAATTTGCAACTACCAGTTTGTTTTGTTTTGTTTTGTTCTGTTTTTATTGGAGTGATCTTTTCAGTTGTGTTTCATGGTGTGTTATGTCCTCCTAAGCAACAAGTTAGATGTTAATCACACTTTCTACACCTGGGTACTTGGTTAGGGACTTTTTGCCCACTGCCAAGATTTAAAGACAGGACTCTTAGGAGTGAAGTAAAAGCATATTGCTTACACCACTTTTACCTAATGCAATATATTCTATTCCCCAACCCCTAATAACCAAAAGAGGAAAAAAAAAAACCTAAAAAAACAACCAACCCTGTGATGCATAAAAGCAAACTAGATTTGCTGTCATTCAACAGTAACATTATTTTCCTTGTCATTTTTGTACAAGGAATTAAAAAATGGAAATCAAGTACATTAGTATATCTCAAACAATAATGAGGACTCATGCAAGGTTTTAAGTGGTTAAACTAAATATACTTCACAGAAACAAAAGTTGCTCCCATTTAAGGAGCTCATGCTCCAGATGTTTTATCAGTAGCTCCTACTGTTTTTTTTTAATTCTAGGAGCAATATGCAGGTGTAGTTTTACTATTTTATACATATGTGTATTTAAATTTTATTACTGAAAGATAACATTTTTATAAATGTGTTTGTGTTCCAAAGGCATTAAAATAAGGATGTATTAATAAGGAAATTACCTTTTGAAATTCTGCAAACTACTCCTAGATTTTGGGTTTAGGAGCACATTATCTCAAAGTGGGCGTTTAGCTCTGCTTCACGACTGCTTCCTCTGGTTTCTGTGAAACAGATTGCTCGCTTACTTACATCTTTAGTTGAATGATTTGTTCAATATTGCTTTTTTTCCCTTCACCTTCCTAAAGGAAAGAAAAACACAGATGAACAGAGCACAAGCTGAATGCAACCGAATGTAACTCTAGTTTAAATGAGCAACCATAATGCATCTAAGAAAAATTTGGGTTTATTCTCAATCCTTTTAATCAATCAGAGATGAAGATAAATGGACTTAATTCCTCCAGTGGGTTATGTCCCGCGTGGAGCCGAGCATCCGCAACTCTCCCTGCAGCAGAGGAAAGCTACGAGTGCTTGCCATCCTGCAGCTGGCCCAGCAGTGTGGCCAGGCAGCGCTGCCCTCCCTGGGCAGCCCCTGGCACACAGATTTCCAGTCTGTAGCCACTTCTTATCAGCCCCAGCTGCCGAAAGACTTCGTAAAAAACAAAACCCACAGACACTTTGCCAACACCCATTTCTTAGTGCGTAGCCAGAACCCTTACTTACTTTGTTCGTGCCTTAGCTTCCTGAAAAGGGATTGACATTTCACTTGGAGTTAGATGTACATTTCACT
This sequence comes from Oreocharis arfaki, assembly GCA_013398015.1. Taxonomy (NCBI): domain Eukaryota; kingdom Metazoa; phylum Chordata; class Aves; order Passeriformes; family Paramythiidae; genus Oreocharis; species Oreocharis arfaki. Next base: position 34,081 of record VZRR01010834.1, on the reverse strand, counting down.
TGAGAAATAGAGACCTCAGACAAGATATTGAACCTCATTCAGTCAGGGTTTCAGTGGGTGGCTGCACCCAGTGTGTTTGCAGCTGAACTAGGATGTAGGATAACATGGAAGCAGACTGACCCTTTAAGCAATACCAACACCACCAGAGTGCTTTTGAGCATCACTTAGGCAGAGTCAATATTGGCCACTACTAAACCATCAGTTTTCAAACCCCGTTTTCTTGATTTCCCATGGATTCTTGGCGGGAGGGGGGAGGGCTGGCTGATCATGCACCACTCTTTGTGCAACTTCTAATCTTCTAGTAAGGTTGTTTTGTTGTTGGGTTTTTTTTTTTAAATATATATATTTTTGTGTACTTGTTGCTTGTGCTTTATTTAGTAGTAAATTGTGGAATAGAGTGATTTATTGTTAATTTGGCAGTAGCGGTTTTTAAAAACCATATACTGACTGAAACATGAGCCAGAGCTGATTGCTTTATTAAGCTAATAATGAATGTTAAGAGTACATATTTTCAGGATCATTTGCCTAGTGAGCTAAACTTGTATTATAGGCCAATATTTTTTAAAGTAAAGCTTGGTCAACCTCTATGTTACACATATTACAAGATATAGCACTTTCAAAAAGAAAACCTAAACCTTTTAAGAAAATTTCTTACAGGTTATGCTTTTTATTATAAAACCTTTTATTATAATTTGTTTCAAGTGCCATTAGATTACATATATGTAGGCCTTTGGTATAATGCTTTTGTGTACAAAATGGTAGACATTGTAATTTTAAACAGGTACATTTTTACAGTGTTTTCTTATCAATTTGCTATATTGCACAGAACCAGTGTGTCTTTCTTAAGGGTTTTACAATGGTTTTTACTAGGTTTACATGTTTCAAACTACACTGTCTTCTACTGCCATTTTGAATACCAGTCAAAAACAATTAGGAGTTTGTCCTTACCGTTTGCAAACTGTGTCCTCTGGAGTTCTTGATGGTAAACTTTGTCAAAAATATTTAACATGCAGTATTTGATACAGAATTTTTTTTATCATATCCTATCATCGCTATGCTGCTGTCTGAAGTTAACGTAGGGCCTGATCCTGCATCCGTAAATGTTGAGGGGATCCTGCATCCTTTGTTATGTCTGTCTCATACACTGGTTTAGCAGCTTCTCCTGTATTCTTCTCAGTCTATAGATAAGCCTCTGAAATATATGTACTTATCTGGTATGTAGTAAACCATTATAGGCTTAGCTGCCCTTCCTGCTTCCCCCCAGTGTACAGTTTAAACCACAGCTTACTTAGCATCATGCTCAACTTACAAGTAACGCCACAGTAGTTCAAAATGTGTTTGGGTAGTCCCAAAGCTTTTATGCAATAAGGGTGTCTTACTTTTGTTGGAAGGCAGTGTCTTTTGATAACAGTTATCTAGCCCTGGAAGTGACACAGAACTATTGCTAATCATATGTAAACACTTTTCAGTATAAGCTTCAGTGGTACAGTTGAACCAGAGTGAATGTTTATCTCCTCAGAAACACTCCTGCAATATTGTTATATTGGATCATGCTGCTAATGTAACTTGGGATACAACTCCTCTCATGGTGCTACAAACCTCCCTGTCTCATTCAGATGTATTTTTACCCATAGAAAAAAAAGGACTATACTAGACCTATAGTTGTATGATATATTTTTATACTGTGACTTAACTTGTCATTAATGAACTTTGTGCAACACCACGATGTATTCATATGCACTTGCAAAAGTAATATTTTGGACATGCAAATTTAAACGCTGACAAGCCCAGCTCTTGTTCACAAAAATAGGTGACTGCTAGTTAATGTTAAATGTGGGCTTTTTATATGGTGTGGAGTGAAGAACATACTATATGTTACTAAAAGCCTTAGACAAAAACTGGGAAGAGTATACTGGGGAACGATGACACACCCAAACCTGACTCGGATTGCTGAAATTATATTTTTAGCTAATGGAAAAATTGTTTGGACTTGTATTCTAAAATGTTTTTAATGATGAAAGTTTTGAGTCAAAAAAAAAAAAAATAGAGAAAAAAAAATGAACACAGAAAACCCTGCATTCCAGACTGAATTTGTATATGTTTCTTGCATTTAAAATTTGCTATCCTGTGATATGGGAAATTGAGTTGCTTATCATGTATATGTACTTTAAAATGTATTCACAAACTACTGTTGTATTTGTATAAAATATAGACAAAAAGATTGCATATATATTTTTGTGTATAAGCTCTGTAAAATAGCAATCACATTATGAAGCTGCAGCAGAACTTCATTTTAAACATTCACATCCAAAGAAACAGACTATTTATTGTCCACATACCCTGATTATAAAATATACCTTGCTGCTATTAAACAATAGTGCTGCAGCTTCTTGTGGCCTACAGTGTTACGTTTGCTGTACAAAAATATGTGAACTCCACAAAATATATCAATAAAATTACAGAATGGTTTTAGTTAATGAATAACTTATGCCTGGCATTTCAATAGATAATCTTGATCTGCATGTTTGGGATTGCAATAAGTAATTACAGAGTACATCCAGTTTTGCTGGGTGTAGTTTGCAAAGGCGTAACTGTCTTTCTGATTTATGACTGGTAAAATTTTTCAGTTAAAGTTTTTCAGAAAATCTTAAGGCATAAATACCTGCATTTCATGATTTCACCAAGGAACAAATGGGATGATGCTACTGTGTCTGTGACAAGACAGATCTGAACTGAACTGAAGGAAGCAATTGAGTTTGCCAGCAAATTGCACTTTGAAAGGCTGTGAGACACTGGAAGGTGAGTATGGGGTAGGCATAGTGGGACCATTCCTTTTGGGAGACATAGGTGAGTGATTCCTCATCATTTCAGATTAATGCAAGTCTCATACATGGATTGTTGTAGTTTGCAGGACAAACTTTGAGGGCATGGCATGTGCTAGACACAGTGTGTGGGTTATCTCTCCGCAGTATTCCCAGGAGAAACTCGGTTGCTTTGGTCTCATAGATGTCCGTCTGCCTGTGGCACTGACTTCTGAAGAAGCCAGACTCTAATGCCTGGGGAAGAGGTGCCGAGCAGCCAGACGAGCAGCCTGCACACAACTGCAGAAGGTTACCTCTCTGCTCATTCCACTCAGTTGTTCCCTAGCATAGACTCTTTGCCAGGAAAGTAAAAGACAAGCATTTCACATTTCATTGCTTTTCAGAACGTATTTTGTTAACATCTTTAGTGCTGTTCATGTTTCCCTGCTTTTGAGCTCCTCTCTTTTCCGAGTCTTGGCTTTTTAGGTTCCTTGCTATAACCCAGTTGGAGAGAAATTATTGTTAGAAAGAGTTGTTGGCTTTTGCCTTCTCCACATGCAGACATCTTTCCTTTCTTGTGATCCTTACCCCTTTCCTCTCAGCTGACTTACCACTTGTGTGCCACAGGTTTCTAACTTGTTTGAGAGGGTTGGCGTTGTTATATTGAGAGTCAAAAGCTCGACAGATGCTCTACGATATGAAAAACTCTGCAAAACAATTTATAACCACTCACAAACACATACCCCACACACACCCCTTCGAGAGAAAACCACCCATTCATTGTGTTGCTGTCCCAGCTGGTCTCCCCCACTGTTACTGATTTAACATGTCCTCCTTCCAAGCAGATACCCTCTAAAAATTCCAACAGCCTCTGCAATAATTGGAATGTGATTGCACAGGTGACATCTGTGCTTTATCCAGAGATCTCTTGATGCAGTCCCTCCTGGGTTTCCTTGTTAAATTCAGAGCCATGGGCATCTTCCCTTCTCTCTCTCCTGTAACCTCCTCTTTCCAAAACTTGCATAAGAAAGTACAAAAAATGGTTCTGCAGCATCCTCTATACCTGGTCTCACTGTTCTCCAGGAGTGGAAGAGGAAAGCTATTCTGGTTTTGCCCGTCACTCTTCCTTGCTCTTTACACCTTCTTTCCCTTTCCACATACAAGCATGGCCAAGGATGAAAAATGTTTTTTGACAGAGAAATCTAGAACTGATGCAGAACTACTGCTGGATGAGCAAGAACTAAGCAGCTACATGCTGTTGGCTTCCCTGCTTTGCAAATCAAAACACTGTATGAAATCGGACAGAAATAAAGTTTTCCAAAGTGGCAGCTGCCGTAGTTGGCACAGCAAGGATTGGCGGTCACGAACAGGCAGCAAGTGGGACAGCAAGATAAACTCTGCTACAAAATTTAGTCTGTACTTAATAGTTTGAGAAGTATATTGGAAGATTAACTGGTGCTTATCAGTGTGAGCTGAGCCCTTTAGCAAATAAACAGCAACACTGTATTTCTGTTTTGAACAACACTGGAGATAACGGTGTTGAAAATGACAGACCCCAGCAAGTGAAGTTTTGAGTTCCTGCTCATGTGCTATATCCCAGGTAATTCAGTATGAACTTTCTCTACTCATAATAAAGGTGTAACAGCTTGCCTGGTATTTTTACTTTTCTATAGTTTTATTTATTTACTTATTGTAATGGTCTGCGTGTCCTCAAGAAATGAACATTTTTAGAGAAATAAGTATTTGTAAAAAATATAATGAACAATTCTGTTCTTCATTGTCATTGTCATCACTCAGCCTTGTCTCATTTGGGGATATTTGTATCACAAGATCACCCGCTACAAAGCCAGTTTGCCTCAGAGGGGACTGAAGAGACATCAGCTGTCAGCTGAGCACTCTGAAAACAGGCATATGGTAATGCCTGCTGTGGCTGAATCATTTGGAAATGGAAATCATTTGAATTGATCCCTTGATAGTTTACCCGTGGGGCTGATTCTCACTGTTGGCTGAATTGCTATGTACAAAGAAGAATGGTTTAGTGTCATTTTCATGTCAGATCTCTGCTTGATGTGTGTTAAGTAGTTCAGAGAACCTGAAGAGTCGTGGTGTCTGAAAATCAGTATATTGCTTAAATTCTGGTGAATGTATGTGTGCACATGTATGTATGTATGCATGTATGCATGGGAAAGTAATCTAAGCTGGAAGAGTTGATAAACTAGTTTGGGTTTTTTTCATTTTGGTTTCCTCCAAAATGTTAAAGTCTAAAGCGTTTGTGTTTTACAAGTCCAAAGTGAATCACATTGTTTGTTAAGGTATCCCCTAGTTAACACAGCGAGTGGTTTCCCAGGCAAGCTGGAAGAGCTTCTTCCAATTACTTGATTAATCTCTGAGAGACAGCAGTTTATCTGAAGAGTGCACAGACTCCAGTGAGGAAGGTGTTTGTCAGCTGGCCTTGTGTAGTCCTAGATACAATTTCAGCAGAAAAGTTCTGTAGGCTGTGCCTCTGAAATTAGGCTCAACTCTGGCTTCCTGGCTTTTGTGTTAAATTGTTACACACATGGTCATAGGTAAATCCTTAAAGTTCCCTCACAAGTACTTATACTGAAAATAAAAATAAAATACAAGCTTTGTGTGGTTTAGGGGCATGCCATAAGTGAGCAACGTCTGAGCTGTAACATAAGGCTATCAAATATCAAACATTCATGACAAATAAACACAGACTAAACTCCCAAACTTTCTGAAGTCTACCCTCCCCTGAAAATTGTCTCATTTTATTTTGTCTGTGTTTGGCTCCTTACGCCAATGAAGTATTACAGGGTTGCCCCATGGTTCATATGCTCTGTTCAGCTTAGGCTGAATTCAGCAGTATTTTTACAAGAAGCTTCTGCTTACTCACTGAAAGCCTTGCAACAATGTACTTGAACTGTGTGACCCATTTTAATGTCAGGCTTAAAACCCTTTAACTTAAGGTAACCTCTCAGAATTTGCAGTGCCCCACCAGAGTACCCAGGCCATTGTCTCAGAGCCACCAAATTCAGTTGATTCTCTTGCCTCTTCCCCTCTACAACTCTCCAAAGAGGTGGTGTTGAAGGAAGCCACCACATTTGCTATGGCAGGGTATTTAATACACTTCACAGAGCTGGGCATGATCTGTGTTGATGGGATTGTGCAGGTTGCTGGGAGAGACTCACTCCTTTATGCATCAGTCTAGGCATCAGCATTGAGTCCATGTACCTGGCAAAGCAGCAGCCCCCTAGCACTAACATTACCCCCTGGGTTCTTTGCTGTACGTGATTAATTTTTCTCATTAAGCATTTAAGCTGTTTTTTAGTCCGTAAGCTACAAGTCTTGAATTCCACCACTATATGCAGCATCTCCCCATGACCCAGTAAAGTCAGCTTTGCTCCTGGGGCAAGACTGCAAAACCAATCTTGGACAATTTGGCTGAAAATACTGCATAAGGTACCTGCCATGTGACAGCACTCCACCTGCTGGGATAGGTATCCACCTTTGCATGGCCAGAAAACACTGCTGTGGGTGAGAGCCCGTATTTTACATTTCATTGTCTTTATCCCTAAGTTTGGATTCCTCTAGCTTGTCACAAGGTGCTCTTTTGAAATTGTGGTATTAATCTACAGCAGCAGGTCTCAGATTGGTATCCCTGGTCCACCTTGGTCACTGAGACTCCTGTAAATTAGCTGTGAAACCTCACCTGCCTTTCCAATGCCTCCAGTTAAAACCTCAGTGTGTTCAGGTAAGGAGAGCCTTTGCTTCATGCTCTTGAACACATGGAGTAACCTTACTGTGAAGGGAAAAAAGAATCAAACAGCTGTTTGGCAATGTGTGTTTGAAACTTGATCTTATTATTTATAAACTAGGGTTTAACCTTTTAAAATGTTTATTATTATTATGTCTCAGCAGTAAAACAGCATCACAGTTCTTGCAGATGTATTTTTTTCCTTGCATTTGGGTTTACCTTTCACTGCTTTAATGAAAACTTGCTTGTATTTGCGGTTCCAAGGTGTCATTTTTCTCACCAAAACAGCCAAACTGAAACATGAACTGGATTCTTCGCTGGCTTGTGCTTGTAGTTTAAAAAAAAAAAAAGTGCTTAATCAGTGGCCTGTCTTCAGAGCAAGCCTCTGTAGAGACTGGCTCCACACAATGCTATCACTTACACCTGTGCAATTGATCATATCAGAATTCCTTTCAGGCAACTCTGAGTATCATTTGAGATCTATGAGGTGTGACTGGAAGCAACACTTGGACTATGAAACACTGTGCATGAGGAGAATGTAGGTTCATCATCAAGTCCTAAACTGAGATCAGAGGGATTAACAGTAAAAGGAGAAAAAAGAAAACTTTTGGTTTCAGAGAAGAAAACCTCTCAGAAGTCACTACGCCACAGGCTAAGGAATTGTCTTGCTTTGAGTAGGACTGTAATTTAAGTACTGAAGAGCTACGTTTGGCTCTTTTAGCAAGGTTGCAAAGTAACCTAGTAGAAACAATGCTACCTCTGTATTGTAGGGAAGTTCTTAGAAGCCTCTGGACAGCCAAGCCTTCAAGGGATTGTTACATGGTACAACCATCAAATGTACAAAGAAATAAAGTAATGATTGAGGAGAAGTACAGAACTATACACTCCTAAACTCTCTGAAGTCAGTTCCGATCCCCAGCCCTGTCCTTCGCCTGTTTTAGACAAAACTGTCTATTAATCACAAGAATGATGCACCTTGATGAAAACAAGACTGGTGTTTGGTATGTGTCCTGAGTTGTGCTGGCTTGCATCCATACCAGCCCTTTAAGGCCCTTGGTATTGGGGCTGACTTCTCCTGTCCAGTGACCAAACAAAACAGCAGTAGTAATTAACAACAACAGCAAACAGAGTTTCTGTATTCCTGGTGTGCAAGTGAAATACGGATGGGGGAACTCAGCGAGATTCTGTATTCCTTCTCATCCAGAAGCACAGATTAGGCTGGGCAGCTGGTGCAGCATTGGATGCCCAGGTATGTTTTACTTGCAGAAATACAGCACACAAGCTTGGAACAAACCCATTCCTGCTGCAGTTTATTATAGCTGGGACATATTGCAGCCCACGGGACACAGATTGTGTGCTTCCCTCCTGTCACTTTCACAGGTTGCTATTGCATTCTGTGCTCATGACTTCTGGCTCCTACAGCTTCCTTTTCCCTCATGGAAAAGGCAGTGCAATGGAAACAGCATGGTTGGAGGCTGCTGAGGGCTGCCCCGGGGAAGGGTGGCTGGGAGGGAAGGGGTAGCTGGTCCCCAGCAGCCCCTGCTCCCCTCTGCAGGTGACTCCCCAGCCTCACAGGGACCTAGCCCAGCCTGCGGTAGCGCTGGAGCCAAACAGGGCTGTGAAGCTTAGCAAGGATGTCCTACAGCAATTGTGGCTTCTGGGAAGTCACTGGGCCAAATCACCCATGGATTATGGAAAAATAATATTTATTAAGAATAAAAGCCTGTTTGAATTTAAATCTGATTTAATCGTGTTCACTCTGGACATTCTCTTGCTTTGGTCCTCAGCAGTAAGCTTGAGGCAGAACAGTAAGTTACATTGAGGCACTTTAGATCCCAAAGAATGCCCCTCTTCCTGTTTAGAAATTCAGTGTACCCCCCAAGAGCAATACAATGTCTGCCATGGCAGGGCAAAACAGAAAGGTTTCTGACAGAAAAGGGCAACAAGAAAATTACTTGAAAAGGTAACAAAAGGACAACTGACGGAAGTGGACATGGATTTTGGAAATAATAATATGGAAGGTCTGATATATACTGTTGAATGCAATTTCAATCAAAGAAATTTGGAAACAGCCCTAATCCTAACTGTTGGTTTTATGAGCACAGATTTTACTGCTGTTTATAGCATTCACAAACATCAGATACGCTGCTACAGTTGTCAGCTTAACAGGTCCACTCTCAGTCTCTTCATCCACACGTCCTTCTACCTATGCCTCTCCACACCCAGCTTTCCCTTTGAACTTCACTGCCACCGTAACCTGGTGAAAATAGGCTAGGAGAATTCAGAGCAGAAATGTCTTTCTGGTGCTTTTTTATGCTGTATGGCACAGAAGCCAACTGAAGAATTGGAGCCCTAATAGCACTCAGAAAATAGGCATAAAAACCTTTTCTCTCTCCCATGTAGCCTCATCCATTTTCTGCAGCTTTTCATTGTCATCACAACTCACCTGCCTGGAAGACATTCTCTGCAAAGATTGGAAATGATGACTTCTACATACAAGCATAAAATCGTAGTGCTGCTCAAGAAAGGAAAATTAATACCTGTTGTCTCCATGGCATATTTCACTGCATATTTATAACTACACTAAAGATCCTCTGGTCTTGCCCCCCACCTCCAGAACACCCCTGTGTAAGTGATGGTGAGCCAGAGAAATGCCCCGAAGCGGGGGTGGCAATAGGATATCACTCGTCTGGTTCGTGCTGTACGACGGAGAGCTCGCAGGGCGCGGCAGCACCTGCCAGGTCCGGGGGCCTCTTGCACTGCCAGAGTCCCCTCTGGGAGGGGCCAGGAAAGAGGAGCGCTGTGTCGTCAGGCAGTCCCACCTGCAGGAGCTGTCCCACCCACGGCCACCGCGAGGTCTCCTGGCATCCCTTAGTCTTTGCGCCCTCGCTTGTTAACAACTCCTATTAGCACCTATTTATCTTCCTCAGCCTGTCTGTTTCACCTTGCCAGGTGAGAACCCAAATTCTCCATTCTCATTCATCTGTGGTCCAAGTTTGCTTCCCTGTGAAATGCTGTGGCAAATTTCTCCTGATAAATCTCAGTTCTGGGGAAGATCTCTATCACTGATTCACTACAGAGTGATGTCTTTGAAACCCTCTGGTCCAGCTGATCTAGAGTTCAAGAAGGGTCAGAAGATGACTTTGGGACATCAGATTTGTGTGTTAATGTGAACAACTGAACCCATCTCAAGGTGCAGAACACTCCAGTTCTGCTTGCACGTGGTCTGGGTACTCTTGAAACTCCCCCTCAGCGGCCTGTGCTGCATTTTACTCATCCAGAGAATTAAAAAAAAACCAAACAAACACTGAGAAAACTCTGCAGGAGCTGCCTGCAGAGCCGGTGCTGCCCAGAGGTAAACTCCAGAAAGAGGCACCGTCAGTCTGAAGTCCCATTGCAGAATCTGTACTGAAAAATCTGACATCCAGAGGAAGGTTATGAAGAGAGAGGAGGTGGGAAACAGGGTCCAAGCTTTCCAAGATATGTGTCGACATGTACAGAAAGACACTGGAGTATTCATACATCCTTAACTGTATAGGTCCCATAAGGGTGCTCTGCTATCTGGGCAGTACAGCAGGTACCAAACACTATGGCAAGTTGGCATGAGCACTGCAAATACGTGAAAGGATCAAAACTCAAAAAAGCCCTTTGAAAAACCACTGGGACCACTAAAACAAAATTATCTTTGTTTGATTTCTGCCAGAACAGCTCTGTAAATTCAGCAACAATTGTTCTAAGAAGGATCCAGAAATAAAATACACACCTGTAGTAACTGCATGGGGTGTGATAGGAAGATGACCAAATACTTATGTGTAATTCTAGTTGCTATATGCAAAGGATGATACAGAACAATCATTTGTCTTAATGCTGCTGTTAAGGTTGCAGTCCTGCATGGGCAAAGCTGAGCACCCAAACTAGTCCCCTTGTCCCAGCCATGTTTAAATAGTAGGTTCCTACGAACACACTTTTGTATTTATGCCTGCCATAGCATCATCAAACGTTAGCACTCACCACTTCAGCTGCTTCCACTGACATAGACTTTGAGCTGTTTAATGCACCTGATGCTGATCATTCCTGCCTGGAGCCATGGTGAAATGCATTCACCAGTCACTCCTTTATTTACTCCTGGGGCATTTTGCTAGAGGCACTCAATGGGCAGAACATATTTCTTTTTCTTTTGAGATTAGAAATGATGTGAAATACTTAAGAGTTAATAATTTTTTAGCTTTAAATCCATTTGCCTTGACTTTCTAGCGATTTGCTTCAGGGTTGGAGAAGAATGTTTCCAGGTGAACCTGATTTGGTTCTGACAGTTGTGACAGATGCAGTTCATTTGGGGGAGGGAGGGAGAATGGTGAAGGGAGGATAAAAGGCTTGGAAGCCAGTTTGGAGTCCTTTCTGTCAGGGAAGCTTTCCAGTCTTTCTGTCTGAAGCTTTCTGTCTTAGTAACTGCCTGTTGTTTTTTCCTTCATATTATGCCATCACCTATCCCTCTTAATTGTTTTCTTTCTTTTGAGTATTCCCCCTCTGCAGATTTACGCCCCTGCAGCAGCCCTTTAGTTATCCCTGGCAAAGACAGCAAAAGCTTTTTGGGGGGAGCTCCTTCAGCCAGGACTCGCCGCTTGCCTCCACGCCTGTCCTGGTGCTCCATTGACTGGGAGCAGCTCTGCCTCCTGCAGCCCTTAGGATCTGGGGGCTTTGGCTCTGTCTACAAAGCCACCTACCATGGTGCAACTGTGGCTGTGAAGCAGGTGAAGAAGAGCAGCAAGAACCGTCTGGCATCACGGCAGAGCTTCTGGGCTGAGCTGAACGCAGCCCAGCTCCAGCACGACAATGTGGTACGTGTGGTGGCTGCCAGCACGTGTGCCCCAGCCAGTGAGAACAGCCTGGGCACCATCATCATGGAGTACGTGGGTAACATCACCCTGCACCATGTAATTTATGGCACTGGGGATGCATGGAGACAGGAGGAGGAGGATGATGATGGAGAATGTGAAAGGAAGGCCCTGAGCATGGAAGAGACTGTCTGCTATTCTTGTGACATCATGACAGGCTTAGCCTTTCTGCACTCACAGGACATTGTGCACTTGGACCTGAAGCCTGCAAATGTTTTCATCACTGAGCAGGGAGTGTGCAAGATTGGAGACTTTGGGTGCTCCCAGAAACTGGAGAAGGGCTTGTCCCAGAGCCCCCATGTTTGCCAGCAAGGGGGCACATACACCCACCGTGCCCCTGAGCTCCTCAAGGGGGAGAGGGTCACTGCCAAAGCAGACATCTACTCGTTTGCCATCACCCTCTGGCAGATTGTCATGCGGGAGCAGCCGTACGTGGGTGAGCGGCAGCACGTGCTCTATGCCGTGGTCGCCTACAACTTGCGCCCTTCGCTGGCTGCCGAGGTGTTCCACGAGTCCCCCGTGGGCCAGACACTCCAGAGCATCATCAGCTGCTGCTGGAAGGCAAATGTGGAGGAGCGCCTGAGTGCAGACCAGCTGCTTCCCAGCCTCAGGGCCCTCAAGCAGAGCCTCTAGGAAAACTCAAGACTCTGTATTTCTTTGGTTGACTTTTCTTTCCCTCCGCCCTTCCTCTGAACATAATTAATTTAGCCCCTGTGCGATCTAAAGGCTTTGTTGCTGTTTTCTATGCTTAAAAAAAGCACCCCCAACTGTTTTGATATAAGAAAATTAAAGACAAAGTGACTTAATGAAACTGTGGGGTTTTACCCTGGAGGGGGATAGAGGCAAAGATCAAGATGTTGGCAGACATGACTTTTTCAGGTTGATGTTTTGTGTGCTGCCTTGCTCGCTAGGAAAGGTGATGTGCAGAAAAGTTGTTGGTTGTACATAAGTGAAGTACAAATGAAGGGTCTGCTTTTGGAAGGTTCTTTATACATAATACCTTTTGGTATTTTCAAAATGTCAGATATGAGTAGTTCTTTGCATCAGCTAGGGTAGTGCATTTGAGCTTTTCCCCTTCATTTACCAAGGAATGAGTATGTATCACAATCAATGAATGCAGAAAAATAAATACAGAGTGTCAGTGTTCTATAGTTCTATTGTGTTCCATGGTTCTTAGATGTACCTTATTTCAGTAAGTATGCTGCTTCTGATACGGAAAATGTGAACTACTCACATACTCCTTGAAATAAAGAACCTTTTTTTCAGTCTAAGGCTACTAAGAGTAAGAAGATGCTTTAACAACCTGTCGTTTTTATAAGACTTCCCTGCTACCAGGTGTGTTAATAGCAACTTGCTAGTTGGAACATTGTAAATTCTGAAGTATTATAAGAACACTTTGTGAAGAACAGAGTTTTAAAAAAGGGGGGGAAAGAATGAGAAAAGGAGGATTATTTGTGCTTCATAACGCATAGGTCAGTATTGGACAAGATACTGTAAGTACTGAAAAGGAAGTTTGCTTATGGCAATAATAATGTTCCTCTGCTGGTGCTCAAAGCATACACTCTTGAACTACCCTCTGCACTGCTTATGTCTTATCTACTATCTTTCCTAATCTGGTTGTAGTGTGTCTGGGAAAGGAAATGCTGTAGGCAATGCTGAAGACAAAAAGCTCTGATTCCTGATTTATCAAAACTGATAATTGTACATCTGAATCCTTATCTGGAGCTGCCTGCTGTAGCTGATACTGCCATTCTGCTCAAAGCCTCTGCTTCTTTTTAAGACAGGAGAAAGAGTGATGTTTCAGTCAAATTGTTTTTCTTCTTTACCCTTCCTCCCCCTTGCTTCCATTCTGGAAAAAAAAATCCCAGAGGAATTGAGCCAGTTTCCTGATTTCTGACACACATCTGTTCTTAGCCCCGTGAAATCCTGGAAATGAGCAACTATGTGAATTTGAGATGATTCTGTAGGTCTTTATGGTATTTGGGTTGGTAATTGAAATTAATGGTTTATAAAGGATATCTAAGCTTAACTATTTCTTGGTCTTCTGTCTGGCTTAAGTGGAAATATAAAATGCTGGCTGGAATAAAAAAAACTAAAGTAAATTCTGGAAAATATTTCCTGTGTTTCTCTGTCAAAATAATTATGCTATAGAACCAGAAATTTTTTGTGTGTTTCATAACTTATTTAATAAAGAAGTTGTTTTATAGAAGTTATTATGATAAGTCAGTTACCTCTTGAAATGATTAGCTGAGGGCATGTAAGATAAAATTTTAGATAAAGCCATTGGCATGCCTCACCTTAAACTTCAAGCCTTAAATAAAAATGTTTCTGCAGTTTTCAAAAAAATTAAAAATTTAATTAGTATTTTTTACTAGTTCCTAAATGCTTGTGTTGTATTTATTTTGCCTGTCTAGGAAGCTTGTTGCTTATACTGCTAGAAACCTGTGATTTTTTGCTTAATGATACTTTAGCATCAACAAGTGCTACTTGAGTCTCTGTGAAAAATCAAGCACCCTTCAAATTCTCTGTTGTACTTGACAGAAGGATACTGAATGGCCCAGATCTGCTCTTGAAGTATAATCAGCTCTGCAGATGTTTCTGCCAGTTTTATGGGGTTCTTTTTTGGTAGTGTGAGAGAGAACTCTGCACAGCACTCAAGGTGTAGGCACACCATACTCTGCTGCCATAATGATGGTCTCTGTTTTTTATTAATTTCTAAGGTTTGTTTTGTCTTGGTTTTTGATTTCTAATGAGCTCTAAGTTAATACTAATTGAGAAATATCTCAAGCCTAACAGCTCAGAATCCTCGGTTCTATGTGATGATGATAATTTTGTCTGTTCGCCTCACTTTACACCAATATACCTTGAATTTCATTCTGCCAGTTTGTACTTGGCCCTTGCAATTAAATAACTCCGCCGTCAGCAAATTTGGTTATCTTCTGCCTCCCCCTCTTACACTTTGTTTGTGGATGTGCTGGGAAGCAGAGGATCCCCTGAAACACCAGTGGTCACTTTTTCCTGCTGAGAAAACTGACAGTTTTACCCCCTGTGCCTATCTTTTGACTTATCCAGCCCCAGGTTTTCTCTCCTAACTGCGACTGATTAGTACCTTTCAAAAGTTTGCAGTGAAGGATTTTTCAAATACCTTTGGAAACCCTAAGGGAACATATCTATCAGTGCCTTATCCACACGCTGTCAGTGCTCCTAAAGAATTCCAATACAATCCAACACAATTGTGAAGTGCAATTCTTCCAACCAAAGCAATATTGGCTCTTTCTAAACAAATCATGTCTATGTGTCTGTTATTTCCTTTAATATAGAATCTGCTAATGTATCTTGCACAGATGTCAGTCATGTAATGAGGAAATTTATTTTTTAAAGACTTCCCTGGGACATGATCCTGGAGAGAAGAAGAGCCAAGGGTACCTGGTTGATTTTCAAGGACTGTCTTCTCCAAGCTCAAGACTGGTCCATCCCCATGAGCAGGAAATCAGGTAAAGGTGACAGGATGCCTCCAAGGATAAACACAGAGCTCCTGATTACACTCAAACATAAGTAATAAATATGCAAGAGTTGAGAGACCAGTGTGGGGTTTGAAGCAGGGAAGATTTACTGTTGGTAAAGAATGATCAGGTTAGGGAACATTGAAACAAACAAGATGTACAGAAATTTGTAGGATCTGATGGGATGCATTCACCATTGCTGACAGAGCTTGCCAATGTCACTGCCAGGCAACTTTTGGCTATTTTTGGAAGGTTGTGGTCCTCAGGAAAGAATTCTGAGCTCTGAAAGAAAGCAAATAGTTCTGCAAGATGGCCAAGAAGGAGGATCTGGAAAACTTAAAGCCAGTCAACCTCATCTAAATCCCTGGAAAACTGGTGGAACAAATAACTCTGGAAATCATTGCCAAACATATGAAGGACAAAAAGGTGATTGGGAGTAGTCATCAGGGATTTAGGAAGAGGAAGTCATGCTTGACCAACTTAGTAGCCTTTTGCAATGAGATTACTGGCTGCTGGAGGGCAGTGGTGGTTGCTTATCTTGACCTTAGGCAGGTTTTTACCACTGTATCCCATTACATCCTCATAGAGAAACTGATCAAGTACTGACTAAATAGTGGAAACTGGAAATTAGCTGAGCTACTGGGCTCAAAGGGTTGTGATCAGTGACACGAGTCCAGTGGGAGACCAGTCATTAGTGCTGTACCCCAGAGATCGACCCTGGGCCCAGTGCAGGCTAACATCTCCATTAAAGGCTTGGATGATGGGATGGAGGACCCTCTGCAAGCCTGCAGGTGATACAGAATGGGACGGAGCAGTCGATACCTTGGATGGTTGTGCTGGCGTTCAGAGAGACATTACCAAGAGAAATCTGCGGATGGCACCCAGTGCAGGGAGCTGCAGTGTCTGGCCCGTAGTGGTGGATAACGCCGTGCTCCAGTCCGCACTCGGGGCCAGCCGCTTGGAAAGCAGTTTTGCAGGAAGGACCTGGAGCTGCGGGCAGACACCAAGCGGAACATGAGCAAGCAATGCACCCTTGCGGCAGAGGCGGCCAACAGCATCTGGGGTGCGCTCCAAAGACTGCTGCCAGCTCTTCCAGAGCACTGCTAGCAGAGGTTATTCCCCGGTGTTCACTCAGCCCTGGTGAGACACATCTGGGCTCTGTGGTCGGCTCAGGACCCTGCCGGAACAAGAAACTCAGGGATGTACTGGACCAGGCGTGCAGCAAAGGGCCATTAAGTTGATCACAGGACTGGAACCTCTGCCATGTGAGGAGAGGCTGAGAGATGGGACTGTTCAGCCTGGAAAAAGAAGACTCAGGTGGATTTTACCAGTTTGAAGAAATACTGATGGGAGGCAGTAAAGATGGAGCCAGTCTCTTCTCAGTGTTGCTCAGTGACAGGACAAGATGTAATGGACACAAATAGAAGGAGAGAAAACATTTTTAGTGTGAAGATGATCAAACACTGGAGCGGGTTGTTCGGAAGGGTTAGGGAGTCTTCATCCTTGGAGGTACTCAGAACCCAACTGGACATGGTACTTACTGAACAAGCTGCTCTAGCTGACCCTGCTCTGAAGAGGGGGTTGGATTAGATGGTCTCCAGAGGTCACTTCTAACCACAGAAGTTCTGCAATTATAATAACTTCTACAGATGCTTGAATTTCAGACAACTCTGGAGTTCTCCTAAAAAAATCCTTCAAGCTTGAGCCTATTTTGTGTTTCCTTCAGGGACAACTGATCCCTCTGCTTCTTTGCAATGGCTTTGTTGTCTTAGGTTAAAATGTTTAGGTGGGGTAGTCTTGATTTTGGTTTGGGGGTTTTTTTCTTTGTTTCGTTTTTCTTTTAAAAACCTGACATCAATAGATCTGCCAGAGAGTCTTGACAGATTTCTTGTTCTTGATATTCTGAAAATGAAAAATTATGGAGTTTATGTTAGTTCCTTGAAGTTTTTTTTTCCCCGTCTATTTTTCAATGTAATCCACCAGCCTTTTATCCTTTCTGTTTTCGTCATCTGGATCCAGCTTCAGGTTTTTAAAAGATTCCTTCCTGCTTCTAAAGCTGGAATGAGCTAATGAGTGTAGCTGCACTTCGCTCTTAACTTTGTCATACTTGCATCCCTCCAAAAAAGCGTTAGAAGGAGGCACATGACACTAGTAGAGCAGTTGCAGACAATTGTGTCACAACTCTAAGGCGATTCTGTTCATCCAAATTTTTCCATTTCTGTAAACTGGTTTTGCCCTTTATCTCCCTTTCCCCATACACATGTATGCAGCACAGTTCCAGATGGTTAGCAAGACATGGTTTTAAGTTATAAACCTTAATAGGCTACTCATACCTAGTTTATTTATTTTCTTTGTTTCTGGAACTGGTTGCCAGTAGCTTGATCAGCCTAAACAGAAGATTTATTGAAGTATTGCACAGATTCAGATGATGCAGCATCAGTGTCAGTCTGGGAATGGTAGTATTGGAATGTCTCTGCTGGCCAGGTATGCTCTATTCAAGGCATGGGTTATCTGAGGCTAACAACATCAAATAAGAGTGTACCTCCTCAAATAAGAGTCACCACACATCTTGACTGTGTTCTGAGGAAGGAACAAAGCCTCATTTTTCCCAGCTGGTAAATGTAAAGGTCAGATCTCTTGTGTCTTACTATCAACCGAGTTCCACAGCTTGATATAATTATTTTCCTTGGAAACGCAACTATTCTGATGTTTAGTTTTGTTTGTTTGTTTGTTTTTGATAGCAGCTACCTAAGCGCTGTTTCTGGGACCCTGGGACGCCGTGTCACAGCAGCCAGTTTCTCAAGGTGAGCTGCTTTTCGTTTTATGTTCTCTGTCCCTAAGCAGCAGAAGCTGCCTTTCAAGCTTCCAGCTCTGCAGCACTGAGAGCTAACTATTCAAAACTGGGTGGGCTAGCTCCTGCCTCATAGCAGTCTGGGGTAACCACAGCCCGCATGGGAACTTCAGCTCTTTCTCAGTCATCTCCCAGTACCCAACTACCAAACATGGTTGCATCTACTAATTTTGGAAAGTACATATAAAGAAGATATTGTAAAGTGCTTGCATTCTCATGGGTAGAAATCAACAGCAGTAGCCCTGGACATATTAACCACATCAGAGTGTTGTGTTTTGTGCTTTCTTGGTTATACAGACAGTATTGTCCACTAAGAGAGATCATGAATTAAAAGTTCAAATTTTGGCCTTTTTTTCTTTTATTTTATAACAAATGGCATTCCCCATCCCAACCTCCCCTGACACGTGTCCTCTTCTTCCTCAAATGGGCATGTGTGCAAAACCTGACAGGATGCACTTAAGAGATTTGATGTAATTTTAATTGAATCCCCAGATAAGAGCCAATACTAATTAGTGCTGGAATGGTTTTAGGTCAAATTTTTTTTTTTTCATGCCTTACAACGAAAAGCAACTTCTACATGCTATCCTGAGTTCTGTAAAGTGCAACAATTATTTTCGCAGTCAAGTGCTTACAAGAAAGACAAGAAAAGATGGCTATAAGCATAGGAACTATGCAATTGTAATAAACAATTTCTAGGAAGAATGAGAAAGAAGGAAAAGAAAATGCATGGAAGTTTATCATTGTATGTTAATCTTCATTTATTATAGCTGAAGGTTTAGTGTCTATGGATCCCAAGTAGAAATATCAAAAGACATCTCATAATAAGTTTTAAAAGAAGTTAGCATAAGCTACTATTCTGATGCTGTGTTCTTTATCTAGCTTGTTCTGTTGTTTGCTCTCTTTTTTTGTTTTTATGGGGGTTTTTTGTTTTGTTGGGGGTTTATTGTTTATTTTGTTTTTGTGTTTTTGTATTATGCTTTATCTCAGCCCAGAAAGAAAGTGGTAACATCACTATTTTCAAACAATAAAAATACTCTCTAACTTGGAAGTGGGCATGTCCTCAATTCAGATGGTATGATGGGAAACATGAAAACATAAGTCTGAAGATGTATGGGTTGCTTCTGTATTCTGTAGTAAGATATACCACAGCAAAGAAAACAAACAAAAACTGTTCCACACGATATACCACAAATATTTGTAAATTCAATAGAACTTAAATGGATGCTCATATATCAATTTTTGCAGTTTATTCTATCTGTATTAATTTATCTGTGTTCATATTTTCATCTGATAGAATGAGGATGAAAATAAGGATAGGAAATGAATGGTTATTTTTAAAATTTACTGTACTTGGAATATTTTACTTTTACTTTGTTCTAGCTATTTATCTGCTGCAAATACCTTCATGCAGTGCTCAAAGAGCCTCTTTCTATGCTTCAGTTAACCCAGCTGCCAAATATTTGTCTGCCTGTCAACTGAAAAGCCTTAAAACCAGTTAAAGAAGGAAAATGGAACAAAAAAGTCTACTGGCAGCTATCCCAGTCTGCCAATAGCTAAGGATGCCATGGGACAATTTGACAGTAGAGGCACCACCACCCACCCCTGGACTTCTCTGAGCACAAGGCTGAGTTTTGCTGTCAACCCGGCCTGAAGTTCAATAGCCCAAGTGTTCAGTAGAGCAGGGAGGTGATTGCATTTGCCTTTGCAGGGCACCTGGGATAACAGGGTAATTCATAACTTAATAAATATTCTACTGCACATGTGCCAGGCTACAAAGAGCAAAGCAGGCTGCAGATTGGAAATGTAAACGTGTAGTTCTTTTTAAGTCACTCCCCCCAAAAGCGCGGAAGAAAAATCAGTTTTATTTTCAAGCCATGTATTTTTCTTGACCACTTAAGAATGGTGAAAGGGTTTTGATTCAAATATGGCACACATGAAGGTGGTCCCAGAGACAAGTGTAGAAAGTTGCACCTGAACAGAGATTGTAAAAAAAGCTGAATGTAAATAAGGGAACAGAGAGGCTGGGGAGGCTGGATTTCTTTTAATAGTATATATTACATAATACAGTAAGTTTAGAGAGATACCACACACCTTTTCCACATTCTTGTTTTTCTCTTATCCAACAGTGCCCGTAAAATGCTTCAGCGATAACACAAAAGCTACATGCAAAGCTTTTGAAGGAATGTATCACTGCACTAACATGCCAATAGATTAATGTCACACTGATTTCTCTTTGTTAAGAAAGTGACAGAACTCCAGACCTCCCTTAAAGTTGTCAATCCTTGCACAGCTTCTGGGAGTGAAATGATTGCTATTAAATGTTTTCTGATTGAAAGGGGAAAAATAGATATTCCTAAAGTTGAATAAATCATTCCTGCTAACGGCTGACTTTCAGAGGAAACAAATATCATTACATTTTTTGAACGTTTTCATGGTTGCATAGTTTGTTTAAAAAGCTGTATATTGAATTACAAACAGCATTTGAAAAAGTGTCCTGATCATAAAAATCAGCACTACCTGACCAATCATAGCAAGAGAGCCATTTGCCCAGGGAGACAAGGGAGGGGGCTGGAGGAGGCAAGGAGACAAGCCAGAGACAGAGAGAGGGGAAACACCCCAAAATTCAAACCTATTTGCTGCAACCCTTTCAATCAGTGAAACTCTCACTGAAAAATAAGCTTATGCTGGCATGTGGCTTTCTCTGTTGTGTGCTGGCGATACCTGCCCACTGGACTGTCACTATATGACTTAAACTAAGGTCTTGAACTAGTGCTTAAAATTAAAGTCACTGATTCAGTTCAGAGTGGTCACCCATTACCACCAGGTCAGAGTAGTTAATTATCCATTAGTTAATTAATTGGTCAGTTAAAAGAAACACAGCCTTCTTCTCTCAGCCCCCCAAAACCCCAACTGGTCTTGAAAATGAAAACCTGTCTAATTTTAAATGCTCTGCAAAACATTACCAGTCCCCAAAATGCCTGAGTGGTTTTTTGCTTTCTTTTCTCTATGACTGCACTATTACTAATTATGATTAGTTAGTGCTATATTCAAGTAGCACCAATGATTTAACAAGGTATGCTAGTACACAAGGAATGGTAGATTCTTCACTGGAAAAGAAATTTCCTCTGTATACAGAAGATTTAAAGAGTAAAAAGCTCCATTTTCTCTATCAAAGGTGCGCTGCTGGTTTTGCCTTTTTTTTTTTTTTTCAGGAAAAATGAGAAATAATTCCTAGGTATTAGCATAAACATTTGCTCCTGCCAGAACAAAGGGATTGGCTCTACCTCACACCAGGAATGTTTCACAAGAGTGTATGAGAATCAGCTATTCCTCTGAATAGGTAAGGGATTCTCAAAAGGGAAATACACCTGTGGCAGTGTAGTAAGGGGCTTTTGGTAGGATGAAGTGCCTGCTGGATGCTCTCAGAAACAACTTCCAACTGTCATAATTATTGAAAGAATATTTTTAAACATATGCGATCTGTACATAAACAAAAAACATGAGGTCATAATGCCGAAAAAATGACAAGCATTAATATTTCTAGATTTTTTTTTCAGGGGACATGGCTACCATACTCAAACCCACCTTCCATGTTTACCACAATACTTAATTTTATTTGCATAAAAATTGAATGCTTGACCACAACCCTTAAATGCTAATTTTAACTTTTCCTCAGTTTTAAACCTGTAGACAATACTGCTTCCCTTGATTTGTATCTGGAAAAGCTGTTGCTGGCAATTTCACTCTGCATGGACGCTGGAAATGTAGGATGTGCAATCGTGTGCACATTAATTTACATATAGTTGCTCTTATGTTATTTAAGTGATTGCTGCAGGGGAAAAAGACTTTCCTGTTTTATATCATTTCCTAGGGGAAAAATATAGCAAACTATATTCCACATTTACAACCACATTTTGTAGGCTGGTGTGAAAGGCCAAGCACAAGTCCCATTTTCATGAAGAAGGAACTTTTCATGAAGTAGGAACTTCTGGCACGCATTTAGGTGAAAGATAAGTTTAACAGACTTGCTGTAAGCTCCTAGTAAGATGTTCTCTTAAACAAAACTTCTGGGTCTTCTATGAATGATATTACAAACTCTACGGTTGTTGTTCCGGCGCTGCTACTGCACCCTCATAACTTCCAGGCAGTAAACTGCAGCTGCTGCTTTGCCACATTAGCTTTGTGGAGAAGTTCCCTTTGAAACTAAAACTTCTTCATATTTGATGCCTCTTGGATCACTTTCATGTTATGTTGTGGATCTGACCAGCTGTTCTGAGCAATCACAGCGTGATGACTTCCTCAGTGGCTACTAACTCCTGTTTCTAAAGCACATCTTTAACACCACAGTATCTCCTTTAGTTCCAGGTCCTAAGTTCTATGTTGCTATTCCTGTTTCTGTCAGGTTTTGAGTAATTTAGCTTAGCTAGTTCACAGAGGGTCAGGTCACAACAGGAGAAGCATTACTGAATCGGCTTTTATCTTTCTTTACAGATGCTAGGGTTGGGAAGGGCACTTCAAGTCCCACAGAAGGCCAACACCTGGATGTAATCTAGATAAAATTGCAAGTTACAACTAATATCCAGCTCTAATAGTCCTGTAACATCAAGGTGGAAATCACCCCTTGCTTTAAGTCTCCTCATCATCTGTGGCAAGCATTTGTTAAATTTCGTGCTTGCAAACATTCACCATCTGAAAACCAGTTGGATCAAGAATATCACAAAGGGACACCAATCCTGAAGAGATGAGGAAAAACTTTTCAGGAACAAAAAACCTAAACATGATGAAATGATGCATTCCATATCAAGAGAAATTTTTCCTCTAGGCATAAGGCAGTGTGAGGCCAGAATCATTCCTTAAATTATCTCTGTTCCATGACAGAGAAGCAGCACAAGCACCGTGAAACAATTCCCTACTACTCTGTCTCGCCAAAGAATTATATTAGATTAAACTGGTCTTTGGATGAAAAAACCATGCTCAGTGGGCTCTGAAACACATAGGTAAACATATATGTGGACTACATATGCTGGTAAACAGAATTGCTTAACACCATTAAAATTAAACACCATTTTTTTCGTCCAGGACAGACATCCAACCATGCTAATACCCTGCTGCTGACAGCTTCCCACAGTGTCTTTGCAGGAGGCACACATGAGGAGGAAGGACAACTCCAAAGTCTTTCATAGCACAGTATTGTGAGTTTGTACACACAGGTATGTACCACTAGTTCCTAAACACTCCCAGTGCAAAGCACCCATAGAGAAGCCAGTGAGGTAAGAGCAGCAAACCAACCTGTGTCCTGAAAGCCATTTCAAATACTGGTGTTAAAACAGCTTACTCTGTTCAATGAGTCCCATGGATATTATTTGAGTAGGTGCAAGTTTTCAACATGTTGTACAAACTACTGCAGTCTCCTGAACTATACTTACAAAGTGAAACAGATCACAACAAACTGTGCCAAGTGGTGCTTCCTTCAAGTGGCCGAATCCGGACTGGAGAGATTTGTGTAGTTTAGAGTTCATTTTTTGTACTTGATTAACCTTTCCCCACATTAAGTCTTCTGAGGTGATTTCTAAAATGAAAACTGAATGCAAAAAAACCCATAGTTCTGTTTGTATGCCCATTAGTTCTGCTTTCACTGGGCCGATGCTGGGGATTTTTTGTACAGGGATTGCATGCCCCCACTCTTGGTAACCTGGCCTGGATAACAACAGATGATAGGGTAGGAATGTGAGTATGAATAGTGTGTGTGAACAGAATACCCAAACTGGCATGTTCTGAGAGGATGTTTGCCCAAAACCTGTTAATGCTAAGAAGAAATTAACAATAACAAAGCTTGCTTAAGACAATGACCACATAGATTAAATGGTAACCAGGGAATTAGATTAACAAGAGCCTTTTGAGGAAAAAAAAAAGTTAGCTTGAAAAGCAGTTTTCTCTCAAAATGAGAATTTGTGATTATTAGAAAAAAACTTGGGGTGGGAGAGCAGTAGGTGCTAATATTTCTAAGATCCTCCTCATCAGACATGGTAAGTAGCTGCCACCCCACTCCTGGTAGAGAGTGGGGGGACTGACAGGATGAGGCAAAGCAGTAGGGACTCACCTCTCAGAAATGCATACAGGAATTCAGAGTATACTTTTCCTGGCATCTGGATTGGCTGCACAGGCTCCCAGAAGTGGGACTGGGTATTTGTAACCCACCCTTCTTGCGAGAGAGTGGAAGTACATACAGAAATCTGTGAATGTGTAAGAAGGGTAAGAAACTGGTAGGTGCTTACTAGCAGCTAGTAAGCCTCTAGTATTGTGATTTCTGTTGTATTGCTGATACTGATCCACAATATACAGCTCACTGATTACCAGCAAGCTCCATGCTGCTAATCAATAAACCCCCTTGGTTGCTATCAAGACTATGTGAGCTGCACAGCTATTCTCTGCAAAAGGTGTTATTTTCATGATTACGAATTTGACAGAAGCATCACATCTGCAGAGCAAGGAGTGGAGAGAAAACAAACATTCTTCCAGAAGAGCAGAGAACACAAAATTCATCAATTAAAAAAAAAAACCAACCAAAAATAACATTGAACTAGAACAGGATGAATTCAAATATCCTCCTGAAAGCTGACCAGATGGACAATCCCATTTCAGCCCTCAGTGTTTTAAGACATATTGTAATGATGTATCACAGATTCCACGTCACTAGAAATGCTGTAGCCTATCAGCAGCTTTGCATTTTTTGTCAGAGTGATCTGTGTCAGAAAAAAACCCCAGGCTGACAAGGAAGAAGTTTTGCTCTAACCACATCAATGATATTAGAAGCCAAGTGTATTATCTGCCAGGCATAAAGTACAAATTTAGAAGGAAAGAGCTTGTGGTGATAACTACGAAGTTCAAGTTGCCCACTTCAAAACATCTCCTAATAATCAATATTTGTGGCAATGTTTTTCAACAGTAAAGGACTCCATCAAAGCACAGTTGCTCTTTTTCTGAATCACAGACCTAGTTCATGCTTTCCATTCTCACATGACAAAATTTTAAGGTAAAGAGAGCCTAGTATGATGAGGGGTGGTTGCATTTTTATATGCTGAGCTTTATACCAGAATTGGCATGAAAATTTAGAAAATGTAAAACGGACAGGCTAGGTGCAATATGAGAACTCCAGCTGTGCATTCTGTCCGCCTGCTACCTGCAGAGAGCATTGCCAGTTAGCAGCTACCCATCTACACAAATCAATCTTTTAAAAGGGGGTATTTTTTAGTTCCAGGGTTTTTTCTGAAGTTTCAGTAGCTGGGGCACTTATAGAGAAAGCTAATTGCTGAGCAAAGAACTTGGATGAGGGTTCTGCAACATGATACAACTGAGAAACTTAACACAAGAGGATCAGCAGATACAATTAAGACCAAGCAGATGCTGTAGCCTTTCTTAAAAGGGTTGAAAATAGCTTTCATTGGATTTCTCCTGACTGATTTAGAGACTCGACCATCTACCGATGACCATCCTGGAATCCTCAGGTATGATCCTGCTTCACAGGTATTTTAAGATCAGAAGTTCAAACAAAACCCTTAAAAGTGTGTTCAGATCCCAATGACCTTGGAGAAGGAAGTGATTTACAAGTAAACAGGGACATGTTCATCACCATTGAAAGCAAACTCTAGAGGTATTAAGCTGGCATAACCAAGACAGCTTCCAGGGAGCGGCCCACATCAAATAACCAGTACGAAAAATGACATAGCAGATTTAAGGAAGGTACTGTGAGCCCTGCCAAAACCATCCACAGGCCACCAGGGTGAACTAAGCAGAATAAATGTACTCAACTCAAAGAACTGAATGGTGTTCACAACCCAAGCTACAAAGCCTGGAGAGTATGTCTGTCCTTTGACCCAGCCAAAGGTACAGCAGAAAGGTTCAACATTCACCAGAAGACAACACAAATCTTCATTTCCCTAAGTTATTACAAAAGATCTGATTGACAATGGGCACACGCTCCTTCTGTCACACAGACAGACTCATCCCAGGAGCTACTCTTCTGAAGGACAAGTAGTCAAAGGAAGAGAGAAAAAAAAAATCCCCAGTAATCTGTAAACACCAAAATAAAAGTCAGAAAGTGTCATGAATACACATGGAATGATATTCTGCATGATAAATCATTAAATTAGGTATTAAATTGTTACTGCTACAGACTACTAAGTCATGTTAAAAGTATATCTTGCTTCTTAATCGTTTATCTTCTTAATTATTTGACATGGAGGAAACACTCCTGGAAGCTTCATCTAAAAAGCACAGGCTGTTGGATGCTAATTTAAGTTACAGAATCACAATCTCTTAACTAAAGTTAGCATTGTCTGGAGAGAAAAATCGACACGAAAAGCAGTATGTAATCAAAGGAAAACCAGGCAGAATACAAAATATGAATTGGAAGTTACGAATGACAAAATACTCAGAAGATAAGCAAAAATGTCTATTTAGAACAGCTATTTACTCATGTGAATGGCAAGAGGGAGCATTTTTTAATATATAGTGTATTTCAGAGAAAACAAAGTTTAGATAAATTTCTGTTACACACTTGTAGAGAAAAACAACATGTATCAGAAAATTCCAACAATAGCCATGGAAAGCCTTAAACATAGGAACAGAAGTGAGGCGGTTTTTAAATCAGCAGCTCCAGATAGGCTGCATCCAAGAATTTTAAGAGCTGGCAAAGGAGACTTGTGTGCCGTTAATGTGGATTTTCCATAAGCTCTGAGAAATCTGGGGAAGCTCAGAAAAAAAAAGAAAAATCTCAAAGAAAGCTGAGGTAGTGCCAATAACTGAGAAAATAAGTAAGAAAGGAACAAATTCAGGAACTTACGGTCAACCTCGCCTTAATCCCAGGGAAAAAAAAAACAAACCCAAACCAACTTCTTCATATAGGAACAAGAAATAAATGAGCAAATTGTACTTAAATTACACAGCTTAAATGTATGGAAAATGTATCTTTTCGGAATTACTTTTTTTTCTCATGCAATGACAGCATTTGTTTGGTAGACAATAGGGACAGTGTTGATGAAACACATTTGCACATTGACTTTTTCAGCAGGACACAGAGAAACTGGCACAGTTGGGCACATACAGGTCATAGCAAGCAAATTAAAACTAAGGCTACAGGTCTGTGTCACCACTGAGGACTCAGTCAGACGTATTTCTAATTGAATCCCACAGGAATTAGTTCTTGGCAGCAAGGTACTCAGTATTTTATCTGGAAATAAAGTTTACTAAGAACATTCATAAAAGCTCTAAGTAAATAGTGTAGCAGGGCTGCTGACTGGGAACCATCTGGATTACTGGAAAACTAAGTGCTTCAGCATGATCAGTGTGAGGTCATGCATTTAAGAGTGATTAATATAAAACACTTATAGATGGAAAACTTCCTCAGGAAGTAGTTGGAATAGCTGGTAACAGAATAAACATGGGTTCCCTGCGTATGAGTTCAAAAATAGTATATATGTAATTGTTAAATGGCTCAGAAAACAAACCACCAGAACCAAATGATGTTTTCATTGCAGGGAGGAAGAGACCAGACAAACGTGACTATCATCAAAACAGATTTTTCAAGTACTGATCTGCATTGGCAAAAGACATCACTGCATTTCAGGAAAAAGCAACAGGATGACAACTTCTGTATCCATGTTTCTTGGAACTGCTTTATCAGAATACAGCCTCTAGTACTTTCAAAGAAGATATTAGTAAATTAGAGATTTCAAAGAGTATATATTCTCTTGCACATTAGTAAATTAGTGAAAATTAATTGAATATTAGTAAATATTCAATTGCACAAATAATCCAAGTGCAAACAAGCCTCAACAACGGAACAGTTAGCATACAAAAGTTAACTCCATCGCATGAGGTTTAAGGACCACATGAAGACCTCTAAAGCAAATAGTAGGGAAAAAAAAATTTTAAAGCAGTGTGATAGCTGAAAATTAAGTTCATCTTAAAATATCAAACAAGCTTTCTTGAATAACTGTAGTATTTACTAAGCTTCCAGAAGTGCAGTAGTTATGCTAACATTATACATATCTATGATTCCTGGGCAAAACTCCAAATTAGAATTATTAATTTTAAAAGATAATCATAGTGACCGTACTATAGGCCATCATTTCATATGTTTCTCTGGTTCTCCAGCGATGTAACTTCAAACAGACATATTTTCAGCAAAACTCTTGGTTTGGGACTAAGAGTTACCACTGTCCACGCCAAATCAAAGACCATTCTCAGTAAAAAATACCACTCCGACGCCCAACCTGAACAAATAATGGAACTTTCATAAATAAAATTCATTTAAGCACGAATGAAACGAGCGCTTTTACTTAAAACTTCTGCTCTCGCACCCCCACTTTACAGAATCAACTGGGCTGGTACAGACCTCTGAGACAGACCATCGAGTCCAGCCTGTGACAGAACACCACCACGTTCAACTAGACCATGGCAAATCCAGGCTTTCCTTAAGCACCTCCAGGGACAGCGCCCACCATCTCCCTGGGCAGCGCCTCCAATGTCTAACCACTCCTTCTCTGAATAAATCCCTACTGATGTCCAACATAAACCTCCCCAGGCACAGCTGAAGACTGTCTCCTCTCCTCCTGTCGCTTTCCATAATGAATGTAGATGAAAAGACCCAAAGGCCCAGACGGAAACGGGCTCGCTGCTGCTAGAAGCGATAAAGCCTCACTTGTGCGCCAAATCCCAGCCCTCCCCCCAGCAGAACGCCGAAATCTCCTGGAAAAGGCAACCAGGAGCCCGAGATGCCTGCGGGACCCGCTCGGGAAGGGCGCTGTGCCCCGCAGGGCGGGCCAAGCCCGGGAAGGGGGCACGACAGCTGCCGGCCCCGAGCCCCTCTCCGCTCGCCACCGGCCGGGACCACAAGGCCACCATCCCCGCAGGAAGCTGAGCCACCACGGCCTCCCCGCCCCAGCGCTTCCGTGCCCGGCGGGCGGGTGAAAGGTCCCGCAGCGCCCGGATGGAGGCGGCGCCGCTCCGCTATATAAGCGCCTGCCGCCGCCGCACCCGCCTCTCCCGCGCCGCCGCTTCCTGGCTCACCGCTGTTCGCTGGGCCCCGCGCCGCCCGAGCCCGGGAATAAGTCGGTCAGGAAGGCTCCGCTGCCGCCATGGTGAGGCGGGGGAGCGCCGGGGACGGGGGAGGGAGAGGGGCCGCCGCGCCGGTCCCGCCGCGTGGCTGCCGTGGCCGCCTGGGCGGTGCAGGCCCTCGGCCCCGGGAAAGCGCTGCGCTTCCCGGGGGTGCGCGGAGGGTCCCCGGCTGCTGGGGTGGCTCTCGGAGCTCACCCCGAGCCGACAGGCGGAGAGGGTGGCCTGTGGGCCCGGCAGTGCCTTTCCCTTCGGGAGCGGCACCGCGGGGAAGCGCAGGCGGAGGGGAGGCGGCCGCAGCCCGGCGTGAGCTGAGCTGGTGCGGCCTCGTGTCTGTGCCCTCACAGGCCGCCCTTGTTAAGGGGATGTGACCAGTTAATGCGGTACGTGGCACCTCACCGTCAGTGTGACATCCCGTGTTTCACAGAATCACAGAATAGGTCAAGTTGGAAGGGACCACAGTGGGTCATCCTAGAGCACATGGCACAGGATTGAGTCCAGACGGCTCTCGAGTATCTGCAGTGAGGGAGACGCCACACACAACCTCTGTGGGCAGTCTCTTCCACTGCTCAGTCACCCGCACAGTAAAGAAGTTCTTCATGTTCAGGTGGAACTTCTGTCCATCAGTTTCTGCCCCTTGTCTCCTGGTTGGCACCACCAAGAAGAGCCTGGCTCCGTCCTCTGAGCAACCCCCCTAATTATATTTTTATAGAGGCATACATATGTATATTTCATCCCTTTTTTCTTAAGACCTCCCTTTGTCCGCGTTTTTACTCCTATTTCATCAGCTAATTTAGCCCACGTTAATGCCCCATTATTTGCAAGTGTTTAAGTGCTTAAGCTCCTCAAATCAGTTTCTTGAGTGGCCGAATAGGTCTTTCTGGCCAGGTGCCCCTTTTTGTTCTCGTGGTGTGAATTGTTGCAGTTTTGTTGATCAAGTCTTAGGTATTTAATTTGTGGTGAGGCTAAGTTGTAAGATATATGAAGACTGACTTTTTTTTGAGGAAAAGGAGTGTTTGTGCCAGGTGTATATAGGCAAACCAAGGAAGGGGTGCTTGCAGCTTCACACCCCGAGATGCAGTTAGACACTAAAAAATTGCTTTTCTTTAGAGTTAGGACTTTGCCTTTTCATTCTCTTCCCGTTATTTCTTCCATGCCCCCACACCTTTCAGACATCTTTTCTAGTCAGTAGTGTAATACAGTCTCATAGCTAAGTTGTTCTTTACACTCTAGGGATCTGTTTTTAACAGGCTCTGGATTGTGTTAGTTGGCATTCACTGTAGTGTGTGATATTTGTAACTTTAACATTTTAGGCATTTAAAGATACTGGCAAAGCACCCGTGGAACAAGAGGTGGCAATTCATCGCATTAGAATAACTTTGACAAGCCGCAATGTAAAATCACTGGAGAAGGGTGAGTAGTACTTTTCTGTTTACTTGGGCAGCTTGTCAAGTAATGAATAATAGGTGCCATGTAATGCATTGCAAAATACAATGTATTGAAACCAGTTGTAATTAAAGATGTTACTGTTTGCCATGTTTGTATGTGCCTGGGCTGGCAAAGGGAACCAAACGTGCTTCATGCACAGAAAGGTAAATTTGGATTTAATTTTTAATGAAAGCTGGTGTTTTGGGGGTTTTCCTTAAGCTGAAAACTTATGTCATAATGACTGATGTAAAAGAGCACAGCTTCTTCCCTTGGATTCTTGTTGGGAATTTTGAAATAGTTATCACACTTTAAATGTGTAAGAACAGAAAGGCACTGGTTTCTTGATATTTTGTCACTTTTGTTATGAAGACTTTAGCGTAACATTCTTTAAGAAATTATTTAATCTTTTTTAGGAACTGGCTTTGCCACTGTTTAATCATGTAACGCAAACTTCAAAAAAAATACTGTTTGCAGGCTCTTCAGGCAGATAACAGCTTAGAGTTTAAACTTGTAGTAATGGCTTTTGTTTGCTGTTGCAACATGATTTTGCTCATCATGTCACAATACTTCCGGTTGTATGTGGTTGGCTATGAGGATAATGCTTAAAATGAATGGCAGTGATCACTCATACGCTATTCTGAGCCAACATGTTGTTTGAAATACTTGCCTAAGTAATCAAGCAAGTAAAATAGTTGCAGATCTGAGCTACTGCATGTCTTTTTTTCAGTCTGTGCTGACTTGATCAGAGGTGCTAAAGAAAAAAACCTGAAGGTGAAGGGACCTGTTCGCATGCCCACCAAGGTACTTGACACTGTTTTCCTGTCTTAAAAGTTGGTTTTCTTTCTGCAACTGTGTGCTTAAAATATCTTTTTTTAAAGAACAAAAGGTGAGATGAAAAGCAGTAGTACTAAACTGAGGGTGACCCAGCGTAAAAAGATGATTTCACAAGTTGCTTTGACACTTACGGTAACTAGGTGCAAAACCATGTTGGGGAGTGTGGAAGGGGCTTTTCTGTTCAGTTTATTTTAATAATGAACTTCTTTTTTTAAATGAAATTAAATACGTAGGGAAGGAGTGTTAACATCAGTAGCCTACCACTGAATAGATAACTTTCTAATGGCATAGATACCATACAGTGTTTTTAGGTGATTATAGTTTTATATAATTGTAAATTACTCTTCTCAGTCCATCAGCTAAATAGCTCGTTTGACTTT
Organism: Oreocharis arfaki; assembly: GCA_013398015.1. NCBI lineage: Eukaryota > Metazoa > Chordata > Aves > Passeriformes > Paramythiidae > Oreocharis > Oreocharis arfaki. Next base: position 2,517 of record VZRR01010834.1, on the reverse strand, counting down.
TCAGACTCTGCGGATCACTACCAGGAAGACACCTTGTGGTGAGGGTTCCAAGACCTGGGATCGCTTCCAGATGCGTATCCATAAGCGGCTCATTGACTTGCACAGCCCTTCTGAGATCGTGAAGCAGATCACTTCCATCAGCATCGAACCAGGCGTAGAAGTCGAAGTTACTATTGCCGATGCCTGAATGATGGTCGTCGTTGAATAAAGTTGATTTACAAATTTTCATCACTTGTTTCTTTTCTTATGTGTGCCACGTGATAGCTCTGTGATGACTTTTGTGAAGAAGGACAACAGAAACTACAATCAGAGTGCTGTGTGAGAGGATTGTATATTTAAGGAAGAATATGCCATCTGTAAATACCAGGGAAATTAAAGATGGGCATCATGGTTTCATTGGAGGCTGGCAACTGTATGGTTGTGCAGCACTTTATGAAAAACACATTTTTAATAATTTAGAGGTTTAACTTTGGTGGAAATCTTAGACTATACACAGACAAGTACCGGCATTAAAATTGATGTTTAGGTAAAATTACCCAGTTTTCAGTTCTTGGTTCTTGCTATGCAACACTGAACTGACTCCTAGCTTATTTGGCTTTTTTTTTTCCATGTGTGTCACAGTGAAAGGATCCTGGGGATGCTAGTTCACTTCATAATTTGTGGTGAACACATTGAATTTAACAAGTTTATTTTGACTTGCTTGTAGAATCACAAAACTGAACTGTGGAACTACCAAGCTGTCTTTTCAGGTTTAGATTTCCATAGATACTATTAATGCTGAGAGTAAGCTTCATACGTAAAGCAGCAGCCGTTTTCATTGCTGCTTTAAAATCTCTCAAGCAAAAGAACTACGATTAATTCTTAAACCAACACAACAAAGCCCAGAGTTAAAGAAAACAATGTTGTTTAATCCATTTAAGATCAGGTTGCTGCTTCTGCTTCAAGCACAGGAAAGAATTTGAATTCTAATTAAAACAAGCAGTGGTGGTCCTCTGCAAGCAGCTTCAGGTCCTGTTTATGTTTGCTAAGACCTAAAACTGACCAAAGCTTCAGTTTTCTTACTTAAGAGATACAAGAGGCCCTCAATTTCCTTTAAATTTAGAGCCTTAAAGGGATTCTGACCCTCTAGTAGGCTTGAGAGCTTTGGTAGAAGGGAGGTGAGGGAATGTCACCAGATTGTGTCGAGCCTCCTTCCTTGAGAAACAACTGTGTGAGCAGAGGGGAAAATACCCCCCAAAACAAAACACCTCTGTCTTCCTAAAAGTCTGTTTCTGCTAATATGCCACGAATACAAGCTGCCTGACAAATACTTCCAGCTGTAGTTTTAAAATTATTTGTATTATGTGAGTTGCTCTTTACAGGGATAAATGGGCAAACAAATAGCAGATGAGATCTGTTGCACTCACTGATCTTTGTGTATGATTAGTTACTTTTACTCAAGTAGTCTTCCTTCTGATGAACGGAGTAGCCGTGTGGCTGAAAGCACTTGGAGGGATCTAGGCAGGCCTGGCTGGCTTTGACACCATTTCTGCCTTTGGTTATCCGTGTTGGTCAAAACCTGTTGCTGTGAAACAGTTTTGCATCAGCTTACAGCTGGCTGGGTGTACCTCTGACCTACAGGGTGCCTCTTACACACACCTAAATGACCCAAAGTCCCATCGATGTTCTTTTCAGCTGTGGCACTTCAAAGACCAATTTCCTTTGTCATCTTTTCACTTGTCTCCAACTTACCCTTAAACACAAATGCACCTTTACCTTTGTGTCTGGGTCCCGTACTGCGCACTGCTGCCTGCCTACGGTGTGAACAGGCCGGCTCACACTGGAGGGCTTCATACGCGTTACCGGGAAGGTCGATCCTTGGCTTGTGGGAGGCGCTGGACCGCGGGCTGCCGCGGAGTTCCTGCAGCGGGGAGCGGGTCCCGTCCCGCGGCGGGGCTCATCCCGCCTGTCCCGCGGCGCGCGGTCCTTGCCCTGCCCGCTGCTGCCTTTCGCCACCGCGACGACACCGCGGCAGTGTCGGAACGCTTACGTAACACCCACTCTAACTTTATATAACTCCTTCGGATGGAAACATTTAGGTACCCGCGTCTCCCCCGCCCATCCTCCCCCCGCTCCTCCGGCGCGGCTCTCTGTCAGGCAGAACACCCCTCCTCCTCCGGCCGCCGCGTTGCCGCNCGTCCCGCTCCGAAGGGATCAGGAGCTGTCCCTGGCGCTGGCCGCCGGCTCCCCGGGTTCAGCCTGCTCCGCTCCGCCCGGGCAGCGCCTTCAGCCCGCTCCGCTCCGCTCCGCTCCGCCCCGTCCCGCTCCGTCCCGTCCCGTCCCGTCCCGTCCCGTCCCGTCCCGTCCCGGTCCCCCCGTTCCCCCCCTCGCTCCCAAGCCGGCGGCTCCACGGCCGAACGCTGTGCGGCAGCGCCCCCTGCCGGGCGGAGGGAGCTCTACCCGTGCCTGCTCCTCCGCACTCAGCCAATCAGCGCCCGCCTCCCCACGCGCTTGGCCAATCAGCTCCCGCCTCCCCCC
>VZRR01010833.1:766423-789969 GCA_013398015.1 Oreocharis arfaki | reverse complement strand
GATCTCTCTGGTGACAGTGACAGATCTTCAACATCCTTTTGGAGGAAAGATGTCGCAGATCGACACTAACAATCAGGCATGGACGCAGGTTTCATTTACATGCCAAGGTCTCAGGCCAACGGGCAAAAGCCTGGCCCCTCGTTTATTCTCACACTTATATACATATGTACAGACAATCAACAATTGGATGAAGAGGTTAAGCCTCTCCAAATTGATAGGATATAAATTCAGTCTATCACCTTCCTCCGCTTCTGGAGAAGGAATGCAAAACAATTCTGAAAGTACAGCCTAGAAAAAATTCGTTACAAAAACATGAGCATTGTTTATCTTACAACTTATGAGAAAGTCTTTCACTGCTAACGCGAACAAGGCATGCAGTGAAAAACCAAAACGACAGGAAGTGAAGGGGCAAGTACTGATCTCTTCACTCTCATGACCCTTGATGGGATTCAAGGCAACAGCATGAAGATGAGTTGGGGGCGGGGGTGGTTAGTTGGATTTCAGGAAAAGGTTCTTCATCCAGAGGGTGGTTGGGCACCACCCTCCAGGGCAGTGGAACCAGGCTCCCCAGGGCAGTGGTGACAGCACCAAGCCTGACAGAGCTCAGGAAGTGTTTGGACAATGCTCTTGGGCAAATGATGTGATTCTTGGCGTGTCCTGCTAAGGTCTGGGAGTTGGACTCAGTGTTCCTGATAGGTGCCGTCCAACTTAACATATTCTGTGATTCTGTGTATTTCAGGTGAGGAGACACAGATGCCTGAGATGAATCAGTATTTTTTTTGCTATAGTAAAAAAAAAAATTATATGCTACTTATTATATTCATATAATATACATGTTTAGTATACTACTATGTATAGAAGTAATTTTATGTATGTTTATTTATATATGTTTAATTTGTAAAATTTGTTTCTTGTAGTTATTTTTAAGTGCTTGTTTTAGCTAGACTACAGAAAATACAAGTTCCAGAATATATTGAAAATAGGGTCAAACATCTGCAGGGAACTTCTTATGAGCAGGCAAATCCACTTGCTTAAAGACCTCTGAACTGAATAGAATCTTAGCTTTTTTGACCAAAGAATCTTTTCTTCAAGAATCATGAGATCAAACTTTTAGGGAGAAAGCCTTAATACCTTGTATATTAGGATACTAAACAAATACCTCTTCTGAGGTGTGTAGGTCAGTTCCCCAAAGGTGTAGGGTTGTTGTTTTGGTTTTTTGGTTTGTTTTTTTTTTTTTCCATGGACCTGATTCTTTAAAATAGTCTCTCTCATCGAAAGTGTTTTGTTGATTTTGGATTTCGTTTGTTTAATTTTAGATTATTTCCAATGATTTGTTCAAGTATCCTACAAATAATTGGGTTTCAAATTATATGTCTTGCAACTACATGTATAAACACATACTAAAAACAGGCAAATTTCTGTAGCATACCTTTGCTAGTTATAAAATTAGATTGTTATAAAACTAAAAGTGCTAGGAGTTGAGCATTAAAAAAAAATAGAGAGTAAAAGTTGCAATCTTACAGAAACTAAGAGGTCTTATTTAAATATTTATCTCTTTCAAGTTACCAATTGGAATTTTGACATCATATGTTGGCCAATACGGCAATTTTACACTGCCTTAAATCCTGCCATTATATAAAAATAGTATCTGATATAATATCTGTATGACATTCATTTAGAGATGTTAACAACAGGTGGATCTGCTTGAAAATCGTAAGAATAGGCTACTGGTCTTCTTAAATTGCAGTTACCAAACCCATGGTACCTAACTCACAGGTTAATAGGCTGACATTTGTCAAGTATATTTTTAAAGCTATCATTTTTCTCTCTAAACACGTTTAGTCACTGCTAAGTTCAGAATAAAAGAAGCTTGGCTGATGCTGATATAATTAGTAGAAAATACGTTGTGTCGGGAATTAATTGGTCTTGGAAGATGGACGCTTCTGCTGAGGAAAGCTAGGGGTGAGCTATTTGAATTTTTGACTTCCAGGTGTTTTAATCTGTTTTAAGTAGGAGGACATGTCAATAAAACCGAAAATTGGCTACCATTATGTTACTGTGTTTTCAAAACAATTTCTGAAATTTTTTTGAATTGCTTTGAGATTCTCTGAGTTTATGGTTTCTAAGTGAGATGGATTCCTGATTTGACTGTTATCAATGAGGTTGCTCATGGAACGAAAGAGAACAATTGGGTACAAACTGAGGTGCTGCTGCTTACTGGCAGTGTCTTTTCCTCTTCTAACCAAGCCGGTTTTTCACATGCTATTTGACACAACTGTTTGCTGGATCTTGACAACATATGTACTATTTTTCCTTACTTTTATTCTCATATTTTGTGCTCCATAATTAAAAGCTTCCTCATCTTGTCCCTGCCCTTGGATCACACTTGCTGTCTGTAAAGCACAAGTGCTACAGACTGAAGAGAAGTGGCAAAGCTAAACTCTATTATTTAGCAAGCTGAGTAGCACAGCTGCTTTTGAAAATAGTTTTGTCTTTGAGAAATAAAATTTCATAAAAACTAAAATAAAAGACCATGTTAATTTAACACCATTTTGTTTCAGAGTGATGGAAAAGATTGGAGAACAATGTTAATGTTTTATTTATTAACCTTCTGTTGCATTAAAATTCAAATCTAACTATGTCATAAAATACTTAAATTCTCCATTCTCCTGGGTTTTTCTCCCCACAACAGATTACGCTGAAGGTCTATTTTTGTTTTGCTAATATTGTAGACATACAGAGCAATTTTGCCTTATAGGAGGATAAAGATATCCATCCCTTATGGAGGGATAAAGGTAGCTTAGCCCGGTAGTAATCTCTGTTGTTTTTACAGTAAATTTAAGCTAAGAGGTCAAAGGAGATAGGTTTGCTTAAAAAAAAAAAAAAAAAGGGAAAAAATAACTGAAATACCTTTTTCAAGTCTGATTTAGTTCAGCTAGAATAGAGGTCAAAACGATAGTTTAGTTCTTGATAACATGGGCAATATTACAGTCTTTCCATAAATTCAGACTTTTGTCATAACTGCTTGTTTGGCAACTCATGTTCTCCAGATTCCAGTTAAATAGTTAATTTGTCACAAGATTTTTTTTCCCCCTGGTTATTAAAAACTGTCTCTTGCTACAGCTTTTGAAGTATACTTTGATTTAGACTAATAGAGTGTGGTGGTTTTTTAGCACAGTAATTAATTAAGAAATGGTCTGCTGAAACAAGTAGTTGCTTCTTGGCCTTGCTTTTGTAATTCGAGTGTGTTGTGTTTCTTCCCCATCTTGTCATTCTCTGGTCAGCACTGTTTTTATGCAGAGTTGTAATGGCTGTAACTCCCAACCTGTGATCACTATAAACCCTTAAAGCTCAAACAATTTCACATTCTGTTCCAAGTGCAATCATCTGATTAAGTAATTCAGTACCATCCATTTCTTTTATTGGTAAAGTCTCATGATGACACCTTTCTTGGGCACTGTAAAGGCTACAGCCACAGTACTCTTGAACAGCTAATGTGGGGATTCATTAATTTTAATTTCTATATTTATTAGCTAATTTTTAAGGTACAGTTTAATGGATTAAATTAAATTCTGGTTTTGTCTATTTTACCACCAAGTCTGCACTTAGTTTTTCTTGAAAAAACATTTTCTACTCATCTAGTTTGTAATAAGTAAGCTATGCGCTGATATAAACTGTTTTTAGAAAGAGCTAAAACTATTCTTTTTTTTTTAAAGTTATTGTTTATCACAGCATGAGAATAGGCAATTGCGTTTGACCCACACTTCTTTCAAAGGATTTATAAGTTTTTGTTTCTAGGAGAATCCTCAAGTAGTTTCTAGTGGCATAAGAAAATAAATCCTTTTACCAGACCAAGCGTGAGGACTCCCCAGTATTGTGGCAGAAGAGTGGATATGCATGAAATTCCTTTTCAGATTCTACTGATTCATCCACTGCTTGATGTCACAATTTTTTGAGGGAGGTACAGGTGAGATTTCACCACAGAAGCTGTTTCAGGCTGTTGCAGTCAATTGTTTTTCAAAGAATACTGAAATAATAATTAGTATTTCCTTCTGAATTCCCCCAGTGGACTTCTGGTCCCACAGCTTCTAGCTATGAGAAAAACTTGCTTTTCTGTGGAGTGTGAAATTTAAGGCTTGTCAGTGTTAAGATAGTATGGCTATGGTAGGGTTTTGGGTTGGCTTGTTTCTTGTTTGGTTTCTATAGAGGGAAGGAATTGAGATTGTTCGTTGTCTGATGGCCCAAGTTGCTTTCCCCTGCAGAAAACCCACACTGTCAATTTGGCCCCAGCAGGGTTTATAACCCTGGTTTGTTTGTTATTTTCTGCTGAGAAGGGAGACAGAAAGGAAGCTGAATGGTTTTTGTGACCTGAGCTGAAGAAGAAAAGTTTCTTGTTTTCTACTGTTGTTGCTGCTGCTGTTGGAAAATTGTGCTGTCAGTTCTTCCTGTCAGCAAGGAGGTGTTATCCTGTGCTATTATCCCCTTCTGCCATGGAAAGAACATAACTGGATGTCCTCCAGCTCTGAATCCAGGGATCCACACTTCCATTTTGGTAGACTTGTTTTCTTAAGCTTTATCTAATGGATATCTTGAATCAAGGATTCAGGGCAACAACTGAAATGAAGCCATTTATTTCTAAAGTCAGATCACCAATGTAAACTCTCAGTAACTGTCCAACATAGTGTTCAGTGAAAATAATAGGTCTGTGCATGGTGGGTCTTCTTGCTTGCACCTTGCTTTGTTCCTTTTTCACTGATTTTGAATGGTGTTGGTTCCTGCATTTGATAATAGACCTTGGGTTTAATTCTTTTGTGGAGTAATAATTTAGGGTGTGAACTTCCCTAATGTTTTATCATGTTACGTTTTGTAAAAAGGTAAATCTGCCTAAACTGGTGATTTTCACTGCTTTTAGTCAAAGTATATTTGGAGAAGAAAAGAAAAATTGGATAAGGTCATAGATGACCTCAAAACACATGATTAAGAAAGGACCACTCTTTTGGGTCATGGGAAATTAAACAGCTCTTTTCACCCAGTAAAAATAAATTTCTTAATAACAAATAGCATAGTGTTATTCCTAAGAGTTTTTAGCCTATACTTAATGGCAATATTAAGAGGATTCCAGATGGAGAGAAAAGAAGCACAGAAGGCTTAAGACAAGTATCCAGCATCCCAGATGTGTCTCACCGGGACTGATGAGAGAGATCACCTCCCTGCACCTGCTGGCAGTGCTCTGCCTGACACAGCCCAGAGTGCAGGTATTAAAGTGTTTCAAGTCCTTGCTACAGTCATTGTCTGTTGTAGTATCACCTGCGTGCACCTCTATTCATTCTGTAAGCGTTCAGGAAGAGTCTCTCTGACTAAGGTGCTCTGGCTTTTTAAAAAAAACAGACCAAATTGAGTACAATGCCTTAGAATGTAATTGAGATGAAGATTTAAGATATGAAACAACTGCATACCCATAGACAAGATCATCTAAAAAATAAAAAGGGAATAAACTATTAAAATTGACACAGACAACAGATATACACTGCCGTATATCATGGTGATTACTTTAGGAAGATATATTTTACAGTCTGAACTAATGTCTTTGTGGAAACAGTGATAAGAAAAGCAGGGATGGGTTCTCATTTTAAGGAGAAAGATTAACTTGGATGTTCAGGTAAGAGAACCATTAAGTTCGTTGTAATTCCATCCACTAAGATCTAAATTCACTGCATTTTTTTTTTTAAGGTCTTTTTATTGTCTGTTAACGCAGACATTAAAGCAGCTGAATGAAGCTCACTTTCTCCATTCTCCTTCCCTGAGGGCTAGTTTATTCTTTTCCACCGTCTCCATTTCTTCCAAAATGTACCAAAACATTTCCCTCTTAAATGAGTTCTAGCAGGGTACTAAAAAGAAGAAAATTAAAGAAAACAAACTTAATCAATAATGAATAATGGAGAAAGAAATATTTTCTTCAGTATTTGCTAGTACTTTAATCATCCAACCATTCCCAGCTCTCCCAAACTTTAATATGGACTTAGCTTTTCCAGATGCTGTTCTTTACTGATAAAGTATATTACTCAAGTTTAGACATTAGTGTAGCATTAGGAAACACTAATTATTTTTTCTTGGTTCAAAACTCTAGCAGTTCAAGTTCAAACTTTTCTAACAGATGGTGTGGTGGTCTATTTTAGTTTAGTTTAGAGGTGTAACTCTTTATTTCTAAGAAATATCTTACACGATCTTAAGTATGAAAATTCTGTTAGAAGTTAAATGGAGGGATGGTATTCTTCATGCACTTCAGTGTCTGCAAAAGTCTCTGTTTACAAAGGTAAAGTTTTTTCATCTGTTGTTTTCAAAAAAGCATAGGGAAAAATTTTTTAGAGCTCATCTAAAAAACTATGAATTTTAGAAGTGCCATAAAATTTAGAGGAAAAAATAAGGATGAGTGTAGTCCAATCACATAATTTTATTTTCAAACATGTCATAGTTATTTTGGACTTTCACTGTAGTCACTCTGGTCCTTGGATTATATTAAATCAAATTTAATTAAAAATCTGTTTCCAAATAACTTTTGTGTCACAGCCTCAATATGACAAGTTATGCAATTTGTATTGTGCGTTCATTTTTGCTAAATTTACATCTTAAAAGCACTGTGATAGTTGTTTGAGAATGAAGTTCAAATCTGGTGTTTAAAAGTAGTTTAGACATGTTAATTTTCTGCTTGAACCAGGGTAATATCTGATATGGACACAAAGAATTGGTAATCATTAAGTGAAGCAAAAGCTCATGAAGAATACATGCTTGAAACTTTTGAAATCTTTCATAAGCTTCTTATTATTTGTAAATTAAACCATAAGCATTTCTGTATCTGATTGTTACAGAGGAAGGGAAAATGCTGTCTTCTGATGGATAGATGTTTATGGTACTATTGAGAAATGAATGAAGAGGATGGCAATGCTGCAGTGGTCTTCACTGCCCCGAAGTTTTGCTTACCTAGTGCCAAACCATTTTGGCTGAGGTGCTTCAGCTGAGCTGAATGATTAACACAGGGACTTTGCTTGTCTCACTGAACTCTCAGTCACTGCTTCCTCTTGCTAAGTATCAGGGAAGAGCCACAGAGGAAGAAAGGTTTTGCAAAGATTTGCTTGTGGACTCTGCATCCCTCCTAAAGCTGGATGGATCTCAGTTGTGCCAGCTAGGGCACATCACACTGGGTACCTGGTGGGACAGCTGCTGCCCAGCAGTGGCCTCGTGCCAGTTAGACTTGTCACTGATGAACTCCCTTTCTGCTGTCCCAAGGAAAGTATTTTGCTTTTCATAACCAGAGTAGTTTGTAAACCAGTTTAAATTAAGGTGCATAGCCCTTTGAGAACAAAAAGACCTGTTTCTTCTGGGCCTAATTACAAAATATAGTCATGTCCTAGGATGTATTTTTGTAAACTATTCTTAATTTGTCACCAAGGGGTCTTAAAAAGGTTTTAGTGTTACGAAGCCAGGGCAAGAATGGAAGATTAGTTACTTAAAGTGAATTACAATGTCAGTCCACATAGTACTTTGTAGAAGTTTGAAAATTAGAGAGGACTGCTTAATTTCTTTCAAATTAATTAACATTTAGATTCCACCAAGGATAAGAAGCACCATGTGGAATTGTTAAAATGATTCCAATCCAATTAATTCTGGGTAATAACTGGAATAGGTAGTATTTCCAACACCATGATGCGTTGCAAAAGAATGTTAAGTCTCCAGTCTAGCAAATATTTAAATCTGTGAAAAGTACAAAACTCTGCCTAATGAGATTTAAAATCAAATTCAGCCACTTCTGTCCCCAGTTCAAGGGTCCTGCTGTCACTTGATACTTTAAATATAAAAAGTTCAATATAGGTGGTGTAACGTGCTATTTCAAAATGCACACCTCTCTAGCTTGCCAAATAATGATAATATTTTGGTATTTGTATAATATTGAACTGCATACCATGAAAACCATGCTTGCTTCTCAACAGATACTGGAAAACATATTTCAAGTCCCAAGTAGTTAAAATAAGCTACACACATATTCCAGAGAGGAGATATGCAGTGAAGCAAAAACAGTTATTGACAGTAGTGGATATTACTTTGTGTGAATTTATAAACTCTTATTTGATTTTTAAGCATTAAAATGCCATTTCATCTAGGTTTGTTAATGCTACTGGCTATTTGAACCTAACTGTCATAAAGGCTTAGGTTTTCTTAGCCACAGCAGTTGAGTTAATTCTCTTTCTTTCTTCTTGCTTTTGTATTCATCCACAGGTTCAAAATAGTGCAGGCCTCTCCTGCTCTCATAGCATTTCCAAGGTAGTCAGCTGGATGTTTATTACAGTTCTGAAAAAGAAGAATGAATAAATAGCACTTTGTCAACAACTTGTATTGTAATTGTACTCCTGACAATGTATGTTTTGTTTGTTTTACTTGGTCTTCCAGCTGTAGGATTCAGATGCAGGATTATGGCTAAATAAGGCATACTAAAATTTGGTCTAAAACACATGAAACTATTTTGGGACAGGGCATTTTTATGCAGTGAATCTGCTGTTCTTGGGTATAATTTCACTGACTAAAACTAGTACTGTATGGGCCTACAATACCAGAATAAATCAAATGACAAATATCTTCTGGATGCCATTTAAAGATGGTTTGTTTCTTTATGCCACTTTTGGCTACATGACAATATATGTACTCACTAAATTTCTGCAACCAAGTATTTATTTCTAGGCTTTTTAAAGCCTAATCATTTTCCTTAGAGTACATGTCATCCTCATCCCATGCAGAAAGATCAGGGAGTGGGGCTGAAATTATAATGATGGGGTTAGTCTCTCAATATAAAAATCAGTGTGCTTTCCATCCTTCTTGGTGATGACTTTTGAAATCAGCTCCAAGAAAAAGCTGGGTATTTGCGAGACTGTTCTGTTGATTGCAGTTGAAACCATGTAACCTTGCTGTTGTGCATTTCAATTTGTAAATTTGTTTACTTCACCTGTAACCTGTATACTAAAATACTAAGCCAATTATTATCTTGTTGCCATAGGAATAATGGTTGACTCATATATGCTTCATAAGGCATCTGTATCATGGTAGCAGCAGGGAAAGACATGGTGTGGGAAGCCTGATGAAAACTGGTGAGAGAATCACCACCAATTTTCTCCTGTTGCCCAAAGGAGAAAGCCGTGCTGTAGGCACAATCCTAGTAAAACTGGATTCATTTTTCCTGGATTCTGTCTATGCTATGTTTCGGTTGTTAGAGAACTTAATTCTTTCTTTACCTCCTTCAGAAAGTTAACGTGTCCTCTTGGAATCACTGAAGATTCTAAGCTCAATGACATTTTTTCTCTTTAAAAGTGCTGTTATCCTTCTTAGTACAAAAAGATCTTGTTCTCTGTGATCTATTTTTATGCAAGTCGATGAAAGCTTGGTTTACAATTCATCGTTTATTCATCAGTTATAATGCTGCCTTTCTTATGTCCAGCCTGGTTATAGTCCATTGTAACATGTCCATATTAACACAAGCCTGCTGTTAAGATTGTCTGGCCACTTACAAATATAGTATGTCTAGATTCAGGACAGACATCAACTCTAATCAGTGCTTAAGCTGTATTTTGATATTAGTACATGAAAGACTTCAGCTCTTCTATCGATCTGTGTTTTTGAGTACATAAGAAAGCTGACCATGACTTAATGCTTCCTTTGCTAAACATTGTTGCAGGTATTTATGACCGAAGGAGATCAAAAAATTAAAATAAAATAGGATAAACTTTCTCTACTGAATTCTTTGAATACAGAGTCATTAATGGATTATTCTGTCCACAGTCAATGCATACATTCATCCACTGCAAGAAACAGGCACCTACCTGGAATACACTTTGTACCATACAGCAACAAGAACATTGGTGTGTTTGTGCCATCTTGGCATGAAAGCCTATGAGTACAAAAAGAGTTCAAACTGCTTGTGTGATACACCAGAAAAATTCAGGTGTCAATGTCTACTGCACAGAATGTGGAAAAGCTTGTGGCAACAAACACACTTGAATAAACCTCAGTGACCAGGGCAGATGAGTCCAGCCAGCAATCTAGTCTTAGGTTTCTGGAGATGCTCTTTTGTAGCAGTAGTTGGTAGTGGCAAATCCTCTCAGGTGCATTTTGCTGCATCACCATCTGATTCTGACCTGACTATAGTTAGATATTCCGCATTCTTCTTTTGCCTGGACAATGGCAAAGTTGTCTGCTAAGCCCCAGAGTTGATAGCCAACAGGCCAGTTCAACCAGTGCTACACGGAGCACTGCAGCCCATCTTCCGTTCTGTGCACAAGTACACGTAGGATATCCATGGAATGCAAAATCAAGTTATTGATCTCTGACTTCAAGGTGTGTTATGGTTTGGGCTCAGGATACAAGAAAGGTCGTCACACTGTAGAATGAGGAGTGAAGATGAGAGTTATGTGAGACCTGAGATCCAGCAAAATAGCATGGCAAGCCTGTGGTTCATGAGCACTATTATGGAATGTGTGCTCATACAGGCATAAAAATTACATATATGAGTTCTCCCTGCAAAGTAGAAAACATAAAGAAAGAGGAATGAGCACAGCTATCTTAAAGCACTTTGGAAAGGTGTTCATGTACTTTGGGTATGAGAACTGTTTAAGAATCTGCTTGAAGAAGAGGGACTTAGAAACCAGAAGGTTAAACACATAGACAAGTTTAAATACCCTCAGGTACTTGTTATACGCTAATTTAGAATAATAATGCTTTAACCAGCAAATATTCAATAGCTGATGAGACAGATCATTTCATTGTGACGTGAATGTAATAAAAATGTTCTCTGAGAAGCTAATTGCCTACTGGTAAATTGCTGTTTAAGTAAGACTTGCCATTGCAGAAGAATTTACAATGGCATTCTACACCACTCCCAGTGATTCTAAGATTCCCAGTGTACTGGATGTGATAACGTATTATGCAGGTAGAATTCTCTTGCCTTCTGGATGGTGATGTATATAACTATATTGTCCTTTGAGACGAGTTCTCCTGCAGTTGCTGGTCTCGCACTGCTCGGCAGCCTGCTGCAGATAAGAATGAGTGATGATGCCCTAGATTTTAATGGAAATTTTAGAACGTGCTCTGGTAGGGTGCAGTCTTCACCAGAGAAAAATGAGCGCACTTGCAGGCATGAGGGGTCATCAAGAAAGATAAAGAAATCGAACATATACTCCCAGGCTAAGCAAAGCGTTTTAAAGGATATTATGGAAATGAGGAAGAAGTAATTTAATTTTTATAATGTCACTTTGTTTAACTCTAAGATACAAGGTCAAGGTACTGTGTTTTTTGCAATGATTAAAGATTTGAGATGTTCTTTTTGTAAGAACCAGTGCCTGTTTATGTGGTAAAGCTTGAATGTGACAAAGAATTGAATTTGGAAGCATCAGAATTATGTAGTATCTCTTCCCAAAACCACATTACAGACAAATTGAAATTTAAAACAATTACTGAATTTTATCTTGACAGTCAAATTTCCTTAAGAAGCCTCTCTTTAAAGTTAGCTTGATCCCCAAACAGTAATGTATCTTGTTTTTATGTAAAGTCTATGATACTACATTAATCATATAGCCTTTCAGCTACAGCTCCCTTTACAACAAAAACCCAATGCTTCTGTTCTTACTGAAACCTCATTTGCCCATGAGATGTGAGACTTTAAAATGCATCAGGTTTGCAATACTGTCAAGGTTTTTTGAAATTATGATTAATTGGGTGAATTTTTACTCCAAAACCTCATGTAAACATTTTATTTTTAATGAGGAAAGATGGTGCTGTATGTCTCCTGCATAAGCACATAAAAATAAAAACTGGGCTGAACATTTTCCGGATGGGCTCATCTTAGAAGGCAGAGATGGCACAGATACGGGAAAACATTTTAACTTTTCTTTCTTTCTTTTCTGTCTAAAAACACAACAAATTCTTATTGAGTTTTAATGTAAAAAAGTCCACTTGCAGTTAGGTTGTCTGTGTCTGCACTGTGCTGTGACTGATTTTACAGCTGCTTGATAGATTCATCTGGAGAGGTTTTAACCAAGTTTATGTTTAAAATGGATTGCAGTTACTTAGTGTAAGTAAGTCCTCCCAACCAAGTCTAGTAAATGATGGTGTATTGCCTTTTAATTTTTTAAAATCAGGTGCCTTCTGAAGCAGCCATGCTCCAAAGCACAATAATAATAATAGCTTCTCCCCTCTCCCCCTGATATTCTCATGTATGCTGATTCTAACTATGACTGTCACCAGACTGTCAAACAGATTTTATGAAAGTCCGCTCTAGGTCCTGGGAGTTCCAAACTGTAACTACCCCATTATTAATTTTTTTTTTTTCATGTTAAGCATAATATATCAGCAGTGGTGCAGTGTGTCATGCTGGCTACTCAGGCCACTAGAGGTTCTCCTGACAAGCCCTAGTTTGTCAAGGGACTCTGTTTTCACATTGATGTTATTTCAGTAGTAAACAGGAAGTGCAAAGACAAGCAAAGCTCTCCAAAATTTGATTATATGTTTGACAGAAGTTGATTTGGCAGAATCTTATTTATTTTGATTCAATTCATCCTCTCTTCAATCTCGATGTTAAGGTTGTGGTATAGATTTCTTGTAATATTAAAGGTATGTGGGGGGAGAAATTCTGTGTTGGGACAGGAGAAGGGAAACAGAAGATAACTAGAAGAGGTCTGACGGTCAGTCAGAACCTTTGAGGCACAGAATATTGGGGTAATACACCACACGCCATATCTTAGTTCTTACTTTTGAAACATTTATTTCATAATGGTGGTCTTTGGGGTTGTTTTCTGCACTGAAGATGCTAGTGCAATCAAGGAGTAGAAGATTGTTTGTCTTAAAGCAGTGTTTCTCTTTAAACCCCTGTGAGCAGATTTATAGTTGCCTACTAAGACACTGCACTTTTAGGAAAACTGGTGCTAGCCAATGCTGTTTATTGAAATTAATTTTTATACTTAACCTCTAGGCTGCTTTTCAGAAAACAGCTTTATGCTGGCTCTAATGAGGACCAGGAAAATGAATGGGAATGGCTCAGAGACATCCTAGTCATAAATAAAAAATCTGATAGATGCATTCCACAGAACGAGGTAAAAATGGTCTCCAGGTTTAAAAAAAAAAAGGCTTAAAAATTATGTACCTTGTTTTTTCTTAAGAATAAGACACAATATGTATCGAAACAGTTGAGTAATAGAACAAGGGACATTCTCATAGCAAAATTCAGAGGTTAAAATTGAGATAAAGGTAACCAGAAGATGCCAGTAATACAGACTCTTTTAAAGTTTGAATTACCTCCATTCGAGAAGGCAATTCTGAGATGCCTTGATTTCAGAGGAACACACATTTTAAAACTTCAGAACAAAGATATGAATAAGGGTACCACTGTACCATTCTTCTATGTCCAAATACAAACACAAAGTTATGATATAAATGTCGTTACATCAGTATAAACTACCTTATATACGGCATGCTTGAGTAGAACTTTTACTAAACTCATGTAAATTTACTTTTAAGTTGTTTTCATCAGTAGGGAAATTAAAAAATGTAGTTTAGAAATGGCCATTTGAAAATAGGTCAGAGAAAATAAAAACAAGCAAAGGAAAAAGTCCTAAATGTCCTATTCCGTTTTCTTAAATTTATATAAACAAACACCTATAAACCTTTTCCTAGGTCTTCAGTGAAGAACTAACATAGCAGTGACTTTATGGCAATTCTCTTGCCTGTTGTGTTTAGGGGGTTTTGTGTTGTTTTAAAGGCAGTGCACGCACTTCTAGATTATCACTGGCTAATTTCTGTAAAATGCGGTTTAAACTCCAAAACCATATACTATTCTTTCCAACACGTTGACACATTTGGTACAAACTAGTAATGCAAATGAGAGAGCTGCACAAGTACTCTAACCATCTTTCCCAGAGAGCCAAACAGGACGGCGTATGTGATAACGTTATGAGTCATGGGTGTGAAAGATGCTTGCTTTTCGCCTCTGTCCCAATTTTTTTGTTCCTTGCTATTTCTAGAATTTTCTTTGAGATCAATGGAAAGAATGGTTTGTCTTTAAAGCCTGATTTATTTGCATGCTATCTTTAGCTTAGCTGAAGTCCTGACAAAAAGAGAGATCTCAAATCTTGGCAAAGATAAGGATCAAGAAAGTAAGTGGAAAAGATATGACCATAATGGGGTGCTTTTATGTCTTGTGACTATTTTGTTCTTGCTTCCCCTGGCAAGATCCTTCTGTGCTACCTGACAGACAAAATAAAGGTATGACAATTGAAATGAGGTGTAAAAGAGAGGATAATATTTGAAGACTGAAGAGATAGGGTACAGTTTTATAATTTAATGTATTTTTTTCATTTTCAGCTGAAGTAAAGATAACTCATCTTCTTCCACTAGCAAATAAGGTCTCACTGATTCAGAATTATCCAAATACCTCAAAAATCTGACACTTATTTGAACAGGAAAAACAGCTCATCCATTTTTGTTAGACTTAACTCTGAATTGCACTACGATTTACGGTGAATCAACGAGTAGGTTGAGCAGAATCTTTTTTCACCCTCCCTTTCTGGGGCCTGTAAGTGGAGAAGTTACAGCAGAATGTGCATTTCTGTGAGCGAAAGTTTTTCACTCAAAAAAATTGTAGAAGTGATTTATCATAATTTCAAATACGAAAAGTCAGCAGCACAGTTCTTGGGTTCTGTTGGGGTGGGTGAGCTGGCAGCGGTAGAAGCCGAGATGCCAGAAACCCCTGGTGCAGGAGATCCCCTGCGCTGGTGGGTCAACTCAGAAGGTAAATAGCTCCCCCAGCTCGGGTTACAGGGAAAGACTTCTTCTCCCATCAGGCAGTCCCTGTCTGGTACCTGGTCCCCCACTCCGCCCCTTCCCTCTCCCCATTGGTTGTTGNCAGCCACCCCACAGCACCCCGCAGTTTCAGATAGCATTTTGTTTTATATTTATAGATCTGTTTCTTGTCATGCCCTCCTCTTAGGGTTCAAAACACTTCAGTTGAAACCCTTTCTTTTTTTCTGGCTTAAGTTTCCAATGGAGATCAGGAACACTGAGGAAAATAGTATTTTAAACACTGTCTCTGTCTAAAGGAATTCTGTTGTCTAGTGTCTCTAGAGTGTCTTGAAGAGTGTATGTTATTTACAAAAGCTGTGTTCTCATTTAAAATCTCATTGTGTTATGCATGTTATCACTGTCAACACTTCTGGGAAGTATCCTGCTGCCATCAGTCCTGTGTGGTTATTTACCCAGACAAACAGAAATCTTGATTCACCACTGAAAGAAAGAATTATGTAACTTCAGTCTTTGCAGGTTTTCTAAGGACTAATGCATTATTTTTGACTAGTATCAGGAACTAGGATATTTTAAACAAAAACAAACAAACAAAAAACAACAACAAAAAAAAACACCCAAAAACCAAACAAAAAAACCCCACTGGAACAACAACAACAAAACAAAACAAAAAAACACGAAAAACCCCAACCCTCCAAGCAAACAAAAACNAACAACAAAACAAAACAAAAAACCACAAAAAACCTCAACCCTCCAAGCAAACAAAAAATCCGCACAAAAGAACAAAAACCCAAAAACAAACACCAAACAATTTTGGGTTTTGCCATCCTTTTACTTCACAAAATCCTCTTTAGTTTCATACCCTTCAGAAGAACATTAAGCCTAGAATGAGGAAAAGATGGGATGTCATTCATCTGAAAGGTGTGACTAAATCCTATTTTGCCTTATGTTCTGTCCTGTGAATGTCCAGTTTCACATAAAAGGAACTGTGCAGAACTTCAATGAGTTCAGACTCGTCTCACCTCCATTTGCAGGTAGCTGTTTCTTTTCTTGGCAGAACTCACTGCAGCTTTCTTCCTAACTGAAGATTGATATTGTGTTGATAAGAAATACATAAGGAGAGTGGAGTTTGACAATCACAAGTGTCCTTAATCGGGAAGTAATCAAGATTTAGAGTGCATCTATCATGCAAAGTGAAACACTTTGAGATGCTTCAAGACTGGCTTTCATAGAAACAAGTAAAGTGCTTAGGATATTCCGAAGTGTTTGGGCATGTACAACAGCAACAAAGAAAATCTTAGTGTAGGTTTTCTGCAATCAAAATGTATTTAGTCTGCTTTTAATTATACTCTTTGTTTCCCTTTTTTTGTCTGGTCATCTGTCTGAGATGATGCATTTTAGTAAATGCATTAATTTGTACAAATTCATGAATACTTTATTTTTCCTGGTCTCCTATCTGTCTTTATGCAAAGAAATAGTATTTACATCTCTTTGATATTATTTGCCCTTTTCTGATACGGCAATTAGTTATAAGAAAACACTTTAATTTTGCTCTAGGATATGTATATGAGAACCAGAGTTTTAATAATTATGATGGTGTAAGCATTTTCTGATGTTACATTCATAACAATATTTAATTTTGAGATTTTAACTCCTGGCAGACTCAAAGTAGGTGATTTCTAAAAAAAAACAAAAATCTTGCTTGACTCTCTTGGAAAGCGGAGAGCAGAGAAGCCACAAAGAAGTGGCTGTGAACCTTAGATGAACCAGTTTTCTCTCATGGCTCCAATAGTTTAAGCCTCGTGTGCAAGGTGCCTCTGACTTCCCTGAGCACAGAGCAAGGGTCAGAGTTCTGCTGCAAGCCTTCCGTTCCCTGCTTTTTTCTGGCACTGCTGGACTAGGAGGGCTCAGAGGGACTTTTCAGCCTGTTTTCCTGTGTAAATGGAGCTTATGAGACTTCACTGTCCACGTTCAGTCTGTGATTCAAACTGAATCCCATATTTGATTTTCTTCTCCATGCCCAGAAAAGTTGTTTATCGGGGTGGATTCTCTGAGGCATGCATACTCAATCCTGTGGCCTCTAGTCATTCTGCAGAAAAACAGAATAGTGAAGGGGATTTTATAGCCAAACAAATATTTTCCTCTTTTATATTAATGTTAGAATTTCATGGCCAGACTTCTGCATAACCTATGCAATCTATGAGGTGTATTATGTGCAGTACCACCGCGAATTGAAGAAAAATACTTTCTTGAATGTTAAAATTACCATGAAACAAAATTACATGCAGTTAAAGAAACACCTTGGTCAGAATTATTCAGAAAACTGTAAACACTTCATTCTGAACAAAATATTTGTAACATGTTAAGCACACTTGGAGCTATTAAAATTTTTAAGAGACAAAATCGGGTTTGAAGGCTGCAAAAAACACCTGATTTATGTTGTTTCTCCTATTTCCTACTGCTTTATTAAATTATTAGCAATATCTAGCTTTATCTAACTTCTTACATGGAATTTTAGTGATTGACTGAAAAATTCTGTCTATCCTTTCCCTTCAGAAAAAAATCTATATATTTATTTTGAACCACAATAAATTTTTCTATATAGTAACCATTTTTCATGCTGGGAGGAATGCTGCAATACAGAAAATAGCTTTATTAGTTCTGTTTAAAGATTGAGTAGATCTCTAGTATGGTATTAATTCTGGTGACATTTGCATCTGTTTATTCTTATTGTAATATTTTTAGTATAGATACAAAATAAGCCGACAAAATCAATTATATATGTGGACTCATTTTTAAACTTATTTTGGGACAGACTGATGTGCGCTAGAAGACTCCCTTTTTGTTGCAAAAGATGTTACCTAAGATGATATTATAATTTAAAAAATGAATTATTTGAAAAGCAGGTATTTATTTAAAGCAAAATTTAATGCTGATTGAAAATATGTCCCAGCATAGAAATGAAATGTAAAATGTAAATGTAGAAATTAATGAGTAAAAACAAGGGAACTCCTCAAAATTCCCTAAAGGAAATTACTGGTTTTGTAAAACATATTGTTTATCCTATGTGTAGCACCCTGCTAAAAAAAAAAAAAATAGAATGCAGTGATCAAGTTGTCCTTCTGTTACTATAACACTTTTACAAACTGCATTCACACATTATTAAAATAACAGTGTTAATAGAATTTAGCATTATTATAGCACTGGTATATAGTTCTCATTCTCAGATGATCGTATGGATGGTGATTGGATGTCGTAATAGTGAACTGTAAATGGGAGCGGGTTAATTCTGTTTTGTTTTCTCTAAACATGGGAAACTGTACTTAATTATATGCTGTCTAAAATTAGACAGTATATAATTTTATAACAACTAGAGTTATAAAATCACAGAACATCCTTAGTTGGACGGGACCTATGAAGATCATTGAGTCCCACCCTTGGCCCTGTGCAGGACAGCCCCAAGAATCACATCATGTGCTTGAGAAGGTTTCCCGAACGTTTCTTGAGCTCTGCCAGGCTTGGTGCTGTGACCACTGCCCTGGGGAGCCTGTTCCAGTGTCCAGCCACCCTCTGGGTGAAGAACATTTTCCTAATACCAACCTAAACCTCCACTGACACACCTTCAGGCCATTCGCTCGGGTCCTGTCCACAGAGAGCAGAGATCACTGCCTGCCCCTCCTCTGCCCCTCACCAGGAAGCTGTAACTGCAGTGAGGTCTCCCCTCAGTCTCCTCTTCTCCAGCCTGAACAGACCAAGTGACCTCAGCCATTCCTTGTATGGCTTCCCCTCCAGACCCTTCACCATCCTCATCGCTCTCCTCTGGAAGCTCTCTAACAGCTTAATTCATCTTTTATATTGTGGTGCCCAGAACTGCACACAGGATGAGGGGAAGCTGCACCAGTGCAGAGCAGAGCAGGACCATCGTCACTCTACTTTTAGAAACTTGGAAGTTTGCAGACATTATACATTATCCAGAGAAAGCAAAAAGCGTTGTGATTTTTACTTGTGTGACTCTTCCCTGTGCAATGTTATCTGATGGAAGTATAAGGGTATTTTTCCCCAAAGCCACTTTGCTGGAATCTAGTTCAGAGTAGTACCAAGTCCCCTCGTCATCTATCACTCAGGGAAGCTGAGCATGTTAAAAAATGTGCAACTTCACACTTCTGCTACCTAAATTTCTATGGGTCTAGTAAACCACCCATAACCCCTGTTAAATATTTCGGTAAAGTGAAAAAAAAAACAAACAAACAAAAAAAAAAAAAAAAACCCCAACAACAATGTTTGGGGTTATTATTTTGTTTCTGTTTGTAACAAGTGTATGAAGTAGTGACATATCTTCAGAAAGAGAAGTAACTTTTCCTGAATTACTTGGTTCCTGGGTCCCCATCCTTAGCCTAGAATTCCTCTGTTCTCAACACATAGTTCTCTCAGATTTGATGCAATTGTTTTGATTTCAATATAACCTCTGATTGAAGATGTGAAAAGAGCCAAACTCCTGATGTTTTAAAACAGCCTGTTTCTCTTCTTCTAAAAGATCAGGATGTAGAGATGCATGTTTTCCACAGTAAGAAAACTTTCTAATAAACATATTGATTTGTGTTTTGAAATTGTGGTGCTGTTCTGAGAAAAATGTTAAATTTAAATATGCAATGAACATCAGTTCCTGAAAGTCTTACTATGTTTATATTATGAACTACTTTGAAGCAAGCTGATGAATTTAGCAATCAGAAATGAAATTATGGGAATATGTAAATCAGATATCCCTTGAGTAGCAACACTAGCATGCTTAGGAAAGCATTTGAATTAATAAAAGATCAGACCCCAGTGCTATAATTATGCTCTGAAGAAGGAACAAGATGGATTCGCAGGCTAAGATATTGAAGAAAATAAAGTGTAGCAGGGATCAAGAAACACCCCAGTGGTTGTTGTAGGGAGTAAAGCCAGTCTACTTAAATTAATATGACTCAGTTGAGACAGAAATCCTCCTCTCAGCACTAAAAGAGCTAAAGCAGCAGCTCTTAGGAATCTAGAGGTGATGGAGATATGAAAGGCAAGGGAAGGTCCAGCAAGATCTAAGCAGAGGAAGAATGAAGATGGTGTGATATCTACTTATAAATGGTTGGTTTGTCATCTGTCCCTTGCCACTGACATTCTCCCACAGGTTGGTCTCGCTCAGAGGCTTGAGGCAAATGCTGCTTTAAAAGAAGACAAGAGGAAGAGAAGCAGCAGGTAGATAGTTAGTTCTGCCTGCCAAAATCCTCAGGTAAATGATTTGCTAGGTATTTTGGGGGTATGTCTTAAGTTCAGAACAGTTGACCTTTTGCTGTATGATCCTTCCAGCACTGGGCAGGGAAATAACTTTGTTGCTATAATCAGATTTCTTCCTCTTCTTGAAAATTGAGTGTTTCTGCTTGCTTGGTTTATTTCGTTCTGGCTTTAACCTACCTGAAATCTCAGGCAATATTTTAGTTTTGTCTCCCTTATCTCATTGAACCAATACCCATGCTTTGTTCCTGTTGTTGTAAGGCAAGGCCATAATGCAGTGATGGGTAACAGGAAAATTGTGGAGTGGGGCTGTCCATGGTACCTCATACCATTTTACTCGCTTTGCCCTTGAATATCCTGTATGTAAACAGTTGCAAGCCTAAACAGATTCATCCTCTTGCCTACCACAGTAATTTTCCACAACTGCGAAGCCACGTTTGTAGGCTGGATATTGCTTAGGATCCATTTGTTCCTTTATAACTTGCTACAATTGCAGCCAAGTCAGTGTACACTGACTACTAGTCCAAATCTTTTTGACATCATCTTCTTACAAGCAGGCAGAATGATATTAGTAGTAGGTTTTTCTAATTTTGTCTGTTATGTGACTAATTTTTAGTTTTGAGAGAATAAAAAGTATCCAGAAACATTTCTTGCACCTGTCAAAAATATGTATTTTAAGTATTAGTGATGTAGAACAAACACGCAAGGATTTTCTGATTGGAAAAATGTGTGTACAATTTTAATTTGCTTTAAAATAAAGTGTAAAAGATATGGATGAAAATTCCGACAGAGAGAGTTATACAAATATATTACAAATATGCAAATATAAAAATGTATTTATATATTATTCAAATACTTGAACGGGAAGATATTTGCGGTAGCTTATCTTAAAAGGAGGCTGTAAATGACCAATACTGGAGAGTCAATATGTATAGCTTGTTCAATATTTCCAATCTGCTACTTTCCTGTAACGGGTTGGGTTTTTTCCATATCTGGAAGCACTGACGAATAACTATAAATTTCAAAAGAAAGAGGTAGTATGTACAGCTTAAATAAAATGTTTGAAAGGAAAACAGGATGCTGAGGCACGTGTGTTTGTCCCAGTGCTGCTGGGTTAATGAGTAGAGATGATACTTTCCAGGTATAGATTCCATAGGAAAGCAAATTGGAGTTTTCTAGTTTTTGATGCACAGAAGGTATATAAGAAATAACTTGGCTTAGGCAAGGGTCTGGATAGTTCTGTGAGAATCAGGAAAATCTGTGAAATCATGAAGGTGTTGTAACTATTTGTTTTTAATTGAAAAGAAGCAAAACAAATTGATTTAAGTAGGGCAGAAAAAATTAAGAACTGCATTCACATTGAGTTGGATTAAAATCTATTTAGCAAAAAATGTTGTTGTGATATTAAGATAAATCCATCAGTATTACTGATGTCTTTGAAAACTTAAGACTAGGCTGTGTTTGAAGAAACTAGGCCATGTTGTTATTTTTAATATATTGGGACCTATTATATGAGTAGTTTGATTTGTGATAGATGGAAAGAATTGACGCAGTTTTTCTTATTGTTGACATTGTTTGCTCAGTTCTAGCTTTGCAGAGCAGGTAAGATATCAAAATGTTGCATATATCAGAAATTACAGATAAACATGGTATCAAATTAGGCCATAGTCTATTCTGTGTAGAGGTAAATTAAAAAGTTTTTTTGACTGGGAATTGTCTTTACATTTTGATGCTACATCAGTATGGAAATTAATATATTACAGTGGCATTCAGTAGCATGTGCTGCAAAATCAGTGTGTAGGTTTTTGGACTCAGAGTTGAATTTTATGTGTTTAACCCGAAGCATTATAGTTAGCATGCAGTAGCAGTAGAGTTTTTGCAGGAAAAAAAAAGTCTCTTCTTTCTCCCTGCAGTATTTCTACATCAGTTCTAAAATTAAATTGAGTTAATATACTAATAAGAAGCAACTGTGTAATTTGGGCTAGAAACACAAAATAGACCTCCGGTCATGCACTTTACAGTTCAATACTGAAATGACTTTCATCACAATTTTGTGTCACATTAGAAAGGGACAAGAAATGTGAATTTAAAGGGATATGGCTCATTTTAACGATTACATCTCACTGGAAAAAGTGGGAAAATTATGTTCTTTTTTTATGATTATTATTATTATTATTAATCTGGTGACTATCTTTATAAAACCATGAGGATTTAGTTTGATTGCAAAGTGTCAGCATTCGAAGACAATACTGTTTATCTAAATATTTTTTAAGATGACTAAATTGCCAGGGTCATCTCTCACCTGAACCAATAATACCTAATTTTTTCAGTGCTTCTAAGCCACAGAGTGTGTTTTTGTGGTGAGTTGACCCTGGCTCATAATAGTTGGCCACCGAAGCTACTCTGTCACTCCCCTCCTTAGATGGACAGGGGGGAAGAAAATATAGTGAAACGCTCATGGGTCAAGATAAGTACAGGGAGACATCACTCACCAGTTAGTCATGGGCAAAATAGACTCAACTTGTGGAAATAACTGTATTTATCACCATTTAAGTCAGAGCAGGGCAATGAGAACCAAACCCAAATCTTAAAACACCTTCCTGCCACCCCTCCCTTCTTCCTAGGCTTTTCTTCACTCCTGAGTTTTGTACATCCCTGCCTCCGGTGATATAAGTGGGTGGGGAATTGGGGCTCTGATTAGTGNGCTTCTAAGCCACAGAGTGTGTTTTTGTGGTGAGTTGACCCTGGCTCGTAATAGTTGGCCACCGAAGCTACTCTGTCACTCCCCTCCTTAGATGGACAGGGGGGAAGAAAATATAGTGAAACGCTCATGGGTCAAGATAAGTACAGGGAGACATCACTCACCAGTTAGTCATGGGCAAAATAGACTCAACTTGTGGAAATAACTGTATTTATCACCATTTAAGTCAGAGCAGGGCAATGAGAACCAAACCCAAATCTTAAAACACCTTCCTGCCACCCCTCCCTTCTTCCTAGGCTTTTCTTCACTCCTGAGTTTTGTACATCCCTGCCTCCGGTGATACAAGTGGGTGGGGAATTGGGGCTCTGATTAGTGCATCACATGTCTCTGCTGCTCCTTTCTCCTCAGAGGGAGGACTCCTCTCACTCCTTCCCTGTCCCGGGATGGGGTCATTCCCACACTGTGCAGTTTGGGAACAGGTTGCTCCAGCGTGGAGACACAGGTGCTGCCAGCCAACCTGCTCCAGCATGGGCTCCTCTCTCGCTGGTCCTGCCAGGAGCCTGCTCCAGAACAGACTTCCCACCAGACCACAGCCTCTTTCTTGGCATCCCCCTGCTCTGGAGTGGGATCCTCCATGGGCTACAGGGGCACAGCTGCCTCCCCATGGTCTGCAGCACGGGCTGCAGGGGAATTGTTGCTCTCACATATTCTCACTCCTCTGTCTCACTTCAATTACACAGGATTTTATTGC
>VZRR01010833.1:614763-764845 GCA_013398015.1 Oreocharis arfaki | reverse complement strand
GTTCTGTACATCCCTGCCTCCGGTGATACAAGTGGGTGGGGAATTGGGGCTCTGATTAGTGCATCACATGTCTCTGCTGCTCCTTTCTCCTCAGAGGGAGGACTCCTCTCACTCCTTCCCTGTCCCGGGATGGGGTCATTCCCACACTGTGCAGTTTGGGAACAGGTTGCTCCAGCGTGGAGACACAGGTGCTGCCAGCCAACCTGCTCCAGCATGGGCTCCTCTCTCGCTGGTCCTGCCAGGAGCCTGCTCCAGAACAGACTTCCCACCAGACCACAGCCTCTTTCTGTGCATCCCCCTGCTCTGGAGTGGGATCCTCCATGGGCTACAGGGGCACAGCTGCCTCCCCATGGTCTGCAGCACGGGCTGCAGGGGAATTGTTGCTCTCACATATTCTCACTCCTCTGTCTCACTTCAATTACACAGGATTTTATTGCCCTTGGTAACTGTATTATCCTGGAGGTTCTCCCATGGATGGCTCAGCTGTGGCCAGCAGCAGGTCCACCTTGGAGATGAACTGGAGATGAATTTGGAATTATATTTGATAGCAGCACAGATAGCACTGGCAAGAATATGGAATTACTGTAGCAGCCTGAACTGTGAAGTTACTAAGCCATTAAAATATATTAGACTATTGCTTTTTAAGGGGCAGAAGCATAGACTGAAGAATTTGTATAGGTAAAATAATGAAATTGCTGCTTTTATGACTTGTCTTCTAAAGAACGAATTTGTCACTTACTAGACACAAGAGGCACAGTCGAGGGATAAAGTCTGGATGAGATTAAAACTTTCAAATAAATCTGGAACTCTTGCTGATTTAGAAGCTTTTAGCAGAGTATAAGAAGGTGTATGTATCTATTTATTTTGTTAAAATATACAATTGTGGAGTAGCATTGTACCCAACTTTCTTTGTCTATAGTATCAGTCATAGATAGTAAAAAATTAATCTGGGGAAGCACTGGCCCTCATGTCTTCCTAACTAAACAGCACCAAAATACAGGAAAAAAAGAAAAAAAAGAAGTAATACAGAGAGCAGGATGGAATAGTAGTTTCCTAAGGCTCTCCAACCAAGCAGTTTGCATACCAAATCAAGCAAAAGTTTTATATTCTTTATAAGCTTTTAATATAAACTGTGGCTTAAGCCACAAGTAATTCTATTTATAATTTTATGCAAAGTGAGAATGAAAGTTCGTTTTTATTTTACTGTATTTATTGTTTATTCAGGAAACAAATCTGCAGCAGTTTTCCTTTGGTTTCTCATGTACAGCTGACATACAAAACCAGTTATACTGACAAGATAAACCCAGGTCTACTTTATAGGGAGAATCTACCCAGAGCCTACTGCCACCTCTTTCAAATGCTGCTCTTGGACACAGTTGATAGTAATATTCAATTCATTATAATTCATATAATTTATGCTAAGAAGAAAACACTTTGCTTTAAATTATTGTCAACTCCTTAGCAAACATTGACTTTTTTTTCACTGTTTTTTCACCTCTTCCATCTCCGTCAGCTGTCCTGAATTTCCATAAATCATCATAATAATAACACAATAACCAACATAATGCACACCAAGCAACAAAGATTTCATGGCTGTTTGTCACAAAACAGTTAGGAAACAACATCTACTCTTTGTTGATTGTTTTAATCCTAACAAAGTGCCAGTAATGTGTCTCCAGATAAAATCACTGGGGTTTAACTGCCTAGAAAATTAATTTCTTCCTTATTTCTAATAGAATCTTGAACAGAGGTACATACTCTTAATGGGTAAATTCATTCTGGTAACCAAATGCTAGCAAATTGTTTTGGGGATTGTTTTCTACCAGATGTTTTCACAGTTCTCTAATTTATATTGTTGCATCTGAGTAGACAGTCTTATGTCAACTTTATGGTTTTACGTGATTTAAGGCAGTAGAGAGATTTATGTAAATGACTGAAGATTAAAACATTAATATTGAATTTAGGACTACAGTTTTCTTAAAGTGGAGCATAGTGCCTTTATGTGCTTTTTGGATCTGTACCTTACACTGAATGAAGGAGAGGCAATACATTATTTTTCTCTTAAATCGTTTTGTGACCATTATTTTTTTCTGACAGAAATTAGCTTGTTTGTGGTATTTCTTCCTGTTGCTGCAGGGCTTTTCCATAACAATAAATTATTGTTAAGCACGTTTGTCTACCACAATGAAAAGAGGAAAGTATTCCCAAGATTGCTCATGGAATAGTTTCTGATTAAGTTTATCAGTAGAATGCTATTTCTGTCAATGACAAGTGGAAATGAGGTTGCAGAAAGAGTTGTGTGGTATATGGCCAAGTTAACTGAGAAATAACAAATAAAGCAAAATTGGGACATTTGGGTACCCTCTTAGGTAACTGGGTAATCCTTCTGATGAATTTTTAATTTACATAATATGGGAAAAGAAATCAAACTTTAAAAGATGTACTTAAAATCCTCATCCACTCAATTATTTTCTTTTTTTTTTCTATTTTAATTTATATTAGGAATCTATCTGAACAAAGAATTTATCTTTTTTTCATATTGCTTGGTCAGTTGTCATGAGCATTGTGAAAGTCGTCAGGATAAAAGGTGGCAATTAGAAATGTGATGATGTGATGTATTTGAAATTGCTTGGTGAATTCTTTAATCAATTGTACAAGTTATTTCTCTTTGTCTACAGAAATTTTGATCCTGGTTTCTTGGGGAAAACCAGCATAAACTGTAATTAAATCTTTATGATACTGGTGATAGTTGATTAAGTAAATGTGTAGGATTACTATCACAATATAGATCTTGAACAGTTAACAAGCATCCATTAAAAAAGACCAAAAAACTACTGATGCTTCAGTTTAAAAGTCCTAAAAACCTAAAACTCCATAACCTTTTATATTAACATATTGTTTATGGGATAGAGAAAACTGTTATAGGATGCAATTTAACAAAATCTGGGGGTTTTGTCAGTTTTATTTGCTCTTGGCAAGTTAAGGTTACTGGCAGCAGTATAAACCAAAGAAGGCACAGTCAGGGCTTTAAAAAGAGAATCGAATATCAGTAAGAAACCATTTCGGTGAACGTATTGTTCACATTCGTTTTATTATTTAGGTGAGACACTGAACCAACAGGAACACATTGCTGCTTTTGAAATGCATGTGTTGCAAGATGATTCACAAAGCATCGGCACGGCCCACATGAAGTAAAGGCATTTTTAGGTATCCAAAACTTTTCTCTACTGGACTTTGATATATGAAAGTGTCTCTGAATTCCTTGTGCACAGTTGTGTAGAAATTTGTGCAGTGTAACTCTTAGATGTCATTAACCTGACTTCAAAGGTTGTCGTGGTTGTCCATACACTGGATGTCCACATCCAGGAGAAAATTCCTTTGGCTCCTTAAATGATGCGTTTTCTTAAAAATAGATGTATTGTGAAAAGAATATTAAAAGAAAAATAGTAGTATAACATTGGAAGCAAGCTTAAATGGGTAGAAGTCCAAAAACATAAAAATGGCAACTCCCAAAACACAAAATGATGCAGTGTTTTGCAGTGATTTGCAGCAAGTTTGTGAATAGAACTAGCTCTAAGATCCCCTGTATAGCATTTTTTAGTTAATCTTTGGTTGTAGTTAGGAGAAGGCAAGCCACTGGACTGGTTAGGAGAGGGTTAAAAAGAAAAAAATAAAGCAAGAAGTAAAATGACAACACATAACAGAATCCTTGAAAAATTCAAATGAAAAGAATAAAAGGAAAAGCAGGATAGGAAGGAAATTAGAAAAAGATGAGGGAAGACAGATGTATTTTACTGTTAGGTATTCCCTCAGAAAGGCTGAGGGAGTTGGGATTGTTCAGCCTGGAGAAGAGAGGGCTCCAGAGTGACCTTACTGTGGCCTTCTAGTACCTGAAGGGAATTTACGAGAGAGCTGGAGAGGGATTTTTTACAACAGTATGTAGTGACAGGACAAGGGGGAGTGGCTTCAAACTGACAGTAGGTTGAGATTGGATATTAGAAAGAAATTCTGTGCTGTGAGGTTGGTGAGGCACTGGCACAGGTTGCCCAGAGAAGCCTTGGATGCCCCATCCCTGGAAGTTTTCGAGGCCAGCTTGGATGGGGCTTTGAACAACCTGGTCTAGGGCAGGGTGTCGCTACCCATGGCAAGGGTTTGGAACTAGCTGATCTTTAAGGTCGCTTCCAGTCCAAACCATTCCATGATTCATAATATTCTTGTTCTGTCTCCTTTTTGGGTGATTCCTACCATGTATTTAGGGTATAAACTGAAAGCTCTTGCCAAGGTGATACTAGGAATGCCTGTAGATTTAGGGACCTTTAATTTTCTTAGGAAAGCAGCCTACAATATAGTTGGAAAGTATTTTCTAAAGGATAATGGTGTTACTAACAACTTTATCAACTTAGTCACAAGCAGTTGTGATTTGTTTTATAATTATCTTAAGAACAGCTTTACAAGTCTGAGTATGCTAATACTGACGCAGAAACACGTGAGTGTTTGGAGGTACAAATGAAACAGTGTTCTACATACACTTGGTGAGGTCCGAAGTAATGCTGGAAGTGTCAAGTTAACTCCTTTGAGAATTTATCTTTCCACTTTTTCTTTTTTTTTCCTCATTTCATTTTTTTCTTATGTTTGATTCAAGATATAAAGCAGCAGCTCTTGTGTTGTCATTATGTAGTTGCTTCTAGAAAGTACAAATGAGAAGTGAAATTAATACCAGTAGTGAACTAGGCTAGAGTTTTCAAGCGGAATGTGGGAAGTCCTCTGCTATTGCAGAGACAGCCCTTTGGACTTTGGTAAATATTTCCCCCTGTACTTATCCCTCGCTTCTTTTTTTTCTTTTTTTTCTTTTTTTTTTTTCTGTTCCACTTGAAAGTTTTCTGAAAGAGTGTGTATAATTTTTCATTTTATTTAAATCTTGGAAAATAAAAAGAAAGTAATTTAATCAAAGATGCATCATGTGAATGTTTTGGCAGTTATATGTCATCATTCTAAATGAGTTGAAATCATTATCAAAGTGTAAAACCCTGTGTATGAGAGATAGAGGTCTTTAATATAACTTTTCTGCAATTTTTAGTCTGAGAGGTTATTTAAACCTTAATTTGATGGTTGGCCATTTCCTGCTTATACTTGGGAATCACAAGAAAGAAAAATTAATGTGATGGGTATTTCTAATATCTTCTGCTTCTCTCAGTAGCTTAAAATGTAATGCATTTGAAACAAATAATGCATAAAAATATCTTACTCAAAATTGTGATTCACTCTGGGTGTATGAATATAGAATCATAGAACAGTTTGGAGAGGACCTTTGAGGGTTATTTAGTCCAACGGCCCTTCCATGAGGAGGGACATCTTCCACTAGAGCAGGTTGCTTAGAGCCCTGTCCAACCTAACCTGGAATATTTCCAGAGATGGGACATCTATCACCTCTCTGGACAACCTGTTCCAGTATTTCACCACCTTCATTGTGGAAAGATTCTTTCTTATATCTATATAATGAGGTCTTTTCTGAGTCTTTTTATTTTTAATATTAAATAATACATAAAAATATATTTTTTAATTAAACTTGTTGGCTCACTCTGTTCATAAAGTGATTAGAAACTGTATAATTGCAAGTGTAAGTGTCTCCAATGGCCTTCTGAGTAAGCTGGGAGTCCAAAGGGCAATGTGCCCTTTTGCTTTGTCATTTCTATATGAAGAGCTGAAAGGGCAAATGAAGGTGCCTGAAACATTCACAGTCAGTATTCCTTCTGGAGAACCATAAACCATAAGGCCATGGGAGGCAAGGTTGTGCAGGGTCCCAGCACTTTGCCCTCGTGAAGGTGTGTGTCAAGGGTGGAAGGGGATGTTGGTAGGAAACTATAGCTTCTGGCAAATTTTAGATACTAATATAAGTTGTGAAAAGAATCATTGTGTTTCATAGCTCTGGGATGAGCGTACGAAAATGTGGCTTTGAGAAAAACAGTTAAAAAACTTTTGTTCTCTTCATACAAAAATGCTTTTTTAAAAATCTAAATATCTTCATGGGAGGCTGTGCTTTCTGCATTACCCATTACCAACAGAAATCTTTTTCATGGGCTGTGGAATCCAGGCAAACTTCATCATCACATGTGTTTCTGTTTAATCATGTGAAAAGAGTCAAATGCATAGAGTACTTGGAAAAAAAGCATCTCAGATTGAGTTCTTTCTGGTGATCTGACATGCAGATGGACAGAAGGCTTCTCTAGTGTTCTGGTGGAAGTTCACACTTCTGCTTCCTACACATCCTCTGCAAGGTTCCTATTTCAGCATTAGGGATCTTAAGTTCCAAGACCACCCCTGCCACTGAGGCAGCTATTTTCTTTTTTACTTTGTAAGTAAGGCCTATTACATAATATGTCAGAGGATAAATGAGAAAACTCCCTTGTTTAACTTTGTATCGATTGAAATAAGTGTGGAAATCACGTACTAGTTGCTGGTTTGTGTTTGTGTATGCTGGGGGAGGGAGAAAACCTAATTTAAGATGCTGTGAGCACAGGAAAAAGACTCAGAGTATGTAAATGGGCTTTTACTTAGCATTTCACTTTATAGTACTATACTGACTGGTTGTTGTTTCTGTCGTTTAGAAAAGTAGATGCATAGATAACAAGTAATTTCCACAAATATTGCTTCTAAAAGCTCCAGAGTTTCAGAAGTAGAATTTATCTTCTTTCTTCTCCTTGCCTTGATCTCCTATTCCAAGTGAATGGACCTCTGCATATAAGTAGAAGCTTTGTTCTGTGTTATTTTTTCAGTAAGTGATGTGGATCTTAACTTCACACAGGTGCATGCAGTAGCACAAAGCACCTTGCTGGAGATAAGCCACTTATTCTGATATACTTTTCCTAAAACTATGCATTATTGTGTTTTACCTGTGTAATGCTCCCTGCTGCGCAATGCCAAGGTTCTAGTGTTAAAATCAATGTGAAATACAGTGAATATGTGCAAAAACTAGGTACTCATTTTAAGCTGGACATTAACAAAAGAGAAGTGTGTAGTGGAAAGACCAATTCAGACTTGCAAGAGTAGAGAATATTTGCATTTAGAAAAAAGACCTAGCCATTGCTGCTGTTTCCTAATAGTAAAATCATGTACCTGAAAACAACAATCAAAAGGTGGAGCAGGTGGTTTTGTATTAATATGCATCATGGGAAAAAAAAATCTAATGCATCAAAGTAAGAGGGTTTTATATGTCTTTTCTGGGTCTTAGAAAATCTTTTCATTTCTTCTACAAAGGTGTCTTAAAAACCTTCCACATTTCACAGGCAAAGCAAAGTGCTGGGATGCTGTGGGGCAGCAGGGTGCTTGAGGTGACTTAACTTGACTGTCACGTAGCTTGCGATGATCCTGCAGAAAAACATTTCTCATCCTATCAAAACATAAAAGCGGGGTGCAGATTACTGCCACATTATGCTCATCACAGCTACTTCTTGGTCTGAAAGTGGGGGACTTGAAAATAGTTTGGTAAAAAACCCCAACACATCAGAAAAACTCAGTTTTTACTGAAAGGAACCTAAGAAAGGAATCATTTGGGGGTGGGATGTGTGTGTGTTTGTGTGCATGTGTGTGTGTATGCTGTAACAACCTAAAGGAAACTGTAAGAAAACCAAACAAAAGTGTAGTAAGAATAAGCTAAATCTCAACAGCACAAACCTCTGCTTCAGCTAAGACTCTTGTCCAGGACTGTGGGCAAACACCACAGCAACCTACTGACATTGACCCCTGTGCCCGAGGCTCCGCTGGTGTTGGTGTTCAAGCTGTCCCTGTAAAATCTGTGCAAAAGCTGAGACAGGGCATTCAGCTGACTCTGTGCAGTTTAATGAATTAGAAGCCGGCAACTGATCATGTTTTGATCATGTTAGAACAAGTAAACTTCCAGAGAGGTTCAGTTTGTGAACTTCAATCATGGCCTCATGACCAAAGGTATATGTTAAAAAAGGCATGAGGAGTAGTTATGTTCCTCTTTTACATTCCTGGAAAGCTGTATCCTGACAGTTTTAACTGTTTCATGGAAAAAATTTATTTAATGTTAATATGTGGGTTTACTGACTTGCTCTGCAGTTTACACTATGCAGTTAGGAAAAGAAAGCAAACATCATTTTGTTCCATAGTATGATATACTGAAGTATTTGGTTTCCTCCAGAAAAAGTAGATTCAGCATTTTACTGGAAAGCCCTTGTATTTAGATAGGATTCAGACACACTTCCTGAGATTGTGAAAATCTGTCATAAGTATGAATATCACAGGGTAGATTGTTGATGCTATTTCAGTTCCTGCTTATTTTAGCAGTAAACTGTTGAAAATTATTTTACACTTTTCTGCTTGTACATCCTGAAGAATTCAGAGGAACAATACTCATGATCTACTGATGGCTAAGAATATGAAAATATTGATTATTTATAAATATGAACTTGCTTCAACAGGCATGCATTGTCAAAATCTAAGCTACAGATTCAGAACTGTGTTGTTTTCAAGCATGAAGTAAGGTAGCTACAGGTATACTTCAGGAAAAATTATTTTCTTTTATCATAAAAGATGTAGAAAAATGTATCGCAATGCATTTAGTAAAGCTTGAGAATGATCCATATTGGTTATGTTTTGGTAGTTTTTAATTCTGTGTGTAAATAGAAATATTGCAATACTTTTTCTTAGGAGTGTAGTTCCCCCCATTAATGTTAAAAAAAAAAAAAAAAAGAATGAAACCAACAAATAAACATCAAACTCTAAACCAAACCTTACAAACAACAGCAACAACAACAAAACCAGCCGCTCCCAAAATATACAATGCAAAACCAAAACCAAGCCACAAACAAACAAACAAACCAAAACCAAAAAATACAAGGGAAAGGGTTATTAGGCTTCTCACAATTGGAGAAAAATGTGTTCCTTCATGGAATCAGAAGTTTTTCAGTCTCTGCTTTCCTGACATTGCTTATTTGAGTTGATAGCTAATAGGAACTTCACTCATTGTAGAGTTTGAATTTCCAATTCTTTGTAGGCTATTAAATAAATGTGATACATACCTTTGAGTGTGTAGAAGTACATTTATTCACAAGTTTTACTTATTAATTGATGGGCAGAATATTACTGTAGTAGATCTCTAGTAGACAGCAATACAGGAGAGGATAAAAGGCTGCAGAGATACACCGAAAGGTACTTGTTACAAAATGATGAGATGTCTTTATGTCTACTCACCTCTGGATTTTTGATTTGGAATTCAAAGAAGAGACAAAACTTTCACCTCTTTCCATCTGGCCAACATGTGATGAAGCATTTTTTTCATGCTTAATTTCTTTATGAAGACATGAATATGTTGGGTGTTTTGCAGGAGCTTCAGGATGGCATTGGGCAGCAGCAAACTGTTGTCAAAACATTGAACGCAACTGGTGAAGAGATTATTGAGCAGTCATCAACAGCAGATGCCAAGGTGCTGAGGGAACAACTGGAAAGTCTGAATACCCGGTGGAAGGAGATCTGCAGACAGTTGGTAGAGAAAAAAAAGAGGTAGGTTAAAAGAGGGTAAAAATATTGTGAAATTATTTTTTGTTATTTAGGATTTGATTCTGGATTGAACTTGCAAAGGAACTCTCAACTTCTAGAGTTCTCAGATATATAAGGAACTATCAGTAATTAAATTTTACATCCTATAACTTTTTCATGCACTATAATTTGTTTAATTCTTTGCTACTTACTCCTGTCAGTGACCACCACTCTCTTCTATACTCCATGTTTTTTATATTTTAACTCCTAATGTTTAAAAAACCAAACAAGCATACATAATTGCTCAATTTTAAAGTAGTGCAGTCCATTTCCAGAAATTACAATTGGTTTATAATCTTTCTGTTTGATTGTATGTCATTAAAACACATCTCTGTGGTACTAATAACACCTTAGTTGATTTATACAGGTAATCCTAATCTAGTTCATCTATCAGAATTAATGCCATTAGCGTATACATTTCATAGGCTGGATAAAAAGAATGGATTTATGAATTTAGTATTACTTATGATCACTTTTAGATCAATTTGTTTTTCTTATGCAGTCACAGAAAGCTAGGGTGTTTGAGATAATACAAAAATGGTTTCATACCTTTAAAAAGAGGATTTTCAATGTAAAAAAAATATGTTGCTGTTAAACTAGGTTTAATAAAGAATATGTTCTTAACCTAGATGCTAGGCCTAACTGGATATGCCATTCTGCTTTAAAATACAGTAGAAAATACAGGTAGAGGTTTCTTCATGCATGTTTTTTTAAACCCCAGAAGATTCCTTGTAGAGGTGCATTAATGGGTGCTGGAGATGTCCTAGAAGAACTGGAAGTGTGCAACAAGATTTTTTACTTCTGATATGTTACATGCCATTATCTGTTGGGAGCCGTGGAGGTGAAAAAGCTGTGAAAATGTTTACTAGAGTTATAAGGGAGTGTCCTGAAAGGTTATTACTGACTCTAATCATGATTAAAGTTTCACTTCGAACATGTTATCAGTCATTGGAACAGGCTGCCCAGGGAAGTAGTTGAGTCACCATGGAATCATAGAATGGTAAAGATTGATAGGAATCTTAAAGTTTGTCAAGTTCCAACCCCTCTGACATAGACAGTGAACCTTTTACTAGATCAGGTTTCTCGGAGCTCCATCGAGCCTGGATTTGAACACTTCCAGGGATGTGAACTCCATAACTCTCTGGACAACAATTGTGCCTCACAATTCAGAAGCAAATAATTCCTTCTTAATATCTAATCTAAACCCTCTTTTATCTTAAGGCAATTCCCACTTGTCCTATCACTACATGCCTTTGGGAAAAGTCTCTTTTCAGCCCTCCTGTAGTCCCCCTTTAGTTACTGGAAAGTGCTAGAAGGTTTCCCAGTGGTATTTAAAAGACATGTAGATGTGTAACTTAGGGACATGGTTCGGTGATGGGAGTACTGGGTTAATGGTTGGACTCAATTATCCTAAAGGTCTTTTCCAGCCTAAGTGATTCTGTGTTAAAAGAACAAGATGCAACAAGTAATCTACAGCTGTCAGAAGCTTCAGGGATGCTTTAAATAATTCTTTCTCCTGTATTTCCAGGTGTTGATGGTACTGTTACTTGTTACACAAGGGAGTCCTTGGCCTTTATTTGTCACATTAAAAGCTGTTCTTTCCTGTATTGGAAACCCTTCTGTGTTTCCAAGCATTAACTTGTTATGTAAGTGCTAACACTTACAAAACAATAACACATAATTTTAACAGCCCTGTAATCTGCTTTGGCAACACAGAAGAAAGAGATTGGTGGTTGAGCTTTGCCTGAGAATATGAAATATGTTCCTGTTCTGGTTAAGATTGTTGTTGTTTATCCCTTCGTTTATCAGTAGAAATGTCTAACTGAATGCTCTTTTGTGTCAATGCAGTGTTAGAAATATTAAATGGAGTTTCTTGGCGCATCCTACATTTTAAGGAAGCCTCGGTTTGTTAAGTGGGAATAATCCAGTTATGTTCCCTAGATGAAAGTTCTTAAATAAACACTTGCATATGCATTCCTCCTTTTGGTCTCCTTGGTATGTTGAATGATTGGTTTGTTTTCCTCTGGAATGATAGCTTGTGTAATTTTGAGAAAAATGATTGCAGAGACCTCAGTTGGTGAACTTTATGTAAACAAACATATTGCACTAAGAGGAATACAGGTGGTGTTGTGTTTAACTGATATAAATGTTCCTGGTGTACTTTAGTGAGACTTGTGTGCATCAGGATACTCCTGTTCACCACCCAGTCTTCTTGGCTGTGTCAAAGCCAGAGAATGCTTTTTGCTCCCATGTCTTAGAAACACATTCTACCCTAGCTTCTGCCACCACACATGTGGTGTTTTATTTTGTTTTCTTCATCTTTTTACTCTTTTAGACTGGATTTTCAAAGGAAAGAAACCTAGTTGACAGGAAAAAGTGGTGTGTTCTATGTAGGTCTCAATTATTGATGAACCTGGGCATGAAAAGACCATAGGCTTATCAGCTGCACAGTCTTTATATAGCCGTGGTGTCATGGGATTTGCATAACTCTTATGCTTTGACATCTATAAGTTTTTCATTATTTGTCCTGATTTGCGTTTGGGTACAGTCAGGTTCTCTCTTTTTAACACTTGAAAGCCATACCATCCAAAATGCTTTAATTTATCCTTAAGATCAAACCATGAGGCAAACAAAAGTTGAAGAAAGTGGCCTCTACTTGCAGTACAGAAGAGCTACAATAGTCATGGCATTGACCAATGCGTGTGTTGGCACTAGGTCAGATTTATGTAAGTATCTCAGTAGAATACAAATTACAATAAATATGGGTCAATTGACATATTTTGAGTTCTGTTTTTTAGAATAGCTTTAATAGATTATTAAAAACAAAACAAAACAAAACAGAACCTTTTAAGTCAGAATTCTTATATTCTGGCTCACAGAAGTTTTAATAGTCCTTTTATATTTGTCTATGTTTCCTAAAAACTAAATTTTCATAGTTAAAAGAATTTTATTATTATGAAGGGGATTCTAAGATTTTTTTAAAGTCAATTTTGAGTATGAGAGAGTGGAAGCACATTTTAAAACCGTGTTGGAAGAAGGTGATGCTTAAGGGAGAGCAGACTGGGTATGATGCATTTTCATACAATAATTTTGAAGGAAAAAAAATAGATATTAACATTTAGAACCTTCTGCAAATCAGAAAAGAAAACTGACTCTAAACTTTTAATAGGTTTCAAGTTTTATTCTTTGTAGTTAATACATTATGATCTGCTTTAAAGTTGATTTTCAGTAGCTCAGAGGAGTAGCGATCAACTGAAATTTTGTTTTCTGTTAAATTTTTTTGCTCAGCAGATCTCAAGATAAAGTGGAAAGAAATTAGCAATTGAATGGATTCCAGAAATGAAATCTGTTAGTGATTTCAGATTCAAGTGTAATGTTGCTAAGCATTATTTAGCAAGGAAAATTTATATACTGTAAGCTCTGGTTTTGCTATTTGCTTACCCAGATGAAAGAAATTGGTTTTGATAATCCTGCATAGTTTTATATGAGGCATTAAAATTTTATGTGGGGCATTGACAGTCTATTCTAGACATATTTTTCAAGCTGAATTCAAAGATCAGTGGGGGTTGAGGGGAGGAGGGAAGCAATTAGAGGAGTAACAGAAAGCAATACAGATACTTTTAGAAGGTGCATGAATGTGGGAATTTAGTTTGAGACCGGAGGTGTATGGTGACATTTCCAAGAATGCTGATGACATTATGCCTCAGGTAGTCAAAGGCTGATTTGATAGTGGGAACTCCGAAACTGAGCAGATGGGCAACAAGTGGCAGATGATCTTCATCAGAGACAAATGTGAGGCAAGGAGTATTTCAGACAAACAGCCTATGCCATACTTAAATGATGCTGAGCTTGTTACAGCTCCAGAAAGCAAATGACAGTGTTTGCTGGCACAAGATGGAGTGGCAGCAGAAAAAGAAGCCATAACATTTTAGGCTGCATCAGTAATGGTATTACAAACCAAAAAAAAAAGAAGCTGTTTTGCTGATATCAAATATTGTGGCATACTCATGTTGGTTACTGTGGGCAGATCTCTGCCCATGTCAAAGGATATAAAGAGTGCACAGAAAGTTTTCATGGAGGGAGGCAGATAAAATGAGCCAAGGTTTGGAGTGGCTGCGCTGTGAGGAGAGGCTAAGAAGGTGGGGATCTTCAATCTGGAGAGAAATCTCAGGAGGGATATGACTGAGGTTTACAAAGTTGAACTGATGGGTAAAACTATATGCGGAATAAAATGTTACTGACCTAATTCCTCAGTACTAGAAGTAAAGATTGCTTGCTGGAAATGTAAGAGATGGTAAAATGGATTTAAGATTTACATTATGGTTTCTGAATGTCTGAGATGTGCTGGCAACAGAAGGTTATGGAGGAAAATATCATGACTCAGCCCTATAGAATTCTTAACCTAATGACTGTGGATCCTGGGAGAGTGTGAGGTGTATAGAGTAAAGAAAGCGGCCGGTCTTCTGTGTTCCCCTTAACCACCATCCCCTGTTACCAGTGCTGGTGGCTCTCTGTTGGGCTTTTCTGAAACACTAGGGCATTTTTCATGTTCTGTGCACTGATTATGTTTTGGGGAGGGGAGAAGAAATTCTACAAAATTGCTTTGTCAGTTTTCCTGAGGTTGCACAGTTAAATTGTCTACTATTTATTTGTAAGAAAACATAATACTATCACTGCATTGATACAGACCCTGTAAATTTGAAATATTTCCTGTAACCACAGTGAATACCATGATTAGTTGACATGAAAAGGGAAGATTTAAACAGGATATAATTCGAAGAGTTTCACCATGTTAATCCAGTTTTCATAAATAATTTTGAATAAATATTAAACTACCTGAATAATAAGAACTGTAAACCAGATCAAAACCATGATATTCTATAAATAACTGAAACTGATCATAGGTTCACTAGATGCTAATATTAATCTCAGTGACAGACTGGCAGTTTTAATGAATAAGAATTATTTGGACCGCAAAAGGTCAACTTAATTAAAAACGGACAAGAAAACAAACTAAATCTCAAAACAATTTGAGGAACTTTTACTGCTCTTCAGTAAAAAGGAGCTGGTTTTCGGTTTTAAAAGGTCAAATGCTCATCCCAAGCAAAGCACAGACTTAAAATTGACTTTGAATCTCCTTTCTTTGGTACTGAAGATCAAGAGGTTATGCTTGAGTTATGTTTGTGTAGGATGTTATCTCCCATCTGCCTTTATCTAAGAGTTTCAAAGCTGTAGAAGTTTGAATTCAGTGTTTAAAGTTTCTGTATCTTGCAGTCTAATCCATCCAGCTAAGAATTAGATGAGAATGTAATTTTAGCACATCTAGTCATTTTATCTTACTGAAAACTTTGAAATAGACCAGGCAGTTGAATAAAGTGAGACTTGATTGAAAGTCTGATACACTGGTAGTTAGCAAATTGGGAATTTAATTGAGTTTTTGTTAACATTTTACTACAAAAGACGTGTTTTGGAAAAGCTGGAGTTTGTACTCTAGTACCGTGTTACTCTGAAAGGGAGACTTTGGAGACCACGGGAAGTCACAAAGGCCCTTTGAATAGATGCTACTAAGCCCAGACAAAAGAGGGGAAATACAAAGTGTCTGCTTCTCCCTCTTCATACTCCAGCAATCATTTTGAATACTGAATCTTCTAAACTGCGCCAACAGAAGTTCGCTCTGCCTTTTCACCCCCTGAGATGCATCAGGCCATAGCATGCTGTGTCTGCTCTGAGTCATGCCTCTGGGACGGCTGAGTTTTGGATGATTTAGGGCTGTGGTGGCTTGCCATTAGGGCTGCTGTGTGCAGCAAGCCCCAGGGCTGTGGCTGCAGCTTGGTGCTGCTCTTTCAGGAGCCCATGGGCCAGGCAGGGATAGCCAAGGGAACATACATAGGAGGAGAAGCAACATCTCACATAGGAGCTTCATAAGGGGACAGCTCATAAATGAGGCTCTCAACAGACTTGTAACTGTAGTGCTGGTTGGTCTTTTTAGTTTTCACCTTTGCTAAAAATTTCTTGTGTGATTTTTGAAAACAGATGCCCAGGAAATAGATTCCTTCAGTGTTTCAGAAGTAATCAGTTTGGGGTTTTTTTATTCATCACGATCTGACATTTGTTAAAATTGGGTTCAGTTGAATGGAAGAGAATTTTTCATTATTTTAGCTGCAAATACATTTACACTTTTAATGAGTTTGAACCTGCAGACTGCCTGCTCAGATCTCTACCCAAGCGAGTTTGAAGTAATTATGGAAAGAATGACAGAACAAAGGCTGTTTACCAGAATA
The DNA here is from genome assembly GCA_013398015.1 of Oreocharis arfaki. Lineage (NCBI taxonomy): Eukaryota > Metazoa > Chordata > Aves > Passeriformes > Paramythiidae > Oreocharis > Oreocharis arfaki. The sequence continues at coordinate 749,006 of VZRR01010833.1, read as the reverse complement.
CTTCCAAGTACTTTTCTGAATACAAAAATACAAGTTTTCTATTCTAAATAAAAAATAATTGTTATAAAGTAAATATGTTTTTTAGTATTTTTCATACAACATCTTGACTACAGTATTCTTTTTCTGCCATAACACACTAGCTTCAAGTGATTATTTTCCTTTACTTGAACACTCAGTATATTGAAGGCTGTGATTAGCTTCATATTGCAATTTTAAAACTGGCTTAGGATGAAGAGATTTTATGACAGTTATGTCAATAAATGTATTTTTTTTCCTTCCAGTACATAATTAGCTACATATTGAATTTTTCTGAATTTTCTTTTTTTGACTGTTCAGATTTCTTATAATGAATCACTAGAAAAGAATTACTGGCATAAATTTGTATTGTGTTTACAAGTAATTTATCTAAACTTCTTATTGTTTAGTATTTACATCTAAATACATTTCCTAAAGTTTATGTGATATTTTAATTTTACTTATTTAAAGTTCTGTACCCTAATGAAGCGTATTTGTCTGTTCTTTAGACAAAGAATGGAAATTAATTTTTTTTCAGTAAATATTTCCTCTACATTTTTGTTACCATTTTGGTGGCCTCTTATATTCTCAGTAGCAGCTACTAAACACATTAATTCCTAATCTTAGAAATAAAATAAATACAGAATTGACAGCTGAATGTTAAAAAGTGAAAAGGCACCAAAATATTGTTGGGCTTACAGATGGGAATATGAATCACAAGTGCAGATCTGTCCTATTCCTATGATTGTATATTTTGTTTCTATAGTTGAGACCTCCCAAACAAATCCAACATCGCTCATGTGCAGTTACAAACTCTTAAACATCTGATATGTTTCACTACCTATTTACGGGTTGCTATGGTGTTGCTGTCACACTGACTATGGAGAAAATACTTGAGCTGCAATATATATTTCACATGGTTTCTCTACACTGCACATGAAAATACAGTCTTACTGATACAGTCTATGAATGTTTATGTAATAGTTAACAAATATAAGTAAATATTAACGATAGCTTGAGAAAAGAAAAAATCTTTCCAGGGTCTTTTGTGGGCTACCATAAAAATTTCTTATTGATTCAGTTAACGAATGGTAGGAAAACTAATCCCTAATCTATCAATTATCATAAATTCAAAATGTAATTTGGAAAAATAATTAATTTATTCATTAGTACTTAAAACTACATATTGATACATTTGCTTCCGAAAGTATAATGTATGTAAGATTCCTATAAAAAGATGTGCACTGAGAATAGTTGACCAAGGAACCCTATGAATTTAGAAATACAAACAGAAATCTGCTATGTTTTACTATGGAAAATACTAAGTAATGTGCCTAAGAATAGCAGTTGTATAGAAGAGGAAAAGTTCCATACGATATTCTGTGCTCCTCTGCTATAGTTTGAGAATTTTTCGTCAATCAAAATGGTTTATATTTCAGGGTTAATGAAATAAAACTTTTGCCAACAGAGAAGGAGCTTAAAAGCTTTTATGGAACTTCTGTTGGTTTATAAGGATAAGGTAGTAGCATATAACAGCATGAACACCTGTGCTGGAGATGGATCTGCTTGGCTCCATAGGGCCAGCTGCTGGAACTATATCCTATTCCTCAGTCACCTGCTCCTCCAGCACGTTGTACTCTCAACTGCTTCCTCTTGCTCTCCCCATGTCTGAGTCAACTGGTGGCTCGTGTTCCTTACTCCAGCTTGTTTACCCTTGGATTTGAAAGCCCATACTCTCTAAGAAACAACTAAGTGTTAATTTTTCATTGCCACCATGAATTTAAACACCTAGAAATTACATGTGTCTATTGTTCCAAAGGTAATTGTGGTGATAGAAATCAGTTTGTTCAAAAGGTGTAATCAGTCATTGAGTTAAAAGTTTTAATTCGATTAACTGGTTCAGCTAACACAGAACACTTTGTTTTAGTGTCTTGCATAATATGACACTTGTCTTGCAGGGCATTATTTAAAATAGAAGTAGCGTTCTAGCAGGTCAGGAAGAGATGGTAAAGTAGATTTTAAAGTGCACCTGCATGTCCTGGTAATTGCAATAAATCTTTTAATTCCTTTACTGCATGTTGTTCCTGATTAGAATAAAAAAGTAGATATATGGAATATTTTTATTTTCTCTGGAACCCTTCTGTGCACACACACACACACACACACATATAAAATATGTGTGTCTCTGTATATATGTATGTGTGTGTTTGTGTTTGTGTGCGCATGTGTCTGTATATGTATAAAACGTCTCTGAAAGAATTCTTGGAAAGTCTTAGGTTAAAAACATCCCTATACTACTGATCAACACTTAAATTAGTCATCAAAGTAAAAAAATCTTTCACGACTAGGAAAACTTTTAATGTTTTAAGAGATGAAGCTCAATTCATAAGGGTGATAAAACTGACAGTGTACTTAAGATGAAAAAGGAATCTTGCCAATTGCTATCTCTTCTAGGAGACAAGAAATCTTTTTGATTTCTCATTCAAAATACTATGCAGCTCGATAATTTTGCTCTCGGGTGTATTAAGTTGAATGCTATGTCTTTTCTGTGCCAGAATTAACGTATTTAAACTTGGATCTTTCTCAGGTTTATCCTCAGGGTACCATCACATAATGCCTCCACTGAGCTATGCACTTGAAAAATGAGTAGAAGTGAGAGGAAACCAAAAAATTGGAAGCTGTTGCTGAGAGCTTGGGTTTTGGGGTACCTGGTTAGGTTGAGGGACAGAGGTTTTATTATGTGGTTTATGGTGTAACAGTGGATGACTGAGTCCCAGATTTCTATAACTGGAGCATGGAAGGATACTGCCTCAGAAAGATTTGCAGTTGTGCTTCTGCTTTCAGGATTACAGGAAGTTAGCTTTTCTTCATTTTTATAGTTGCAGTGCTATGGATCTCAGCATAGATTAACATCTGCCTCATTTTCACAGAAATAAATGTTTTGATTAGCTGGTTTTAGATGACCTATTTTGGCTTGAGAAGAGCATATGACCTCTCAAGTCATGAACATGAACACTTCTCAGTGAAAAACAGTGTTATAAATGTGATGTTGTTAAGTTGGTTCTTTTTTGCATGACCTGTGCAACCAAAATGGGTAAATCTGTGAGTATCAGGAAGGTCCAGAATTTCTGTCTGCATAACAGTACTCCATAAGAGAGTCAGAGTTGTAATACATAGATGTATTAGTACAAGAAATATAGCTATACCTAGGAGCATCAGGAATTTTTTGTTGACATTGGTCACATTTCCAGAAATCCTGGACAAATGGTAATTCCTGGATATAGTCATGCAGGATTTCGTTAGAAAAGCTAAGACAAAACCATGAAAGTAGGTCTGTTAGTTACTTTGCTATGTATGGTGTTCATTTTTTCACGTATTTGTTTGTATAAATGTGTATATGTGGGTATACCCATATTTTATGTATAAGTGTAAATAATTTAGGAGGATTTTATTGTATTTGCAGTAAATATAATCTCTTACTTTTTCATCTAAAGAACAATTTAGCACCAGTGGCTTATGTTTGTTTAATCTTTGGGTAAATACTGCAGAGTAACTTGTTTCTGAGCTTAAAAAAACAAAAACAAAAGGAACAGTATTGGGCTCATATATCTATTAAATATTAAGATATACTGTTTTAAGAACAAAACCAAATAAATCTGCTGATTTGGAAACCATTTTAGATCTAAAACTGGAATTTGATCTAGAACTGTATTGAGGTCCTGTTCAGAGCAGCACAAATTTGCCAAACATTTCAGCTCGTATATAAATTAAAACCAGTGTTTTGTTAACTAAGTGTAGTTGTGAATATTGACTTTTATGTGTTGAAAATACACTTTCTCTTTGGTAAAGGAGGCTGAGGAGAGAAAGAGGGTTGTAGTGAGGTGAGGGTTTATCCCTCCCCCCCAGAAGCAAAAGATAGGACAACAGAGAATGACGCCAAGTTGGGCCAAGGGAGGTTTAGGTTGGATATTGTTACAACCCACTCCTGAAGGTGGAGTGACTGAGGTTCTTGTTAGTAATAGGTCCCTTGAGGCAGATTAGAGTGAAACGACCCTGAATGACCAGTTTGCTGTGTTTATATGGCAGGTTTATTTCTGAACAGTTTAATGGCAGTGGGAAAGAGGTTTGTTTGGTTATTATCTACAGAAACAAAACAATATAAAAGTATAAAGATTTCACTTAAGTAAATGTATAAGGAAAAGAAAGAAAAAGAAAGGATAAGAGTAGATGGTGGAAAGGAAAGAAAGAAATACCCATCAGTGGATCAGGCTACAAGACTTGATTGTTGCGATTTCCATGTCCGTTGGTCAAAGTGATGGTCTCAGTCTTGATCCATCAGGGGTGAGGGAAGCCTGCATAACATAAAGTTTGATGGGCTAATATATGTTCAGGTTCAGGTGGGAATGCTCAGAAGCCTCCCCTGGGGAGGGGGAAGTTAAATACTCTCTGCTGCAACACTGTGGATTATGCACGGTCCTCTGGTGGAAGGCTCCAGAAATGAGTCTGAGGGTACTTTGGGTATTTTTGATGGTTTATGATGCCTTCTAAAACAGAAGAGCTGCCTGTCATACCAGTGTACTTGGACCGATTATGTCCCATCAGAAGGGATGAATATCTCCAGGCCTTTTTTGTGAGTGTGAATACTACATGAGCCAGTTGCGTATGGAAGAAAATTGACATGATAAAAACATTATCCCTCCTTACAGGATCTGCTTTTTATTGTTTAATTTTGATAAGTATTTAATCTTTCATCTTTCCATACAGGTAATACTCTGTGAATAACAGTGGATAGATTACTAGTATTCTATACAAAACATATTATTTCTCCTTAAGAAGGGCCCACTCAAAGTGTTAATCTCAAGGGTTTGCATTTTTCCAATGCTCTTCCCTACTGCTCTTGAAATTATTTGCCTGCATCTCTTGATAACTTCAGAAGCTTTTGCACGAAAGTTCACATCTCAGTATATTTATTTAGTCATAACGAAAATTAGCAGATGAGTTGTAGATGGAGACAAAGGGAGAGTAGACATCTAAAGTTAGCTTTCATGAATCCCATCTTATTCCTTCTTGTCGACTGTGAACCTTACCTATTTTTTGTGACTCTTAACACAAACTATGTGGCACAGTTACTGAAATATCTCTTTTGCTTAGTATGTCCAAATGAGCATGTGTCACTTTTTACAGGTTCAGTTTGGTAACACTTGATGCTAGAATTCTTAGTTGTTGACACAGTGTTTCCCTGCTGTTAAAATTCTGTTCAAACAGAACTCTAGTCTGAATAATTAACTGTTTTATTTCTGGTGTGCTTGTTTGCTAACTGCCATATGTAATTTGGAAGCTGAATTTAGTGGTGGTGTAAATTACGCCTTGAGCTTTTCTTTTAAAATACATTTCATGCCATGTTAAATGGGTGTTGGTGTTTGATAATTTTGATAAAAAAGAAATCCGTGGCCCACTTATAAAAATAATTACTATAAATTCTAAGAATTAGTTATCCCTCATCCTTCAGTATGGATAAGCACTTCAATATAAAAAATAAATTTCTAGAAACATTAATTTTGCATTTTTATTACAGGATAGAGGAAGAAAAGAGTATTTTATCAGAATTTCAAGAGGATTTGAACAAGTTGATTTTATGGTTAGAGGAAGCAGAGAGCGTTACTCGTATTCCCCTTGAACAAGGGAATGAAGACCAGTTGAGAGACTGCCTGAGCAAAGTAAAGGTATTGTAAGCTCTATTCTTAAGGTTTCCTTACTTTATCAATTCTACATTGAAGAAAATTAAAAGCTGTTTTCCTAAATAGTTTCTGACATCAAACACAGCATTCATATAACTTTTTTAGATAAATCAAAGCAGGGAATTTCAAAACCCAGGTACAAATACGTACTGATCATACTAAAAGCAGAAAAGTAATGGAAAGTGTACTAAAAGAAAAATATCGTGAAACTAGGAAATCAATCGTTATCTTTTTCATCCTCATTTCTTAATTCAGAACATGACTGGTTTGTATGTATAGCATTTCTCTATAGGTACCTTGTTAACATTTTATAATTTCTCACTTATTAAACGGTATTCAGTATTTCACAAGAGTATCCAGAACTGCATGCATAATTATGAATGTCAACTCATTAAAATATCGCTGCAACATTTTCTAGACTAAATATCTAGGTGACTTATTTTTAAGAAAACTTTAAAAAAACCCCATCAGAATATTAAATATTTGTTTTTAAAGACTGGAATATTTTCATGAATATGTTAGATTTTGATACTGCTAGTAAAGATATTCAACAGAAGTTTCTCTGTTTAGTTTTTTGAAATGTGTTCAGTAGAATGACTACTTTTAATGACTTGTACAATACTAAATTAAACTGTAATTGGAAAATTCATATTACTTATAGAATATATGCCTGAAGGATTTCCTTTCCTCCCCTGGGGGTAAGGACCTAGTTTTCCTTCATGTAAATCCAAGTTGAACAAATTCAGCAAGTGATGAATAGAGCATTAAAGAATCTGAAGAAAACTAGTTAGTTTGTTCTATCCTTCTCACAACAAAGTATTAAAAAAAAAACAAACAAACAAAACAAACCCTAAAGGATTACTTAGTAAAGAACTATCTTCAAGTTTCTTTTTAAATAAAAATAGGATTAATATCATTTGAGGAATGACACTCACCACTCAGCCATGTGATGAGTTTGTCCCTCTGTTTAGCATAAGATGCCTTTGTGTTGGTCAGGGAATTTGTGAGGCTCTGTTGTTGAGGATATCAGATCCAAGGCAGAGAAATACTTTTAAGGGGTGTTAGATGCATCTTAAAATTTGCAGAAATGATTAAGGATTTAAAGACTAAATAGGTTCTTTAGAGCCAGGAAGGCTCTACTCTTCACACATGCTCAAATATTTCCTATATAGTATTCCCAAGGAATATATAGTCTAAAATTACAGGTGTTAGGAAATCTTACTTGTATCTTCTTTATACAGTCCACCTTCTTTTGGTGCTGAACAAAAGGGAATACATCCTAATGGAGCAAATAATAAAGCATTGCCCTGCAGCATGGCTCATTTCATACTTACCTGCTTTTGTTAATAATACAGAACAAACAAAAAAGGGAAAAAACCCACAACAATAAAACCCTTGAAGAATTTTGTCACTTAGCGACATTAACCTTACTTGATATATTAAGTCACTTGGACAATACAAGTTTTCGGTAACACCATACGTGGTGGAGAAGTGGTGCATTTTGATGCTGCCTTGAATTTCCTTTTGGCGTTTTTTTTTTTTTTTTTTTTAAATGAACATACATGAGCATTCTTAATTAAGAGGTTAAACTGGAGTGGAGGGCTTTTCACCACATACCATCTGGATGACTGTTCACAGCCTGGAACATATTAAAACACTTCTCCAAAATGCTTGCTCCATACCATATTACAAGGTTATTAAAATTGAAATACATGAAGTATTGAGTGTCCAGGGCTGGAATTTGTAATGCAACAGTGATTAGTATCCTGAGAAGCCCTGTATTTTGTCATGTAAAACTCTCTTTAGACTTGATTTCCCTATAAAGTCTCTCTTTTTTTTTTTTTTTTTAATCCTTCTACATTCAGAAAGAAACAGTTATTTTGTCTTGAATTGAGTTTATTCCTTTGGCTGATACACAAATCAATAAGGGTCAAGATAAGAGAGCTGAAAATTCTACTACAGTTCATCTTAACTGCTGTATTTGTCTGTTCCAGTTAAGAGTTGGAGAGCTGCCGCCCCACAAGGGAATACTGAAACGATTAAATGAAACTGGAGGAATAGCACTTGGAAGTGCATCACTGAACCCAGACAAAAAACATAAGCTTGAGAGTACACTGAAGGAGGCTAACCATCGTTTGTTAAAGGTTAGACATATTACTGATATAACTGCAGTATAAAATTTTAATCTGCGGTGAATGTTTGCATTATATATTTTCTGGTATGTGTAGTTTTTCTCTGTCTGAAGAGACATTTGTGTGCATAATGAACCTGAGGAAAAAAGATGGGTACAATACACTGTTGTGAGAAACAGTGATAGCAAATCAAGACTATTAGTGACTGGAGTGATGATGTGGCATTCAGATATACTCCCTAAATTACAGTTCTTCTGCTTAAGGGTGGAATGCAGAGCATCATTCTTGTAGCCTGGCTCTTTTGCTGGTACAGCAAATATACCAGGCTTTGTAAACAGGTGTGTGAGAGGCAAACGTTTGATTTTCTTTATCAAGAAATTCTTGATAATTCCCAGTTCTCTCCTGTTCTCAACCCCAAGGTGGACACTACGACTACTGTTTCACCTTCCACCACAGTTCTTCCAACCTTGAACATTCACTTCTGGTTTTTGTGTAGCAAAGTACCACGTATTTTGCTTTCTAGGATCTCCATACTGATGAAAAGAAGTGGGGGAGGATTTTGTTCCTTTTTATTGCTGAAGTAGCATATTTTTGTGCTGAAAACTGATGAAATGAGTAACAAATGTGGCAAAGAGAGGTAGATAATTTGAGTGTTTTCGTGGTAGAAACAATAGAAAGCATTGTCCAGGGTACTACCACCCAAGGTATGGATTAGCCTGGTTGGAAACAATCGAGGTAGAATCAGCTGAAGGATTTCTGTTGAGACTGATTGCGAAGTCAGAGTCGGGGACATTAACCTGTGGTATCTGTTTGTTAAAGTTACCAGGATGCTGGGGGGAAAAGGAAGAATAAATCATTATGTTCAGCTTGGGGCCGGGGGAGGGGGGAGGTGGGAAGAGAGAATGTAATCTTCTGAGTACCTTACTGAAAAGACAAGGTAGACTTTCTGGTCAAGAATACTACATCCTGATTTTTTGGCCTTTTTTTTTTTTTTTATCATTTCCATAAACACAGTTGAATTTCAAGCACAGACCTGAGAAATAAAAAGGAACTTGATGTGGTACTCTTGCTAGTTTCTTCCTAACAGGAGCAGTCTGGCAAAGTTCAGAATATTAGCTAATGACTTAGGCAAAAGTGGATAATAAATATTGATCACATTCACAAACTCCAGGTTGGACACATAAATCATTATTTCAGTGGCTGGACAGAAGCATCTTTTCCTCTGCAAATGGGCTTCTGAAATCAATGTATATAGAAAAATTCAGAACATTTCAAGATCAAAATAGTGTTATTTACTGGCTGAAGGAAGCATGTACATAGCTGAATTCAGGGACCATGTCAATATCTAAGCTGTGATTTTAAAAAGACAGCATAAGTTTTCAGGAAAAAACTTTCTTTTTTAGTCAGATTACATAAATATATTTTAAGAAAATCTGCAATTTGTCACTGAGTATAGCATTTTACTGATTAGTCATATACCTAAAAACTTGGAATTTTCATTTGCTGCTGGCTGATTCAAAAATGTTTCAGGTCTCTCATCACAGAGAGCAGCCATGAATGTTGTTGAAAGTACTTGGGTTTGGGTGAAATATGGGAGACAAAACCACTGTTTAGTGAATCATTACAATTTACTGAATTTTTAGAATTTTATGTCTCCTAGATCTAATGTGTCTGGCAAGATAATTATTCCTGGAATTTATTACTTGAAAAATTTCTTTTACTACTTAAAGAGACTAAACCAAGAAAAATAATCTTCCATTTGAGATCATTACTTAACCACATCATTTTTATTTCTGTTATCTACCGATGAAGATGTATAAAGCTGAGTTCTCATTGTTCCTTTGTCTCTGAATCTAAAGAATATGAAAAATGCAGTGATTTGGGTTTTTCTGTTGGTTTTTTGTCTGTTTTTGTAAATGAACAGAAATTGAGTTTGAAAATTGTAACACTGAAATCCATACATCTCTGAAAGTGCTCTCTTTCTCAGGTTTTCTGTTTTCTCTGTAATCTTGACAGATGTAGAAAACGAAACAAAACAAAAAGAAGCTTATTTTGGGGTTCTGTAAGATTTTTCCCAATGATTCTGAAGAGAAAAATAATTATTTTTTCATTGGCTTTTTGTTGTTGTTGTTGTTGTTACTCATGATTTGTGTAGGAATCCTCAATTATTTGTTTCGCTTTCTGCCCTGAAAATCTAGGATATGAATTAAAACTAGAAACCATGGGAAGAAACTCTGCAAGCCTGACAGAGGAACATAATGTTCTCTTTGTTCAGCTGTAGATATGTAAGAACTGGAAAAACCCACAGATATTTACTGTGAGCCAAAGCTCACAGGATGGGCACTTTTATATCAGGCAAACTTCTTGGGTCACCTGAGGATGATTCCGTAGTCAGTTGTAGTGATGAGGATGTATTTTTTGTGTTCCTCAAAGTGCAGTTGACAAACATCATCACACAGAGAATTCTCTGGGGCTTTTCTGTCTCTTCACCCCCTCTTAAGAGTGTATCCTATGCTTTAATCTTTTGTTTCAAACCTTTTCTGGCATCTCTGCTAGAAATGAATATGTAACAATCTATTATTTATAATCTCATTTTTCACGATGATACTATTTTCAAGATATGAAACATACATGACAGTTACATAAATAATGTTAGGTAGGTCCTTATCTGGTGTACACGAGAGTAATTCTGCTTACTTCAGAGAAGCTGGGAAAATTTACAACAGCTGAAAATGTAGCCAAATATCTCCTAAAGTTATCACATATTTTTGTTTTGCCTTGATCTGCCAAGCAGGGGAATAGGGGATAACACCTGTGAGTCTTAACCTTCAAGGTGACATATTTGAAATAAGTCGTGTTCAAACCTTCTTTACAGTCATAGAAACTGTTGCCCTACAGCAATGGAAATAACCTAGAAAAGAAATTTAGAATGAAAGGAATTGCAGTCACATAAAAGTATCTTTTTAGCTTTTACTTCAGAATTGTCTTTGCTTTTAGGTGTTTATATCCCGTGCTGATGACCTTGAGAGTAGGTACGCAAGGAGTTTTACTTCCTTTGGATAGTAATAATTTTAACATGACATTTTTTTCGACAACTTTATTTAATAGTGATTCTAATAGGCTGTTACCTAATACAGTATAGTTTAAGCAGAGAATGAAGATTAAAGCCCACATTTGAAAGTCATGACTTTTAAATTCTATCCTGGTTTTACTTATTGTACCCTCTCCAAAGCCAGTATTTCTTGTAAAAATGAAAATAGCACTATCTTTGTGAAGGCTTAATATTATGAAAAATGAAGTGGTTTATGACCATTTTTATGCTTTCACATCAAGATTTTTTCATTTATTTTCAAAGCTTAAAGTATCTTCTGCTGTGATAGCCAAGTAAGGTAACTGCCTAGTGCTTCAAAGCATACAAAGGGGTACTAGGCACTGGAGTTTGTGATGAATTCAGTTCTTGTCATATACCACCTGCCATGGCATGTAACAGATCTATAATGGGTTTCTTACCTTTTACTGTGCAGTAAATAGATTGATAGATTAGGTCTGAGACCAGTGAACCATGGAATCAGAGGTTTGCTGGAAGGAGTTTATTACTCTTTAATATTATTCTTGGTCTGGTGTCAGCCAAGAGCGATGAGCTAAATTATCTGAAAGTAAGCTGGATGCCAAAATCAGCATTCTCCTCATTTATCCACCTTAGTCTTCACAACATCTACTGTATGTATTATGAAGGTTATTATAAGTGCCTGATGGAGACATTTTGTTTTGCTGCCTTTTAATTTGTCTACTAGTATTAGTTCTAATTGCTAGACACTGAAGAGACTATTTCACTGTTTATTGCCACAGCAAATCAATTTGTTGTGCTATGTGGACAAGATAAAAATTAGAGTGGAGTGGCATGGCTATAATTTGTGAACACTTTCTGTACCACCAGAACAGGCATAGGTTGTCTTAGCTTGGTTGATCAAGTGTAGAGAGAAACAGATGGGCCCAAAAGTGCAGAAACACAAAGTCACAACAAGGTTATAGTTCATGTATTGTAACTTGCCTTGAGTGGAAATTATTCATAGATTACCTGCAATGACATAAAATTTCCAGCATCTCAGTGCAGCTTAATGCGAGCTCACAGCTGGAACTACTGCAATTGCTACTGTTGCTATTTGTGGTATGGAGGGGAAAATATGTTAGAAAATGAACGCTACAGTTAGATTTCTGTTCTTTCAATTTGAAATAAGAATAATATAACTGGCATTTTGGGGATCAGAAGGTTGGCATTTTGTTGCAAATGTTTTTAAATGCGCCCTGGCAGCGGCGTGGCAGGTCGCGTCTTTCCCGGGAGCGTCAAAGGCGCTCGGAGCGTTCGCGCCCCGGCAAAGCATCAGCTCCTCGACGCGGCGGTGGAAAAGGAGGCGAGGAGGGTCTCCGCATGGGTTCCACAGAAAAAGCTTTATTTAGATGGCATCGGGAATCCCAGAGGCCATGGCCCCAGGACGAACCCAGAGGCGAAGACCAAGACACACGAGGGCCGTGGGGTCTTATATGGGGAAAGGGAGGGCGGAGAGAGCATGAGAACCAATGGTCTCAGGGCACAGGGGTGGTACAGGGGCGGGCTGAGGTGCAGGGGCAAATAGGGGAAACCCGAAGGAGTGGCCAGGAACAGGGGCCAAGGGGAGAGCGAGAGGGGAGAGCAACCCGGAAGGGGAGACACAGGGAAGACAGGGAAGGGGAAATACAAAATCCATAGCAATAACAAAAAGGGAACACACAACAATGAAAGAACAAAGGACCCTGGGAGGAGCCGATCCATTCACCTTGTCTTTAAGCTACTAATTTATTTACCAACCACCACAGCATTTTCCTGAATTTACTTTCATTTTATGAGTGACCGGAATTCATTAAATATGATAAAGTCTTTTGTTATGCTGAATTACCTGTGACAGTTTGTCATAGATGGCTAATTAGGTGTAGTCCACATTCATGTTATCATCAGCCATACTAACAAATGACCTCACATATAGCAAAATGAAGTTGGATATAAATGTTCATTGGACAAACATGAGAATGTCACAAGCTCTATGAAACAAGTATATAGAGAGTTAATTTTTTTTTTTTAATTTGTGTATTGCTAGCAGCTAGTATTAATTAAAATTTTAAAATCTAAGCAAAGAAAAATATTTATGAAATAAAGTCAAGTCATGCCTGTATTAGCCAATGAGGTCATAAAAGCATGATTAAATACGTGTATGTGTGTATATATACAATATACATCATACTATCTCAACGACCATCTTAAAATTCCTTTTTATTCCTGTTTGCCACACAAATCCAGAATATATTAATCAAGCATTTAAGAAGTTATGCCAAGTGATTTGAGGGCAAGAAGAACTAATTGTCAATACATATGTGATGGCAGCTACGTTAAGGTAATATTCATGTAGCTGAATTACCAGATATCAAATAAGTCACTTCAGACAAATCCTTAAACATTTTTTTTTACTACAATGTTCTGTGCATCTGAGAGAGATTTCACCTGTAACGAACAATGCTCAGATGCTACTGCACACCAATCAATGACAATGGTTTGGGCTTTTTAAAACTTCAGTTCCAAGACAGACACCGGCATTGTCTGTCAGGTGTTTCATCCATCTCTATTAAGGAAGACCATAGGGGCCTAAAAATCAATGTTTTACTCTTCGCTGTTTACAAGATAAAGATTATACTTTAATTATATAGACCTGTCCATACAGCAACATGCCTATGTAATTAAAATTCCCACAAATGCAATAGTCTGAAATAAAGTTAGACTTTTCTTCAACCCTGGATATATGGGCAGACTGGAGAATGAGATGCTGGAAAGCAGCACTGGGGAAAAGGACCTGGAGGTCCTGGTTGGTGGAAAGTTGAACATGAACCAGCAGTGCCCTGGCAGCCAGGAGGGGCGACCCTGTCCTGGGGGGCATCAGGCACAGCATCGCCAGCCGGGCAAGGGAGGGGATTGTCTTGCTCTGCTCTGCACTGGGGCAGCCTCACCTTGAGTCCTGGGGGCAGTTTTGAGTGCTACGGTACATAAAAGACATTAAACTATTAGAGAGCTTCCAGAGGAGGGCAGTGAGGATGGTGAAGGTCCCTGAAGGGAAGCTGTTTGAGGAGTGTCTGAGGTCACTGGGTCTGTTCAGCCTGGAGAAAAGGAGACTGAGGGGAGACCTCACTGGAGTTACTTCCTCATGAAACCTGATGGTGTCCTGATGATCCTTTTCTTCTGGCCTTCTCAGTGGTGAGGGTCCCACAAAAGATAGAGTTCATGGGATTAATACATGTTCAAGCCAGGTGGGAATGCCCAGGTACCTCCCCTGGTGAGAAGTTTGACACAGTCTCTTGCAACAGACTCTGCATCTGTTGCATCACTTTGTGCTGATCAACTATCTGGTGTAAGGCCTTAGGAATGAATATGGGGGACACTTCTGGGGTCTCTGATGGTTTATGACACCTCCTCAGCTGCCTCTCACATGAATGCTCACATGAATGTGGATGTGGCCTTCCTGGGGTGGGAGGTTTTACAACTGAGCCAGTTTGTGTAAGGGAAGATGTGTGTTCACTCCTGTCACACACCCAAAAACTCTCCTCCTCCCACCCTGAACCCACTCAGAGCTGATTCTCAGCACAGCTGCTGAGTTTGGCTTTCTTTGAGGATATATTCTTCTCCCTCCAGCCTTGTTTACTTCTTCCTAGACCTGAGATAATTGGACAATAGTATCACCTTTATCCTATCTCAAGTTCCCGTCAGGTGGCTTAGCTCACAGTCCAGTTCCCACCAGGAAGCACATCTCTGTGGAGAGTGGGCTTTGATGGTCGCAGTTTCTTTATATAATTTTGCCATAATGGGCAAAGTCCTAAGTTTAAGCCCTTAACCATTTCAAGGCCTCACAGAACTGAGTGTGGACTGAGGGACGTATATCGTACTTTCTGCTGTAAACCAGGGAAAGGACATTTAGGGCATTGTACGTTTATTTTAGTATAATTTTCCTGTTGGAATATCCTTCATTAAGTATTACTGGAAGAACTATAAAGTTGTCGTGGCTGCTTTTGGATTTCAGGAACTGAGTGAGAAAAAAAGATAAAGAAAAGAACTTATTCCTGGACTAGATTCTTTAGCAGAGATTTAAGGTGGAGGTTCTTGTGCTCAAAAATGTCCTTGACAAAGGAGGATTGCTGAGATAGTTGAGAGCAGAATGAATGACAATTAGTTACAAGTATTACATATAAAAATGCAGATATTCAGAAGACTGTGATTAACATGATCATATTACCATGGAAGAAAAACAAAGCAAACCTTTGGGGTGGAGGAATATGTTTGCTTTTTCAAAAGCTAGACAGCCAGATGAAGCAGAAAATTGTTTGGGGCATTATTTTTTTGGACCGCTTTAGTTTTCTGCATTGATGAGGAAAAAAAAAAAGATTTTTTAATAAAAATGAAAGTTGAAAATATTGCAAATATTCCATTAAGAAGTTTTTGAGAGAAGAAAAGACCAAATAAACACCTGTGAAGGTTGGGTCCTGGGAGCCTTGCAAGGAAACATCAAAGGAGATCAAATTATTCTATATTTAGCCAATAAAATCTTCTGTACATATTTTTAGTAGCATGCTTTAATCTTCCTCTAATAATACAGTCTTTACTCCAACTTTGTCAGAGACACTATGGCTCATAAATATTCATGAGTTTAAAGGAATTACATAGATTTTGTTTTAAAGTCAATATTGAGTTTGCTAATGCAAATGGCTCAGTTAATTAACTAAATGGCATCCCAAACTGAACTTATATGAAACTCTTTCATACACTGATTGTTTTTCATGAAGAAATGATGCATATAAATTAACTTTACCCTCTTCTGTTTTAAATCATTTTTTTGTACAAGTTTTAGGGATGGTGATTTTGAGCAGATAAAACTTTCTGAACAGTAGCTGTAAGAATTGCTGTTTTGGGTAATCATCTTACAAGTGCTGTGGAAGTGTCAGTTATGATTTATCAATAAGTCTGGATTGAAGTTTGCATTTAATAGTTGTTATGACTTCAGTTATTTCTTTATTATCCAAGTCCTCACTTGGATGACATCAAACCTGCTTTCAGTCCAGTCATGCTGTGGGCTGATTGCAGTGTAGTCAGTCACTGTCTCTTCTTTTCCTAATATTTGCATTATTTTCAGAAATTGAATGGTTAAGAAGAAGCAGCTGCTTGACTTACAATTAGTAAGCGAAGAAATTCATACAGAAAGCTTCCTGAATTCTTCATACAGAATACTTAACTTTTCTCAATGCAAGCAATTCTGATTTTTTTAAAACCTGAAACTATCAGTTATCCTATATTTGAAGCCCATTTTCATGAAGTGCTTTGCATATCCAAGGGGCCCTCCCAAGGGGGGCGTATAAAAAATAACATTGTTGACAATCTTCACAGATATCCCACAATATACTTGTGCTCATATTTATTGCAGCTTATCTTGTTATGCATATCAAGATAGCTAAATTTGAATCCACTCTCAGATTCCTCAAAATAAGATCCATTTATAAGTGTTGTCCTGTTAGTTTGGTGAGGCAGATAGCAAGAGAAAGGGGTACTTTACTATTGCAGGAAAAAAAAAGATGTATTTTCACTGCTGTTAAAATGTTGGAATTTGGGATTTCTTTGTTCTGCATTTACCATTAAGAAAATTCTTCATATTCTTTTTTTTTAAAATTACATGTTGGAGATGTGCATGTCCTCATCTATATTCTCAAACAGCTGGTAATAATTGCATTATTTTCTCTTAGGTCGTTTCAACTAAACAGGGAAAGAGGTTGACTCATGAGAGAGAAGTGATTTTTGAAATCAGGCATCATTCACTTGAAATATAATATGTACAAGTCATTTCAGTGGCTTTCCTTACTTTTATTAATAGTCTTGCCTTACTAGTAATATAACTCATCGAGTTAATTCATTTGCAATAACATTTCTGACTTCTGCAAAACTATTCCCCAATATCTGATCTTTGTTACTTATGGTGTCTACCTAATTAGTCTCAACTTTTTCATTTTGAGCATTGCTTCTGAGCTGAAAGATTGAGCTGTAACTCCACAACCATTATTTTAAGTGATGCTGCTTTAATTGAATCTACTTTCTGGATATTCATAAGAATTAAACAGAATGGGCAAAGAGAATATGATTTTACATCAGATGACATACTTTATAAAAATCCTTCCTCCCTTTATACCTGTTATCATAAGATCTGATACTCCTTCCCATCTGCAGAGCTCTAATTCTTCCCATAGTGCATGCACACGACTGTGTGCAGACTGAAAAATAACCATCTAAAGCTAAAGTGAGAAACAGCAGCGGAAAACTGGAGAAAGAGAAATGATCAAGGAGATCTAAACTGCCAAGATGAGCATATGTAAGGTTTTGCACCAAAGTAATCAGCTTGGGGTAGGAATAGAATCAACATAGTACCGTGTTTAGGCTGCTTGTGGGGGAAGATCATGCAAGACATCAGGTTCAGATGGAACAGAAGAAAGCAATGCAAGTAATTTTAGAATTCATAAGGAGAAGAAGTTAAAATACTTAGATGAAGACCTAGGTTTTGAAAGTATGCAATTATTCAAATTTCAGATATTCTCATGTTTTGAGAGACATTACCTTTTTTGTGCTGGCAGTTTTTTGTGGATTTCTTTTTGTGCGTGTTTTAATGAAAAGAGCAAAATTTAGAATAAGTAAAATTTAATATCTGGAAAATGGTCTGATAGTTTCAGGTTAGTATAAAATTTAATACTGTGAAGACCAGTGTCAGTTGATAAAATTAAGCTCTTCTGCTGATTCGCCACTTAGAGCTTAAATCTTTTCCATTATTCTGTCACTAAGCTTCCAATTAATCTTACTTAATTAGCCCTTGAACTAAAGTACGAAATTTTAGATATATCACACGCTTTGAGATTAATGTTTTGACACGTAACATTGAAATTATATAGTCCTTTGATGTTGAACTCAAATTTGTTTTCTTTGAAAGAATAATCCATACTTTTGGTGTTTTCACTTGGAAATTAATTTTGCATCTTTGGTTGCAAACCAAGGTGTGTTGTCCATGTTGATCTGTTGTGAAATAAGGCAAAGTTGTAAATATTTAATTTGTACTGAAAGGGATAACCCAGATTTTTAGAAAGATATTCCAACTGAAGTTCTCTTCTTTATTTGCGCCTTGTCTTCCTTGCCGGCCTGTAACACTGCTTCATCAGGCCCGTGTTCAGCCCTAGGCAGATCCTGGGGAAAGCATTTCGTGTTTGCCATGTTTTCACTCTGCTGCAGATGCTGCCTTATCACCACTGTTCCTATTGGTTGTCCCTCTTAGAAAAGAGCATCAGCCACCCTCTGATAAAATGTAGCAGTCTTTCTTAAATAGGAGAGGAAAAGATAAGATACCAAAGGGGGTGAAAGTAAGTAAACACTGTATAGTTACCCCAAGACAACAAGTGAATAAAAGGAGGATGGGGCCCAAAGTGAAAATGTAGAAGAGAGTCTTGAAGTGGGACACTAGCTGCTGCTCTTTCATCCCAGGAGGCATCCAAGAACTTGTAGGAACTCATTCAGAGAGCCCAGAAACAGCAGGGCAGTGGGACTGTTGTAGTTCTCACCAGCCCTGGAATCCCACTTCAGGGGTGCAACTCCTGGAGCTGTGAATAACGAGGCGGAAGGACTGTGAGTAAAACAGTAGGGAAGATCCTGGAGGGCCCCATCTCCACGTGTAATCCTCTGCCACAGAAAGGGCATAAATCTGAACAGCCAGTCGTTATGCTCATGTCCATTACTCCATGGAGGTTTTCCAATTTATGCTTCTGTTGAGCTGCAGAATTAGCTCAGGAAACAAGCTGTCCCCCAAGAGAGAGTCTGCAACAGTACCTTGGCTTGATAGGCAGACTTGTAATTACCTTAAACTCATCAGGCTCTAATTTGATTAGCCAGCTTGATGGCTTGATGCCAGAGCTTACAAAAAAAACCAAACCACTATGAGGTAGCAAATGAAATCCCTGATAACCAGAATCTAAGGCTCTGATTCCTACACAATGGCATGTGACACATTACTTGGATTTTACAAGGAATTGCCTTGTTAAGTGCTTATCTGTAGCCCTAACCTGAGTTGGTGAAAGTTCTTTATTTATTTACTGTTGTTCATTTTATCTCTGTGGTAAAATTAGATTACATTAAATTTCCATATATAATTAACTGATTAATATTTATGTAGATTTTTTTAATATTAAAAATATTAGGATCCTATATTTGTGCTATAATTTTAGAGCAGGAGACAATGTGTAAAGAGAAGTTGCATTTGCTTAAATTACAGTGTACCTCTCATAATAGGTGGGATAAATAAATGTTTTGAAAACAGTGGTTGAAATACAGTCTATCACAAAAACTTAATCATTCATCTTCTGCTGTTCTGGATTGAATATTGGTTATTTACCCCTTTCTCTTCCTCTCCCCAAAACCTCTACAAATTTTTCTTTCTCTGTCCTGTGAAACACCCAAAATACTTGATTAATGTTGATTGGGAGCAAATTAATTTAAATTTCAGATCTTCAGAAGTCGGCTTGGATTTTTATCTGGCTATGACTACCTATTTGTTTTCAGTTGTTTTTCTGTGGAAATTATTTACATTAATATTAAAGCTAGTAAACATTAGAGATTAACATTCAAAAGTTGTAAGAAAGATGAAACCAATCTTGTATGGAATTAGGCCAAGGTCTGCATAAATTTTGAGTTAACTCATAAGGGAAATGAATGCATTTTTAATTGTTTTCTTTCTTTTCTGAGGCCATTCTGGAAAAGCAGATTTTTTAATTATATTTTAAAAGACTAGGAAGATAGTAAAAGTAATATGCTTCATGAGTCAGTCTTTATTGAGTAGGATATTATGAGGTGGCTATAATGAACAATGGAGGTAATGTAATATATGGCAAATTAACTACTTGAATTACAAATACCCCTTACATGCAGTCTAAAAAGTCTCCTGCAGGGATTATGTAGAGGGATTATTTTAGTACCTACAAATCAATATTATCACACTAAATGACAGAAATGTACATGTCATGAGAGAGTTGTGTTCCTTGCATTCCACTAGCGGGTGGTTGTTCGATTTTGGTAACATTCATTGCTTTCATGATTCTGAGTTTGGATTTATTTTCTGAAAACATTTCATCATTAGGGATTAGAAGTACAGGGCACTAATGCTTCTGTACCCAGGCAATATGATAGTAATGCTGCCATTAATGCTGCTTAACTTTATAGGGAATATATTTCATATCGTGTGTCTCGGAAATCTCATGTTTTGCTGCTTTTAAGAGGGTCATTGTGATAAAAATATTCTTAAAGAAATGAACATTGGGAAGCCTTACTTTTTGTACTATGGAAAACTAACCATATTTCTTAGCTGATTTTACTGATGAACTGCTATTGTTCTGTATCTGCCCAAGCCCTGTATTTTCTGCTTTTTTTTTCTTTTTTTTTTTGTAAAGTACAGATGGTTTCTCCCCTAGTGTATGTCTGCACTGTTGCCCATTGTATAGTGTGGTGACACCTCACCTCTCTAGCTGTAGAAAACAATCTGGGAAGGAAGCATGGAGGTTTGTGTTGGCCTATTGGCCTGTTCCTACATTTACTCTGAGTGCTTCAGAGCTGGATTTGAACTGTGCCATTCACTGATTCTTAATTTCTAATACTGTTGGTATGGACGAATGTGCTTAGTTAAAAATCTGACTGCTTTGAATGCAAATCAGAGAACCGAGTTACCTGATCTGAATTGATGATACATTTCTTCATTATTTTTCTTCACTGTGTGCATCTGCTTATGCATATTTGGATCCAATTGGCAACTCTAAACACCTTATGAGAAAACACATGCTTATAAATATCTACATTCAAGGGGTCAAGAAAGGTTAGATATAATTCAAGTGATTAATTCTGTGTTTTCATGGTTTTTTTCTGATTAAAAATTGAGCTTAAAACAGTTTAGTATACTGAGATAACTATTTTTTTTTACTGAGAATACTGAGAAGCCTTTTGGTAAGGTTTGTTTTTTTTGTTTGTTTGTTTGTTTTGGTTTTTTTTTTTAATTTTATTTTAGGTTTCTGTATGTGTGTTTGAGTTTTTTGCTGGTTTTTTTTAGGACAGACTGTGTTTCAACTGAATTGCAAGATACCTGCCGTAATAATTTGGTTGTTGGGTCTGCTCTCTCTTTCCTTTCTTCCCATACACAAAACTTCTACTTTAACATTTTATATAAATGTATACGTGTGTAGAGTTAAATTGTTTCGTAGTTTGTGTTTTTTTCACTAAAATAATTGCTTCTGGTATTTTTTCAGGTGTCCAAAGATCTTCCAGAAAAACAAAAAGAAATAGAGTTTCTGCTAAAGGATTTCGTTGAGCTCGATCAGCAACTAAATCAGGTGATATTGTGGGTAACGCCTGTCAAGAACCAGCTAGAGCTTTATAACAAAGTGGGTCAGCCAGGAGCCTTTGATATTAAGGTAAATTTTCCTCCATTTTAAAAAAGCATTGGAGTACTTAGTGGTCAAAACTTCAGTTGCAGCATCAGCTGTATAGTTTTTATTAATGATGTGACTTTGAGACAGAAGTCAGCAATAGTCCCCAGAAGTTCAAAGCTCTATGAATTAAGGAAACCTTTTATTATTTTCTGCTGAATGGTTTCTAGTGAAAAGGCAGATTAGAACCGATGGTTTCAAGATGACATATAAGTGTAACCTATTATTTTTTTTCCATATCATATACATGAAACAATAGCCCCAAAAGTCAATGCATCAAATTTTAATAAAAAGTGAACTAAAATTCATAATATCAGTGTTGAACCATTAAAGCTATTTCATTAAACCTATTATGACTACATGAAAATCAGAATATTTAGGACCATAACACAATCCTCATATTCAAGGAAAGATATTTAACTGTGCAGGTAACACTCCAGAAACAATAAAGGAGATTATTTAATAACTGTGAGAAAAATATTTGTAGTCTGATCTTCGATATATATGTATAAAAAAGATGCCTATATATGGGTTGACTGAGGCCAGAGAAATTAAGGCTGAAAAATGCTGTCTAGAGTCAACTGGCCTGCTGGGTGTATACTTAGACCTTTTGGCCTTGCCTTTTGTCTATGCATATATGGTCTTCACATAAACTGAGGAAATATTGAAAGTACAGTAGATAATCAAAATCTATGAGGTTATAGTTTACAGTAGCTCAGCATCTGATTCACATAGGTGAAGATTAAACAGAAGACACTGAGTTTTGTTTTGTATCAATTTGATGATGCAATTTTTAGTGGAAAAGGAAAAAAAAAGTAAATATTCAAAACTTTTCTTGTCTTGCGTGAAATGGAATAATACCTGCTCCCGAAGATGTATGGTTTTGCAGAGCGTGTTTATTAAGTGTACTTTAACTTAGTTTCTACTAAGGAACTGGTTTAATGCCCAAACACTTTTTAAGCCATACAATTGCATTACATAAACACTGAATCTCAAGTCCTGTTACAGTCCTCTAATTCACAGAAAAAGTTCAGCAATGACATCCATTCCCTTTCTGAAAGATAAAATTAGTATAGCTTTTTGCAAATGTCTCTGTGTGTACTGAATGACTGATGGAATTTTGGTTTCAAGAAAACTATGGGTCCTTATCTCCTGTTTTTTAACAAAAACATTTTGGTGATTCATCTGTTTTTTCCATATATTTTTCTATTTTGTTCCTTTATTTCTAGAATGATTCCAGCACTGAATTTTATATAAAGTGAAAAGAGGGCTAAATTTCCACAAATTATAGGACTATTGTTTTCCATACTTATTGTGAGTGAAACGTTCTGCTTGGCTCTTCTATCTTGCGATGATGTGACTAGAATATTTCTGAAAAATGATTGAAAGAGCAGGAAAAACATAATTTAAAAAAATTAATTAATAATCTGTAGTCCTGAAATGGAGGGAGGAAATCATGTATGTCCTGAAAGGCAGGGGGGGCAATGAAGAGCTCCAAAGAAACTCAAATATCCTTTCTCTCAGTGAAAGACTCCACCATTTCTTTCGTGGATAAATTTATATCACTTTCCTTTAAAGGTTGACCAGTTTTGATTGTAGCTGAATGACTTAGTTGTGATTATAAGGACTTTAGGGGTTATAAGGACTACTGCTATTATAAGGACTGTGATCATATGAAGCTTATTTGCTTCTTATCTTCATGTTATCTATGCGGATTACTTTTAAAATACATAAATTTAACTTCTTTAAGATATTGACTCAGGCTTACCCAGAACATAGTGGTTTTTTTCATGGAGAGGAACTTTTATATTTAAGACTCTTTATTAATTATCTCTGAAGGCAGATTATATCCTTAGAACCTTTTTTAAGATTAAGCAGAGTAAGACCATTAATAATTACAAAATACATTAAGAATGAGTAGATATAATTTAGGAAAGCAGACTATGCTTGACGATGTTCAGTTTTACACTCAACTTCAAACATTCAGGCCCATGCTACCATGCTGTGTGTCCTCCACTGGGTCAAGCCTGGGCATGCACACCTTCTCGAATCATTGTTGAAATTATTATATTTATGTGTCTTTTTAAATTGCTATCATTTATGGCTAATGTGTACTTTTAAAAAAGTAAGGATGTGTATCCTACCTATGGAAGGGATATGTCTTTTGCTCTGGTGTTCCCAAATGCTGTATAAATATTTAACATTTATTCTACAACCATTTTAATGCCTTCACCAATATCCAAAGAACACTGAAGTATCTCCTATAGGATTTCATAGCTCCTTTTCTCAGAAACAAGAGTGATGCTTATGATGACCTCGTAGAATGAAAAGCACAGTATTAATATTCTTAGAAAAGAATAATTGCTTGTAAATTTTAATTTCATTTGAGACTTTGTCTTTTGTGAAATTTCTGTCAATGTTCTTCATACTCTTATTAAGCCTGCAAGATAATGTTCTCCCTTCTCCCTAGCCATTAAGTCCTCTTCTGTCTCTTTTATTTTCTGAGTTGTTTTTCAGGTTAAGAGTTCCAAAATTAACCTGACTGGGTATAAACTTTAAGTATTGTAAGAATATTAATTTCTGGAAGCCACAAAATATTGAGTGTTGGGAATTTTCTGGCCTCAGAAGCAGGTTGAAATAAATGATAAGAACATGCAGGGTTGGATAAGTAGAAGAGAAAGAGGACATGGAAATGTGTTTGTTTTAAGTGGATGCCTAGGGTGTCTTTAGCTAGTTGGCAATATTATGTTAAAGTAATATGCCTGTTTTAAAGCAAGTTTCTTGCATTTTTACTTACATTTAACAAATTTAAACTTGATACACAAACTGAAATGCATCTAGAATCCAGTTATCAATATTCTGAAAGAATTTTCCAAAATACAGTGATTTCTTTCTCTCAAAACCATAGCAACCTTTGCTTCTGGCATGCAGCTGTAATCTGATAACTATCATTGCAGATTCTTCCATAAATCAAGGGGTATAATAAATACAAGTCCTTATCAGATAATCTGATTTAACTTTTTAAAAAATATTGATCTATATAATACATGCATAATAAGTATATAAAGGAGAATATCTGGGAATTTCACCTTCAAAATTCACACTGATAACTTTCAATTTCTCTGAATTAATGCCAGTTTAAAAGCTCATACTTTTTTTCCACCTCTGCAAAAATCAGCTATTAAAAAGAGACGAGGAGTCCCTTAAATTTACTTAGAAGAAAAACTAAATAGAATCTCCAGCAGAGTTAACCTTTAATGGTGGCACAAAAGCAATTCTATGAGTAACAAAGGTGCAAGCAAAGGCGAAATTGTTATGAGTTGTCACAGAGAACTTCACAAAGTAAGACTTTGAAGAGTCAATACATAATTGGGCTTGGTGACAGGTAGAGCAATTAAAATCCCTCCTATAGCTCTTAAAACTACGTCTCTATTGGTAATTACAAAGTGCCCAGGACCATTGTTTGGCCTTGAGGTTAACTGGTGCAGCACAGCTTGCGTCCTTGCAGCAACAATCTCAACTCCCCAAAGAACACAGTTGCATCCAAAGTGCTTGTTGCTGCATCTGTGGCCGATGCTAATCTCTGACCATGCCTGGGCACTGCCTCAGGCCTTAGAGTTTCTCCCATGTCAGAAGCAAAACTTACAAGTTGATAGTATGGGTAGTTGTGCTGAATAACTTGGGCTTATGCCCTCTCCCTTTTTAGTTCATTATTCCTGTCACCATGTAAAAAATCAGGGAGGGATGCAAAGTAGTTGTACAAAAATAAGAGATTCAGTGTTGTTAATATCCAATTATTGAGAGATGTCTCTACCTGAATTAAGGTGCAAACAAGACCATATGCTGAAGTCAATAATACAGATTTTATTTAACAGTAAGATGTGAGGTAGAGAGAGTGAAATAGAAAAGAGAGGGGAGAGAGGAAGAGACAGAGACAGATTGAAAAGAAAATAGTCAGCACCCCTGGATCCAATAGTGTACTGTTGGTCTTCCTTCACCCTGGGCTTCTCGATGGTGGGGGTCCCAAGTTCATTTAAAGCTTTTCATTATTTAAAGATTCTTGCAACCGAAGGAATTGATGTTCACTGGCTAAATAGTTCATGGTTCCAGATGCTTAATACCTGTTGTCTCCTAGACTTGAACCCTAAGTTTAGTAACAAACATACAGAGATGGACAGGCTCTTTTCTACTTCACAGTAATGCAGTTAGGAAACAGAAGAATTGAAGATGCAGATATAGAGAGATTGGACAAGTCCAGCATGTTCTTTGGTCACCCGTGTGGAGTAAGACCTTGTGGTGACCAAGAAACATACCAGGTGACTTTGTTAACCTACAATCCCTGGAATGTTCTGTGTTGTCTGAGGCTCTGGGCAACATCTCAGCTTCTAAAGTATGTACACATGTCAGTTTAAAAAGCAGCAAAAAATGTTAAGAAAAACGTGAACACTATTAGATTGTAGAAACGAACTTTTTAGAGATATTCAGTCCCAGAAAGGATATTGTACTTTGCAACAGCATTTACTGTAAAATAAATTCTCTGCTGATTTTTTTTTTTCCCTTTCAGCTCATTCTGCTGTCATAACTCTCCACTTACTTCAAAGAATTACAGTATGGTTCAGTAAACTCTAATGTATTTTATGCCAGTGTGATTTGTCTTCATAATTTTCTTGACCAAAATTTAGAGGCTGTAGTGCCACAATTAGGACCCAGACCCTCAGTTAAGCACAATAATATTTAGTAGTGGTGTCAAAAAATCACACTTGGGATTTAATAACTCATTTCTCAATACATTAGAGTAGAGAAAGGATTCTTCATTCTCAGGATCTAGAAAGCATCTGTACCAGTGTTTGCTTCACTCATTTTCATCCTTAAATACAGTTTTCTTCTTTAAAGTGTTGAAGATTTTTTTTTTTTTTAATTTAAGAAACTATCCAAATAAATCAGCATTGAAATGCATATTTGCAGGCTAAAAATTTAAAGTATTAGGATAGCTCTTAGTTGCTTGTAAGTGTTGTTTTGTTTTGTTTTGGTTTGGTTTTTTTACCACATTGACATGATCATTTCCAATAATAGCATAATATGTAGACTGCACACGTGAAATACTCAAGTATATGCATGGGGAAGGCATAAAATCTATATTTATAAGAATGTCTTGACTACTCTGCTACTTGTGAACACTGGAACACTTCCAGGTTTGCAGTGTACCAGCTTCTCATGCATGTAGAATATATTTCATATTGTGTCTTTTACAACTCTAGTTTCCCAAGTTTGACAGTATGGCTCTGTCTGGGTTCATTCTTTGACCTGGGTTTACCCTCATTCTGATAACTATTTTGCATGATTTAGTATTCATACTTCACAAACTTAGATGGTGTCATCATGGATTTCCAATTTTACGAGATGGTGCCAAGGAAATAGTACAACAGTTGTTTACATTGTAGCATGGAAAATGATTGAAGTACTTAACACTGCAGCTCTGTTTACAATACAGCTTCTGCCAGCACTGGTGTCTCAGCTGTGGGTGTTACAGCCATAGCCAATGGATGCACTCATGGCAGGAGTCCCTTTCACCAATGACATCAGCTCTTACTGTGTGATTGTTTTTTACATGCTGGTACTTTTTTTTAGCAGTAACTTCTCGCAGTATTATTGACTATGTAATGCCCCGATTTTCCTAGTCCTGCTTTCAATTTATGTTGATCAACTTTACTTTTCTCAGCCATTTTTCTTTCTCTGTCAATAAAAATCCACAGCTAAAGATGTGTGTTTTCTAACTCCTGAGCATTCAAATGTAATGGTTTTGCTGATTGTATTGGCACAATCTCTATTCATATAAGTAAACCTCAATCCTAGGAAGTCATAGCTGCTTTTCAACTCTTAATGCAAACATATCCTCTCAGTGTAAAGCTAGGGCCCTGCAGGATAACATGTGTGATATGAAATACTGTCTGTCAGTGAGGGAATTTTGACATAAGGAAGTTTTATTTAATGTTTTCAGATCTGCCTGGTTCCTGACCCAAACAGCACTATCTCCAATTTTGCCTTGCTTCTTGGGCTCTCTGAGGGTAGCCTTGCTTCTTTCAAGTCTGTGGCAGTTTCATTGTATTTTGATATATATTTCCCAGGGTACTTTGGCAGTATTTTGGTCTATAAATATATGGGATATCCATCTAACAGCAGGAGAGAGTAGATTTAACATCAGAGAAAGCTATGTAGCAGTTACTGAGGTGTGGACATGCACAAACTTCTAATAGGATGGTCTCCACCGTCGCTTTTAACCTAGGTATCATTGACAAGCATTTTTCCAGGTATTCTTTTTTTGCCAAAAGTATTAATATTAAAAAGACCCCCTAAAACAAGCCCACAAATATTGCTGGACTATTAAAATTTTGTATGAAACATCTATACAGAAACAGTTACAACTCTTGCATGTGGTATGGCTACCTTGCAGCTGACTTTGAACAGACAACAATGTGTCATCTCTGTGGTGCATAGAATTAGTACAGTTGGTTCAGTGTAAGGTCAGAAGATGCTACTCTGGTCATCCAGTCAGACCTGCTTTATAAAGTCATCCTTTCAGTTTTCTGGCTTATTTTCTGCTTGAACTGCAACACACCTGTCTCAAAAATAATAATTAAAAAACCCGAAATGAAACCAAACCGACCAAGACTGGTTTCTAATTTCCATGTATGAACGGTCATCCACATCTCCTCGTAAATTACTTCGATGGTTGAGTTAATAACCTGCATATTTTTCCTCAGCTGAGTTTATTTAACTCCGTCTTTCTGTCACTGCTTTGTTTGCCAAACTAGAGAGAGGTCCAATACTGCATTAATAGACAGTAATTAAGTTCTTTCCTAAACTCTGTTTGTTCACCATCAATACTGTTGTTCTAATTCAGACAAGAAAGCAAATATAGAGTATCTAATTAGTATTAGTTCAAAAAGCAATTATTGTAGTGGTCATAGCAATTATTTTTTTGGTCCTGATAATAATGTAGTTATCTTTAATCACAAGCTTATTTTGGCTAAGTCAGATAACCGGAGTCTAAGTAGCTGGCAAATGTTGCTATAATGGAAGTTATAGTTGCTTCTGCATTGTCTCCTTAATAGAACATCTAAGGACATACATGAGCACATTGAAATGTGTTTATTCTGATCCAGTCATCCAGATTTAATATACTTAAACCTTTTAGGAATACATTATTCTGAACATGTGGATGTAGACCTATACTTTACACTTTGAAACAGCTTTGCCTACGGCATCAACAATCTGGAGCTCCAAAGTTATGGCTCAAGGAAGTTGTGCAAATGCTGACCTTTATATCATCCTGCTGACTGTTCTGCTGAGATTTGTTTACTTCAATTACAAGAAAAAAAGGGAAATCTTGGAAGTGATGCTGCTCTACTTGACAACTTAAGAAAATACCTTTAGAAAGTCTAACCAACTTTTTTTTTTTTATTTATCCCAGTTTTCTTTTCCTCTAAATATTTATTTCCTCATAGTCCTGTTTAATCCCAATTCTGTGTATGACAGGACCTCAAGTCATTGAGAGTTGTAATTAGAGATTCCCAGACATCTTGCTTACAGGAAAAAGCCTAGAAAGCTTCAAAGCATGGTTAAATTCATGCTGGTTTTGAAAGAACAGAGTGAGAATAATAGGGCTTTCTTAAGTATATAAAAATCAAAATGACTGGATAAGACAGACCAGAAATAAAAGCTTTCTTATTACAACCTACTGCAACTGTGACTAAGATAAAATTAACATTTTGCAATCTGTTACAGTCAGATTGCACATTTTAAATGTAGTCTGTATAACATTTATGGTATGCTAAGGCTTTAGAAAAATACTTAAAGTGGGAGTTAAAAGCTTTTTTTACAGCCAAAACCCCCTAATTTCTTTCTAATATGTACATAGTAAAGCTGTTTTATTATGTTGTGATGTAGTCAACAAGATGCTATTAGCCAAAAACAATTTTAGAAACCCAAATATGTAAAGAATGGATAATATGTTGTCTAGTAAGCTAAGAAAAGCTTACAAACAGGCTAATGCTAATATGGTTTTAGTTGCTCATAAATTTTAGCTGTTACTGTGGATTATTTGCTTTGGTATTTAGTGTTTGAAATCTATGGGTCAGTATTTTTATAAAGTCACACAGTCTAAGTCTTCTGAAAAATTGAAATTTACAGATTTCTTCAGCCCTTCTGAATTAGCATCATAAAACCTGTTGATTGTTTTCTTTTGTTCTCCAGTAGTGCAGTCCAGAAACACCTTAGTTAACCTAGAAAAAAAGTATCTAGTACCTCTGATAGCTTTTATTACTGATAGCAATCTTCATTTAATAACATTTTCAATAATTTCTTTTTTCAATCTAAAACAGTCTAAGTTTCTGAGGCAGTGAAATTTTATTTAGTGAATTCCTGCTTCAAATACAAAATTTTGGAAGAAGAGAAATGGTGCAGAAGGAATTGAACAGTAATTTTTTAGTGACTAAAGGAGCCCTGGAACATATTCTTATCTTGCCAAGCATTGGTGTTATTTAATTTTGGGGTTTGATGAGTGGTAGTCTAGAAACAAAGAATGAATTCTATATTCTATATATTCTACATTTTAAATGCTGTTTCACATTCTTAGTTATCTATTATTCTCAAAATCAACACTTACTGATCGTAGAATTAATCTTGAATTAGTGAAAAAGTCCATTTGGGTCAAATGGGTATGTTTGGGTCAAAGCATATGTAAAACAGCAGCTTTTTTCCTCTGACTTTTTTTTTTTTTTTTTTTTTTTTTTTTTTTGGTCAGTGGCAGCAAATGTAAAAAGTACACAGAAAACTTCTTATAAGGAAATGAAAACATGGATATTTACCCAACCTTATTCCGTATTCCTCTCTGTCTGGTTGAACAAGATGCACAGTGTAGAAAAGCATACATCAAGTAAACAGTGTTTAGGTTTTCTTCTTTTGCATTTCCAGACTTTATTTTAATAATATACATATTACCACTGCGTAAATTTGTGTAGGGTTCATTTACATTTAATGCTTTTGCAAATTCTTTGCCATTGCAATGATTTAGTCTTTTTAGGATGAAATGGCCTGGGATTCTCAGCTTGATTCCAGTTCCCCTGTTGTTAAGAGAGGAGCTGAAGATGCTCTATTCCAACCTGAAGAGACAACCCTATCCTTCAGGTTCTGTAAATATCTGCAGCTGGTGCTCCTTAGCTCTTCAGGAGAGCTCAGGATGTGTGGGATGGAAGGAAGGATATGGGGAGAGGGCACAGAGGAAAAGAGGGGCGTAGTAGTGCCTACTCCTCCGCTTCCTACCTTTTAAAAGCCTTAGGAGTCATCATACCTCCTTCTAACCATAGGAACAGGTTAAAACTGCACTTTCTGGGAATTCCTTCAGGTCTTTGTTTCAGCACTGCCGTTGCCCCTGGAAAACAGTTTTTCAGGGTGGTTGTGACAGAATTAGGTTATTATAGATGATGAGGACATGGAAAGGATGGACAGAAATGCAAGTCTCATTTAGGAATGGATGGAGAAATTACGCTTCTGGATAGGAAGTGAGTTGACAGAATGCAGAAATCCGTGTTTCTACTGCTAGCTCACTGACAACCCTGCTGACCCTTTCAAATCATCTTCTCCAGACAATCTAACAAACCATTTTATAT
This sequence comes from Oreocharis arfaki, assembly GCA_013398015.1. NCBI lineage: Eukaryota > Metazoa > Chordata > Aves > Passeriformes > Paramythiidae > Oreocharis > Oreocharis arfaki. The sequence goes on along the minus strand of VZRR01010833.1, from coordinate 717,890 downwards.
TTTCCAGCCACCTTTGACTCCAAATCCTCTTGCAATCTTCATGGTCCTTTCTCCCTGCTTACTCAGTTTCCCAATCTTTTCCCTTTACTGCCTCCTTACCTCTGGGTCATCACTCACCCCTCCTGTACTCCTCTACACTTGAGTCCTTTTCCAAGGCTTATACAGCTTTGATTTCTGCTTATACTGCTTCAAACTCTCTCTCTGTGTAGCATTTATACTGTCTGTGGTGGTCACTTATCATATTTAAAATAGCATATTATGTTTCTTTTTGGCAGATAAAAACTGGCCATCCTTAACAAAAATGAATAACTCTTTTTTTTGAAAAAAACCAACATGTATTTGGATTTTGTCTTTGATAACTGAATGACAAAAAGAAGGCTGTCAACTCTTGTCAATCACTTCATTATATACTTGACAACCTTAAGTTAGAACAGGAGAGAAGAGCATGGCTGAAGAGTAGCAAACCTGATTCTCAATAAATAAAATTCACCCACAAGAGAATGCCAACTGGACTTTGCTGTACTTTTCCTTCCATCAGTCATCATTTGTCAGGTTTTTTTGACAATCTAGGCCCAGATAAGTCAGATTTTAACACTTTACTGATTCTTTTACCTTTTCATTTTGCTAAAGTACTTTTAAAGGAATAGTTTTTTATAAACAATAAGAGGTAGTGTAGTTTGTCTACAAGAGCACATTAGGAATATGTACCTCAGAGATCTGTCTCGTATTCTGGCATCAATGCCTGATTTGGCAAAAAGCTGAACTGGAAAAACTTCTGATGATGAAATTTAAATTTTATTTAAACTACTCCTGTTTTTAATTCACTTTCAGACCTGGAGTATGTGTCAGTCAATTCATAGAACCTGTAGCTTGATATTCTGTGCCTAAATCAGTTATTGTTCTTTCCAGAAATTTTCTTATGGGACGTTGAGGAGCAACCTGCTCAATGCTTTGTTTGTGAGCTCTGAGCATTTAAATTTTAAACAATCTGTGTCCAAATCTCTTCTAAAGATATCTATTCCAATTGAAAGGATATTAAACAATATTAGCTGCAGGTGGATTGTGAAAATGGGGCAAAACTTTCCCAATGATAATCCTTGTAAACTGTCTCTGTATCAGACTTTGCAGCCATAAGGATGGTTTGCAAACGCTGTGTCCCAGCATCTCAGCATCTCAGGAGAGTAAAGATTTTCAAAAGGTGATCACGTATTTTGTGTGTAGTAGTATTTTTCTAGGAAATAATGGGTAGTAAATCAAGATGTGATTTCGTTGTTGAAAGCGTGAGCTTTTTCAAAGTGTGCATGAGTTGGTTAGAAGTTAGTGAGCTTTTATCTCAGCTTTGTTTTTTGGCTTCCTCCTTGTACTATTGATAACAGCTCAGGTACTTTTCAAAGTGTGCTTAATACAAACAAACAAATAAATACAAGAGCAAACAGAGGAACGATGGGCCAGTTTGCCAAGGCTCTAGTGATGTCACTACCAAAACTAGAGCTTGCTTCAGTGTAGTTAGGTTTTCTGAGATAGGAAATTTCCTCTCCTATTCACCAAAACACAGTTTTCTGACATTCTCACCATCTTCATATGCTCTTTTCTTCACAGAAAACATTCTATCTCTTCAAAACACGCTTCTTTAAAGGTCTTGGACGTTACTCCTCTTGATAGTAGCATATTATTTATGAAACAGTAACTCTTCTTTTGTAAGATTATGTGTTTTTCTCTACTGATCACAAGCAATTTAAAATACTGGAATCTGAAGAGGATTCAAATTAACACTTATAGCTGCGCAAGGTCCTACTAGCTTTGGCTTCATTTCCTTTGAATTGATTGTTATGTAATAAATATTAGAAACAGGTGATGTATATCTTCATAGTTTTTTGTACATTGGAAACTTTACAATTTTTTTGGCACCTGACAGATGTTTGAATGTTTGATTTGGCTGATATTTGAGTAAGAATTGGTTTATTTTTTACTTGCTGATTGAAGTAAAAATAAAAATGTATGCCTAACGTGATCTTAGTTCTTTCTCACACTAAAATTAGTGATAATGTGGAAATCACTCAATCTTCTTGCAGATTTTGTGCTAAACTTCCAAGTAAAGGTAGCTTTGACATTGGGTATAGTGCTGTAAAGCTTAACTCTTGTGAGATGCTCTTGTAAAGAGAGCCAATGCGTTTCACTGGAAAAATTTTGCATTTCAAGATGCTTGGCAGGGCAGGTGGGAATACTTTCTAACCTATTGTTGTGGGTTAATGATGGCAGGCAGCTCAGCCCCACACAGCTGCTTGCTCACCCCCCTGCCCCCACCTTCCCGGTGGGATGGGGAAGAGAACCAGAAGGGCAAAGGTGAAAACCAGAGGTTTTCACCTTTGCAAAGGCAAACCAGAAAACTGGTGGGTTGAGATAAAGACAGTTTAACAGGTTAAACAACCTGTTCATGCAAGCAAAGCAAAGAAGGAATTCATTCACCAGGTCCCAAGGGTAGGCAGGTGTTCAGCCATTTCCAGGAAAGCTGGGCTTGTTCACGAGTAACAGTTACGGGGAAGGACAAACTCCTTTACTCCAGATGTCCGCCCTTCATCCTTCCCCACAGCTGCTATTGCTAAGCATTAGGTCATATGGTCTGGGATATTCCTTTGGTCAGTTGGGGTCAGCTGTTCCCACATTGTCCCCTTCCAATTTATTGTGCAGCTCCAGCCTGTTCCTGGTGGGGCAGCATGAGAAACAGAGAAGGCCTTGGTGGTGTGTGAGTGCTACTCAGCAACAGCTAAAAGATGCCTCTGTTACCAACACTGTTTTCATTACAAATGCAAAACAGTGCCATCCAGGCTGCTGTGAGGAAAGCTCATCCCAGCTGTGCCCAATACATCCATGTAAACCCGGGCCCTGCGGAATAGCATTTGCTTACTAGTACTTTTCATTCTTTGTAATAAGAAATTTCTTTTTTCGGGATGAAGTCAATGGTTGAGATTCCAAAAAATTAACTTCCAACAATGTACTTATTTGTGAAAATTAAAGTAAGAGGTGCCACTTCTCAGAGTGTGGATATAACTTCTCCATTTGCGTTTGCAAACCAGGCAATTGAAAATGAGCAAACAGCATTCTTTCCATACTATAAGAACATAAACTGTATTTACTGGACTCTACCTCCACTTCTGCTGTTGAAGCAGTATACTGGAGCAGTCTTTGCCATTCCTTCTGGTGAAATATTGCACTGTAGCTTCTGGAAGACAAGTGGTAGAAATGCATCCTCTTGCACATTCTTTTAAAATGATTTATGAAAGACTAATACCATAAGATGGGTGTATCTAAAAACATTACATTAAACAAATCAATGCTAGACCAGTAACAGATTTTGATTTTGATTTCTTTTCTTATTCCCTTTTGTAGCCAGAAACTCCTCTGAAAATGATTCTTTTACTAAACTTGGAAAGAGGAGGAAGATTTGCATATAAGCCCTGACTAAGAAAGAGAATAATAAGTAACCATGAATTTGATGGTAAAATAAATATGTCAATGCTTCCCTCACAATTTAAATTATATTTAAATCAGTTTATTGAATAATACTTCATTACTTCTGCAATAAGAGAGAATAAATTCTGGTTTCTCTTTCCTGTTTACGAGAAGAATTAAACAATTTTCATGGCTCAATATCTTTATACTTACAACCAAATTTCATTTGCCAGTCAAGGTGCTTGTGGTGTATTCGATATCTGTTACTGTGTCAATCTAAATAACTTTTCTTCCTCCAAAGCTTCTATTCTTTAGCATCTAAGAGCACACAATACTGAGAGATAGCTAGTAAAATTATTGGGACTTTCCTTATTTTCTTGCAAGAATTTCTCATTTTGTTTTTCTGCTAAATTTTCTGCCAACTTCTTTGTCAGTTCTCTTGGGTTTCTTATTATCTCTTTTATATTGTGCGCTGGAAATCAAAGAGGATCTGTAGTCTTGGTGGAACAGGAGCAGCTATTTCATCTTGAGTCCTGTCCAGTCTCAAAATAAAATATTCTGAATCACATCCAATCTCAAAGAATTCTTCTTACTGCACCTTTTCACAATCCAACTGGATGATTAACTGTGCTATATCTGTATATGACCACCATAGCCTAATTTTTTTCATATACCATATCTGCAGGTCATGTCTTTACAGCTAATAATTTCATCTATCTTCAGTACCTCCAGGAAATTTCCTTTTCAGGACAGACAGCTGCAATGGATAGATAGTGATTTCTCTGTGTGGGGAAAAATTACTATATTTCATCTCCTCTAGAAGTACAGAAATTTCACGAATTTCTGATAGCCAGCAGGAAAACATGCTGTGGATAAAACATCATTTTGCTTTGCAGAGTCATTGGGTTTGCAATTTCAGGCTCTTTGCATGGCTTAAATGTTGGGATCTTCTTACTTCCATTTCTTTGTGGCAGATTTCCTTGTTCTTTTCTTTCCTTCCCTTTTCCAGTACCAGGAATAAGACGTATTTCAGGGAACAGAATGATGAAAAACACACCAGGTTTTAAAAGACATTGTGTCAGCATATTTTACAAACTGCACAAAGGCTGCACTCCTAGGTCTACAGAGTAGTTATGAATGCTAATATTGCACTTTTAGAAGAAAGAGATCATTCATGTACTGGTCTTTCCTGTGTATGGATTGTTCCCTCTCCATAATATTTCAAAAATTTTCCATATTGATCAAGAGTTATAATTGTATCAATTTTCCAGACCCTCATTAAAATCAGGTGTCTTTTGTTTGCATACTTCACTTTAAACAGCTGAATATATCTCACAATATTCTTTCTGCACTAAAATAGCTTCTATCATGGTCTTGGGATCAAATTTTATTCTCACACATTTAAAAGATCAGTCAGTTAATGTAATAGAGAAAAGAATGATAATTTTATTTAATCATTAAAATGGCATTTTTAGAGGCAGGTGCATAAAATTGTTTGTCCACTAGTTACAGAGTAATTTTAGTGATAAACCAGTTTTACATTAAGCTTTGACTTAGGCCACTAATAGAATGGTCTTCAAATTGAATTACTTCAGGGGGTTATTTTGAACTATTTTTCATAAATCCCTTAGACAGGAAGATGTATTTAAATTCTGTAATTCAGATGTTCACAAAGCGTTTTATTTCTATATAGAGATAAGTAAAATATTCAGAGAGTTATCAAATCTTTTCATCTGTTATGTAAAAAAGAACAGCAGTAAGAGCTTGCCTTTCCTTGGATTTTATCCAAATTGATTAAAGTCTTTATTCAGGAAGTTTAAATACCAGCAATTGCATTTTTCCCCCAGTGGATTAGGTTCCAACTCAGGATGGCCACAGAACTGTTAATAGCATCTCTTGGATGTATTCTAATAATATTGCATAAATACCTGAAGTGACTCCCAAGAATGCCATTGACTGTTCTATCTGACCTGCCATCAAGATATGATGCTTACTGTGGTGTAACTGAACTTTGATATATTTTAATTAAGTCTCCTCTGACCGCTCTTCTTTGTGGTGGTTTAGCTTGTTATCCTGCTTCATGAATGGGAATGTGCAGAGCTGAGTCAAAGGAAAAAATGAGGTCACTTTTTTAGAATCAGAATTCTTGAAAATGGGAATATATTCATGTTTTCTATCTACTGCCCTTCTTTTTTTTTTTTTTTTTTGCATATGAGGAAAAAATGAGGCACTCAGAACCTCACCACTTATTTATGGCTTTTTTCTTAATGTGTGGGAATAGTAACTTGAGAGGTGTGAATGTTTCAATGAACCTTGCTAGATTTCACATTTACAACTGTTAATAAAAGAGCATAATGTTGTAGGTGACCCCTTCCAAGGGGAACTGAGGGCCCTGTATAAAAACTGGATCCATCCCACAGGGAAGTCTTCTGCCTCCCTGGGGTCCAGATAAGATATATTCTTAAGAGATTCCCTGAACTGATTTGACCCTCCGATTATTACCCACTTCTGGTTGTTCAGGTCAGCAGTGACAAGAAGTTCTAGGGCAATCAAAAAGGACTTCAGGGCACAGGGATGATTGGTTGAAGGGACAGGAACACAGGTGGTTTTCCTCAATGCCTTTGGTAGCAGGGAAGAATGCTGAAAGGTCCAGGAGAACCCATGATCAATACACGGCTTAAAGATTGTTGTCATCAGGGAAATGTTGGCCTTTTTGATTATGGGGTAGTTTATATGTCACCAGTCTTATTGGAGAAAGGTGGAATTCACTTCTCTAAAAGGGTGAAATGTTTGCAATTTGCAGACGACATCAAGTTGGGCAGGAGTGTTGATCTGCTGGAGGGCAGGAAGGCTCTGCAGAGGGATCTGGACATGCTGGAGTGATGGGCTGAGGCCAGTTGTTTGAGTCTCAACAAGGCCAAGTGCCAGATCCTGCACTGGCATCACAACAACCCCAGGCAGAGCTGCAGGCTGGGGGAAGAGTGGGTGGAAAGGTGACTGGAGGAAAAGGACCTCGGGGTGCTGGTCAGCAGTGGCTGAACAAGAGCCAGCATGGATAGCCATTGGCATCCTGGCCTGTATCAGCAATAGTGTGGCCAGCAGGACCAGAGCAGTAATTGCCCTCCTGTACTTGACACTGGTGAGGCCACACCTCAAATCCTGTGTTCAGTTCTGGGCCTCTCGCTTCAAGAAAGACACTGAGGGGCTGAAGTGAGTCTGGAGAAGGGCAGGGGAGTGGGGGAAGGGTCTGGAGCATAAGTCTGATGAAGAGCAGCTGAGGGAGCTGCAGTGGTTCAGTCTGGGGAAAAAGAGGTTCGGTGAAGACCTTATCACTCTCTCAAACTACCTGAAAGGAGGTTGTAGCCAGGTGAGGGTCTGTCTCTTCTCCCATGTAACCGGTGACAGGACAAGAGGAAATGGTCTCAAGCTGAGCCAGGGGAGATTCAAGTTGGACATTAGGAAGAATTTTTTCACTGAATGAATCAGGGATGAATATGCTGCCTGGGGAAGTAGCTGATGAGGGAAGTGGTGGAGTCACCATTCTTGGAAGTGTTCAAGTTGTTCAGGTTCCAAGCACTTAGTGCTATTGTTTAGCTGACATGGTGCTGTTTGGCCAAAGATTGGGCTTCGTCATGGAGGTCCTTTACAACCTTAATGATTCTATGTGCATGAATAACACAATCCACCTCTGAGAATTCTCGTTACAAGTTACTCTCTTTTACATCTACAAGAAAAAAATATTTGAATGTAGTTTTCCATTATCAAGTTAAATGTATGTGGGGATTTATATCTGGTTGTTTCAGAAAATTTTGTTTGAAATTAAAAGCGTTCAAATAGTTTTAGATTTTAGGTTTATTGTATTTGCTTGTTACACATCACTGCCTTGTCTTGATCAGTAAAGGGAAATTGCTTAGTGTATCTCTTTTCCTGTGAATAACTTCTCTTCTTTAATTTCCTTTTAACATACTGTCTTGCTAAAAAGAGGTCATGAAAAAACTTGAAACTTGAAACAACAAGAGGTTTTGAAACAACTCACTGTATTAATTTTGGATTTGTATTTTTTTCAACTTGAGGCTGTAATTAAGATTCAATTTTTGCATTGTATTTCACCAGGAAAACACAGGTTTAATTACCCTGAGCTTCTCCTACTGTCCCTGCAGAATATGTCCAAAGGACATAAGATCATGGGGAAATTGATCCCAAAAGTGTTACTAGTGTTAGCAGAGAAGTTGAATCAGTGCTTGTGATTCTTAATATAGACCAATGCTCTGTTGAAAATGCTGCTGATAAATTTATAGGTATTTGTCTGGGCCTTCTAATATATGTGCAGCATATGTCAAACAGCCTGTCTGTGTCTGCTAGGATGGTTACCATCTCTTGAAATAACATATGCCATGCCATCAAACTTTATCTTCCATTGGCATACACACCAGAGGTTTAGTCAATATATTGGTTTCAGCTAGGGAATATGAATTTTCTAAGTTCTGAGCTATATCAACAGACTTTCATAGTCCAGATGGGGCTGTAGACAAGTCCTTGCCACTTTTTCAGCCTGTAACTTTGTTCAGCAGGTTGAATTGACATGTTGTTGGAAATACAGAAGCCAATGTGGCTTATTCAGCAGCAGGCTTTCATCAGTTTGGATGCACCACTTTAACACCATTGAAAATTCATAGTTAGTGCGTCATGGAAAAAAGGTAGCCTCTGATTCTTGTTGTTTATACATGTTTGAGAAACAGCAGTTTCCACTGATGATGTATTTTAATTTGCCATATGTGTGAAAAGTTTAATTAGCATATTCATCACCCAGCCCAGAAGTAGCATTACGATTGCTTTCCCAGGCAGTTCATAAATTGTGCAATTCCAGCAGTCAGCTCTGTCTCCCAGAGACAGCTCTGCATCCTCCCACAGCAAGCAAAGTGAATGTGGATGACGGCTTGATCAGGACTTTAAAAAAAATTGACTTTGATATTCTCTTAAAACTGATAGGCATGAGCATCTACAAGTCCTGTTAGCTTCAGCAGTAGCCTGTCCTGCGTGATGAAGATCAGAGGTCATGTTCTGCTCTGGGAATACGCTCTTCTCCTGGATCCTGCACAGCCTAGATAATAACTGTGGTCTTTTTTTGTGTGCAAACCATTGGAGGCTATATTGTGGTCATTACCATTTCTTCTCTTAGGAAATTAAATGATGGAGCAAAATCCTGTAACTACTCTCTTGCCTGTCAACCCTTTTAATAGGGTGTCACCTAGCAAATTAATTTGAAATTGCTGGAAACTTTCTCACGGGGCAGAATTCATCAAGGGGCTATCCCATCAAGCAAAGACCTGGGCGAAGAGCTCCCTCAAAGTTACTACAGCAACTTCGTGTCAGATGTGCACTTATTTAAAATAATTTTGTTATGTTTCTAATTTATGTTGGGATTACTGGGCAGCAATCGAAGAAGATATTTGCTGCTCTGACAAATAAGATACCTGCTAATTTCAGTAGTGTCCAAATGAATGCCAAGATACTGAGAACCTCTTTTTCCCCTGTACTCTTACCTCTATTCTTTTCCCCACATATATCTCAAAGTGGGCATCGTGCTGTATCGGATAGACTTGCACTATGCATTTTGGCTAAGGTCAAGGCCACTGAATTTGAAAGATCAGACTACACAAGGTTAGTTTGTGTAACTCCAGAAAATTGTAGAGCAGAAGGAATCAGTGACTTAACAACTCAACACATTACACCTGCCACACTGGTCACAGCCTGAAAGAAAATGGTGTCTGTACTCCTAGACCAGTCCATGGTGGAAAACAAAGTCCGGTGAGGGGGGAGGATCGAGAAATCCACTTCAAAGGCACATTCATGCCACAGGTTAAACCCTCAGCATAGGCACATCCACAGTGTTCTTGGTATTCCTGGGCTCCACAGAGAGTTGTAATGTGATTTTCCTGCTACAGAATTTGTTATGATACCTGATGCTGTCATAAAGGAAGATGAGTATTTGAGGCATGTAGAATAACTTGACAGAAAATATTGGCCGAATACTGCCTATGGCTTAGTTTAAGAAAAAATCCCAAAAAAACCCAAGCAAACAATAAAACAAGAACTAGATAATTATTTAAATGCCTAGGTTTCATTAAGATAGGGAGAAAACTACCTCTTCATTAACACTCTTTGATTATTATTTTTTCTTTATGTGCTGAATAGAGAAGTAGAAAACTAACCTAGTATTGAAACAGAAAGAAAATAAGACTTTAATGAGGGTTTCTTCAAGAGGTTAATAAACTCTCACCCCCCTCAATATCCCAATTTTGCTGTTCATTGTTTTTCAGTGTTCATTCTCTATGAATCCTTACAGTTATATTTCATTAACATTGAAAGGCATAATAAAACACAATGAAATTAAAACATATTTCAAATATCATTGCAAGTAATCAGACAAAGTTTAATTCAATTCATTTGTTGTTGACCGATAGTATTTGAAAAGAAAAATGAAAGATGACATTGGATCTACTAAGCCTTTATTTTTACTGATTGTCCATAAAGTTTTGCACGTAAAGTTTCAGGGAGCAGTGTAGACGTACTTTATATGTTGAGTTGAAATGTAGGAGCAAAATGTCCCCTTTTTGGGACTTAAAATTGCATAGATTTCAGCAGGTTTATTGCAGTAAAAAGAACAGCGGGTTTCCACCAATAAAGTGATGTGTTAGCTCAGATAGTGACATACCTGGCTCACAATCTTGTCCGCTGTCATGTTTATGATAACTGAGAATGTGGACATAAAATTAAGCTGGAGAGTCAGTGAATAGTCAGCAATACTGATCAGGACAAAATAGTCAACCTGTAAAGTAGGTGGGTGAAGAAAGAGAAAAACAAAAAACCCCCAATCAAGTAATTTTGATAACTCAGATATTGTTTTGCTTATATTACTAGAAAAAAAGATGAAATTAACTATGAATATTGGAACTCCAGATGTAGTTTATCTCTTCTTTTACGATTTTCAGTAGGTTTGGATTTTTGTTTGTTTTTTCTTGTTTTAATTGTAGAGCTTTGCCTGTTATTTATTTGGTCAGTGCCTGATGAAATGAAGCTGCTGTATGCTGGGAAGGGTTGCTTGGAATTTGCTTATGTTATCCCAAGGATTACACCTTTCCAGATTAAAAAATAAATTGCTAGAGAATATGGTGTTTTTAATTCAGTAGGGTGTTGTTGCTAATGGTAGGTGCCTCCCTGTACGTTTAGGAACTGTCACTACTACTGTGCTTTTCTTTTTAATTCATTTCTGTACGTGTTTTACTACATAAGTGCTAGCTTAGAACTCACAATTGCAGTCTTCTTTTAAAATTTTCCATCTTTCTAAACTCAGTATCATTGTGGCATGTCAGTAGACGGTTTTGATGCCACATACTGTATGAACAAAATGTTAACCAGTGCACTTTTCATCAGCTGGTAGTGTAAAACAGACAAAACAACAGAGCCTCTAAAATGAGATTTCTCATGCCTGTCTTTCTTACTATGAATTTGTGTTAGCTTTTTATTCATTTTATTGAAACCTTCAAGATGAAGTGACCTACAACTGTTTATTTTGATGGCATTACTCCTTTCCAACCCTCTTTGCTTTTGTTTTTTCTGGTGATCTTCTTTGTCTTTAGCTGCTACTACACTTATGCTTACCCCCACACCAATTCTGAGCAGAAACTTTTCTACTGGTGTTTTACAGTTTCCCATGGAGCTTTAGGACTATTCAGTCTTATTGCTTATGCTATGGTTAATCTAGACTGGCTGTGTTTTTATTTTTTAGGAAACTGAAGCAGCAGTGCAAGCTAAACAGCCGAATGTGGAAGAGGTTTTGTCTAAAGGGTGTCATTTATATAAGGAAAAACCAGCTACTCATCCAGTAAAGGTAATGAAGCAACCTTTAACAATATCCATTACTGTGTAATAGGTTATGCTTCCCGTGTTGTACACTCGTCCTTGATGTGCTCTGTTTAAAAACAATAAAAGAACCTGGCAAATGGCATTTGTTCTGTTCTGTGATGGCATAGCCAGGGAAAATGTAGTGTTCCCAGCTAAAAAAAATTTTGCATATTGTGATGGGAATATTGTTTTTGACATTAAGGTTGTTCTACTCATTCAAGAGTAATTCACACTGAAAGCAAATGTAATTTTTAGTGTGTAATTAATGGCAATACATAACATGTTTTTAAACTCCTTTATTTTAAATTTCACTTTCAGAAATTTTGTCAAATAAAAAAAAAGTGAACTAATTTTCTAGAAAAGGTAAGAGTCAAGTTATAAAGAGAGTACTTTGCTTTATTTTTTTTTTTTAATTTTGAAGGAAAGAACACATGGCAACATAGAACTTTCCCACTCAATTTCTCTGCCAAATTTTATTTAGAATGACTGACTTGATTCTGTTTTGGAGCAGAGGACACATTGTTAGGAAGGCTATGCCTCACAGCACTTCTCTTTTAGAAAAATGTATTGTAGAATCCTTTTGCTCAGCTCATAAATCAGTTATAAGGGGATATTTTAAATGCTTTTCGTAAAGAGTATTTGGAGCTTCATTGAGACTAGAGTGTCATTTTCTATCCTGTGGAACTTGAAGTCATCAGCAAGCATCCTCTCATATAGGGTTCAGCTGCTTTTCGAGCATGAGACCAAACTAGTGAGGCCAATACCAGAGCTTGTTCTGGTTTCCAGTTTTATAACTGCTTATTAAGTATCTGTTAATGACACTTAAGAGTTCCCAGAAACAGTAATAGAGGCTTATTGATTACACTAGGTATCTATTACAATTGGTTCTGAGATTGTAAACCAGAGATTGGCAGAGATTGAAAACTTTGTGTTTAGAGCTTTTCAAAATGTACAGCACTCCAAAACCACAACTGGGAGAAAAAGGGTTTCTTCACCAAGTTAAGATGTCTGTAGGTGATCTCCACAGTGAATTTCTTGTTTTTCTATATAGTTCACTATAGCTGACTAAGAATGTTTTGGTTTCATGTCTTCTTTCCTGAACAGAAGTACTTAAGAGTAATTATCCCCTTTGGTATATGTGCATTTTTAGTGATCAGTTCTCATAAATATGATAAAATGCTAGAAGAGGTAAACTCAAGGTGACTTAAGTGGGCAGAAGCAAGACTCTGTTGGGTGTTTTCCCTGGCTAATAAAGCCCTATTTTGTTGGGAACTGAAATGTCATCTACACATTGAAAGGATGATGGAACAGGAATCACTCTGCAATATCTGCATTTGCTCATTTTGTGTGACTTCAGCTGCATCTTTGGAGATCTTATTCCACATTTTAACAAGCAGAGCACTCAAAACAACAGAAAACTATAGGTTTTGGCTTTCTAGACTTTTTGATTGCACATGAAGAGTTGCAGAATGAATGCTGCCATTTTCAAGAGGAAGAACTAGTATTTGTTTTACACAAGAATGACAGAAGTACAAATGATGTTGAAATGATTCTGTTTAGCCCAAAATTCTGACACAGAAATGTACTCTGTCTCTGTATATTTTAAGTGTTCACGTCAAAGACTGAAACTTGCCGATTTTTACCAGATTTACTGGAAAAAGATGACTCTTTTAAAGCTTATAATGTTCCTTGAGTTGTAGTAATTTCTGTGAGAAAATGAGTTACTTATGGAGTGGTACATATTTAATTTTTAGTCCCTCTTTGATTGCATTTTACTTGTTTCATTACATTCTGTAGTTCATTTAATTGTGCAACCTGTTCAGTTAATTTCAGGTTCAATTTCTGTCTCGTACAATAAGTCAAAAAGCAGTGGTTATATGTTGTCAGGACTGCTGAATTGCTTTCTTGATGCTGTAGGTGGGTTTCCTTAAGACGTCTTCCTGAGTTACTTTCAGCACAGTCTGCTATTTATATGTTTCAACTTAGATTTTTTGATTTACATCAAAATAATTTTCTACATAAAAGGTATTTGATGGAAGCAAAAATAATTTTTACTCAGATTAAGATAGTTTTGGAAAGATATTAGCAAGTTTACAAAGCTAAGAACTCAAAATTTTAGAAAATTCTTGAGTTAGAGCTGCTCTGGTGCCCTTGGTTTAGGCTGAACCCTGCTTAATTCAGTTCAGGATGTGGACATCACTCACAGTGCAAGCAACAATTCAATACTTAGACTCGTATTTCTTGTTTGGTGTGCGGCACAGAAAAAAAAGATAAAATTTTAAGCCCTCTTTAAAAGCATTAATTACTTGCATGCCATTGCTTGACAAATTTGTAGATTATTTAGTTCTCTGAGGCAGCTTTGCTTTTTTTAACTCCATTATTTCCTTAATTCACCACAAATCTTCCCATTCTTTTCAATAAATGAAGCAGAGGTCCTATTGACTTATTCTCACCGCAAGCCTTTCCTGTGCTCAAAAGCGGTATGTGCCAGAAAATTCAAGATATCCCTGCAATTTATCTGAAATAATGTTCATAGTTAAAATTATTCTGGCATTTCCTGATTGGCTGCTTATCTTTGCAGCCTTTATAATGTATTCTCATTATTGTATTTTGAATGTAAATTAAATCCCATGGATTTATATTGACACGTACTTAATCTTATCTCATAGTTATGTCACTGAAATAAGTATATTTTCACACCTTCACTAAGCATACTAAAATAGAATTTTACAATGCAAGTCTGTAAAAACATTTTTGTTGGCAAATGAAATCCTTGTATCTGCTGATTCAAGAGTCAAGAATGGGATGAGATGTGTGATCCTTTAAGCACTAGCACTTTAATAATCAGACCTATTCACTTTTATTAAATGGATTTCATGCTTTTGAAATGCATTTCTGTAAAGCTTTTTAAGGTGAGGGAGGGGGAGGTTACTGCTGGTGTCAGTGGCAATAGAAAGAATGTAAGCCCCAATCTCATGATTAACAGCACTTAATCAGAACAGTTTATTCAGGAAAGGATTTCTGTGCCAGTGAAAGAGCTGTGGTTCCCTTGCTACAGCACTCAGTTTATCTTTTCCTCTGGTGGGTGAGAAGTAAGTAGTGAGGAATTTATTTTCATTGTCCTCAGTCTTGCATTTAAAAGACTACATTTCTCTCTCTAAATATTCGTATCTAATTTTAGTGCTGTCAGTGAGACTAGTTCACGTAAGGATGTTAACATCATTTAAACTGCACCAGTGCTGACATTTAAAGAAAATCTATAAAATTTGTTCTAAGTGCAACATATTGGGATGTTCATGCTTGTCACCAAAGCTCTAGAGTTGCAATTACAGCAAAATTGTTGTGCTCAAAGAAGTTAACATTTTAATGCATGCATGTTAATTTCTGCCAGATGCAAGATCAAACTGTAATTTTGATAGAAGGCTTTAGAACTGGTTGCTCTCTTATTAGTGGTGTAGCTGTTGCCCCAGACAACCCACTCTAATGTGTGTGGTGGGCGTGGTTTATATCTTGTCGCTGCTGGAAAGAAATCTCTGGCTCATATATGTAACAGTGATCAAGCAGCTACTCATGACAAGGACCAATACTCTAATCATGGAATAGAGTCAAACTCCTGGTCCTGCATGAGACAGCCCCAGAATCACCCCATGTGCCTGAGAGAGTTGTCCAAACTCTTCTTGAACTCAGACAGGCTTGGAGCTGTGCCTGCTTCCCTGGGGAGCCTCGTCCAGTGCCCAAACATCCTTCTGGTGAAAAATCTTTCCCTGATATCTGAATCTTCCTTGCTACCTCGAAGTGTGTATATGTGTGGGTACATACATACTTCAATTTGATGAGCATTGCTCTCAA
The DNA here is from genome assembly GCA_013398015.1 of Oreocharis arfaki. Lineage (NCBI taxonomy): Eukaryota > Metazoa > Chordata > Aves > Passeriformes > Paramythiidae > Oreocharis > Oreocharis arfaki. Next base: position 702,686 of record VZRR01010833.1, on the reverse strand, counting down.
TCCCTCTCCTATTGACCTCTGTCATCTTAGACTCTAGGTAATTAAAGTACCTTTCTTAATAGGCATCCTGTTTCTATCATGGCTGGATTGTGATTTTGGCTATATATCCAACTGTGGATTGAAGCCATAGAATGCTAAAAGCATTCCTGAGTGGTGTCGGTACTCTGTGCTGCATTTTGTAGCAGAGAATCAGAGAGCAGTTTAAAAAGAAATGCTGTCTTCATTTTAAGAGTTTAGACATGTCAGCATAGAATTAGCAATGCTTCATCCTTCTTTGCAGCCCTTAAAGCAAGGAAAAAAGAGAGGTAGAAACAACTCTCAGGGTTCTCTGAGGACCGATATTATTTACACTCCAGACTTTCATGTAAGTTTTGCTTAAAAGTAACAGTTTAGCCATTATTGGTCAGGATGATGTGCTCACACACTGAAGTTTATGACACCCTGAAGACTCCTAAGCCTTTTTTTTCCTTTTATTTTTAATAGGTGGAAGGATAAATTCTGCATTTGATGTTACAAGCTGCAGAGGTTTTATTGAAAAGCTTTTTGAAATACATAGCTCACGTTTCTATTTGAATTTAAAAAATCAGCATCTCAGGTTCAGAGTGATTAAAAGCCAGACCTCTCAGGCTGGAGGGCTGTCCCTGGCAGGGTCAGGATCAGGCCCTGTGAGGGGATTCAGACACAACCCTGGGTGGCTGGGCAGGGCCAAGGGAACGGGCTGCAATTCGTCCAGGAAGTCACTCTGTGGTCAGGGTCAGGCGCCTGAGCTGGCTCTAAGTTGGCTCTGAGCTTCAGCAGCCAAACTTTGAGGAGAAAAGATACTTTCAGAGCCCTGATGCCAGGAAACTCTTTTGTAGCACAGCTGGAAAGGATTTTAGTTGTCCCTCTCCCCCATTTTTGAAAATTCATTATGGTATCTTTGTGGTTTGGTTTTTTTTTTTAATTCAGGTGATCCACCAGATGAAAAAAACCCACTTATTTTATTTTGCATTTATTTACATTACATTTACATTTGTTTACATTACAATGCCGCATTGGATGGGGCCCTGAGCAAACTGATCTATTGGGGGGCATCCGTGCCCATGGAGGGAGGGGACTTGAAACTAGACAATCTTTAAGGACCCTTCCAACCCAAGCCATTCTGTGATTCTGTGATACGTTAATTTATGTATTATGAATTGAATATATTGTTATTTTCTATTCTAGAAAAAATTAGAAGACTTGAGTGCTGACTGGAAGGCGATACACCACTTAATTCAACAACTAAAGGAAAAGCCAGCATTAGCAGCATTTGGCCATCTGTCTTCAGGTGTCTGTAAGTGCTTTAGTATATGTATTTTTTTTAAGTTAATTACAAATCACACATTAAAATTAAAATGTCTGGAGACTGTCTAAATTAATTCTGCGTCCTTAAAAGTGCTGCTATGGCATTCAAGTTGGTTTTTTATCCTTACATGTCTATTTTATGCAATGTATTCCAGAAGACAAATTAGATTATGGTTTGATGAAAAGGTTGCAGAATGCTTTTCAAATTATTACTGTTTCAAAGTCATTTTTATTTTATTCCATGAAGAGGTGAGATTTTTGCTTTCTGTGTATGCTAATGGAAGAAATACTACAAAGGGAGACAAATTATTTAAAGTAAAAGATAATAATGTTATAGGTCAAGTATCTGTAAATTGGTCACAGAATGAAATCCTGAGATTATTATTACTGATAGGGCAATAAAGTGAGACTGTTTCAAAACAAAGCTTGTCTATGCACAGAGAAGGTCATATGGCAACACGCAGGAGTAATTCTGCAGTTGAACCCTAAGTCTGTGATATATCTCTTCATGTCTTGCATTCATGAATACGCAACAAGATGTGATACACAACACCTGATCTCCATTTCATTTAAATTATTTCAACATATTTATATTAGATTATTCTCATATCTCTTTGCACCTCTTGTTCCTTACAAGGATTACAAACTCATCCGTTTTTTTCCTTGATAGATGGATTTTATTTTCAGTGCTTTCCTTTGAAATGCAGTGATTAGGCATGGGTGAAAAAGAAATGCTTAATGGAAGCACTGTGCTCAATCTAAAGTCTGTGAGATTCTTTACTTGATATTGAAGCATTTCGGTTGCTTGAATGAAGAGTGTTACCTATACAATTTGGAAAGCCGCTCATTATGTGTGGGAGCAGAAGGAAATCTATCCCCTCAACCCCTGTCAGATTGCCTGTAACTCAGGCTATGATACAGCTGCAGTAATCACTTGGAGTTGGATTATGTGTGGGTTGTTGATCCCTCTTGTTTTCAACGTGTTTTAGTGGGTAACATACAAGAAAAGCTTAAACTGGAGAATTCTCTACCTTCTACTAGTGACTCTCTAGGACAGCAAAGCAGAAAACCCTTTTTTTTAGAGAAGCACATAGTTGCTCCATAGAGAGAGAATCCAGAAATTTCAGTACCAGAAGACAGTCCAGCTCCTCTCCAAACAGCATGTGTGAGTTCAAGAAAGGGAGATGCCTTGCTCGTGACGTGTTGAATTTTACTAAAAAGGAACTATTGTTTAGTTTTAGTCCCTTAGAACTGCTGTGGTTCCAGTGGCAGTTATTTCAATTTTCTAAAAAGGCCCAAATGCCACTACTAGATTTTCAATCTAGTAGTACAACAGTATTCTTGCTTTGCATGATTTGTTCCAAGGCATTCTATAGGAATTCATGTAATTACATGGGGGTAATGAAGGAGATGCTTAATCATTTTTTGCTGTGCTAAACTTGCTGTGTCAGTTTTCTGTGTGAACAGGTTATGTCAGGTTGCAGAGGGAAGGGGTGTTCACAAGGTGTGTATTTGCTGTTACAAAAGATATTATAATAATGGAACGAGAGCAAGAACATGGAGTAGTAATGCAATATATTCTTACATTACCTCACCTCTAGCTGAAGAATTGCAAAATTACTCACCTTGATGCAAGATGTAGTCTGCTGACATTTCTGAGACTCAGCAGGTGGAACTATACATGCAGAAAATGAAAGCACTGGTGTTCTATAAAGGATTAAGCGGGAAGTAAGATTGATTTCCCTTGTATTGTCAAGAGCACTAAAATCTGAACCTGTGCTTATAACACTAATTCATAATTTTCCTTTGTTTGAGTCCGTTTACTGTGATCACATCATTATAGATGTATTGACATAGAACTGTAGGGTTCAAAAGGGACCTGGGGAGACATCTATTCCTTTTGCTCAAAGCACAGTCGATTAGTGCAGGTTGCTCAGGGTCACGTCCAGTCAGGTTTTTAATATCTCCAAGGATGGAGACTCTACAACCTCTCTGGGCAACTTTTCCAGTGTTGAGCAACTCTGACAGTAAAAAAAAAAAAAAAAAAAAAAGTTTCTTCTTCTATTCAAATAGAATTTCTAGTATTTCAGTTTTTGCGTGGTGCTTCTCATCCTGTCACTGGGCTTCACTGAAGACAATCTGGATCTGTCTTTACTCCTCCAATTAGATATTTAAACACATGGATATGATCCACCTGAGCTTTTTCTTCTCCAGGCTAAGACAGCAGTTTTCCACAAAGATAGGAGAAGAGATCTGCTACTAATGTATTTTTGTATTTCACTTAAAAGAATGGGAGGATGGAAGAAATTGAATTTCATGGGTCTAGTCATTCTGTGCTGTAAGTTCTGCAGTTATTTTAACCATTTATGCTATAGATACTTTTATGGCCTTGATTACTCTGTGCCACTGACTCATGAACCATGGGGACTCAAACTGGCTATGGGAGGGCTATTAACCAAAAGCCTCCCAAAAGCTGAACAATCTCATTAAAGGTCATTTGCAAAGAAAGATGCACAAAATTATTTTGGAAGGATTTTGTGAAACAATGGCAGTATCTCCTGTTGATAATTACTCACTTCCTGATCCTATAGAGACTTGTAGGGACATCAGGATTGAATAATGTTGACGTGTGTATTTGAGACCAGGGAATGAAGACGTTAACTGGCTCATCTCTACAGCCCTGTCAGGTATCATTTGGTCTTGTCTGACTACGAGAACTCAGACAGTGAGTCTTAATAAGTTCCATCTGGTGGCTGTTACAGAGGTAAAGCACCCTGATTATAATTATTTCTAGGTCTGCATATTATAGTTTCTTTGGCAGAAGAAGCATTAAAAAATAGTCCTTAATATTCCACCAGTCCAGTGGGCCCTCAGGCACAGGGAACAAGAATTACTTCTCCAGCTCAAAAAGTGTACTTAGCTGAAGGGTATGCCTAAAACCTTAACAAAGATTGACTTCCAAGATAAGATGAATCAGGAAGAAAATCACACTTGCTATCTGTACTTGACAGGATAACGTGAAATGGTGTGAATATCTCTATCCAAATACCTTGATGCATTGCTTAGCCAGCAGTTTGAAAGCATTTTAAACAGAGAGAAATGCAGTTCTGGAATGTGCTTTTCCAGGAGGGAGAGGTTTTAATACCATCATTAGCATTTATAAAACTTATTTTTCTTCTTTTGTACTGAAGTGCTATCACTGTATTTACTTAATAAGTAGGTAAAGGTATACATTGTTTTGTAAACCCCTCTGAATGCATTGTGGGGCGGGAGGCCTTCCTGACTTGTTCTGGAGGAAAATATTTTCCGTAATTTGTCTGCATTCCAGTAACATGCCAGGAGAGAATTTTGGTCACTCTTATTTAAAGCTACCTTGAAAGTACAATTTCTTAAAAATGATGTGTATTTATTTCCAGTTATGCTGTACTTGAAGTTAGTGAAATTTTTAAACTACAAATTAATCTAGCTGAAAGTACTCGGTCAACTAATTTTACATTTGACATATTCACCTAATAAAACTGTGAGCGATATATTATCTTAATACTCTTGCAGTTTAACTTGTTCAGTGGACAGTACTTTGTGTTCAAGCAATTTCATTTTTTCTCCTGACTGCTTACTCGAGTTTTTGTCCCTTTATTGCCTCTTTTTTTTTTTTTTCATGAAATGCCTAATCAAGTGAAACAGAAAAACATGTGACTGTGAAATGAAGAAAAGAGTTGAGTGAGAATTATTATCAATTACAGTGGTGAAATTTCTTCGGAAGTTAAGTAGAATTTGTCCCTTTAAATGTTATCAATCTTATTTTGGAGAGTTGTTTGTAGCAGGTCTGGAAAAAGATAAATATAAAAAAAGATTGGTTGTATTTAACAGTTTGTAGCAGGGTTGCATTTGACAGAAAGGCTTTATATGCACTGTTAGGTGTTGCACACTTACTACGAATAATTTGAGGAAAGCATCACCGGAGCTCACAGCACTTGCCATCAGCTTTAGACATCTTTCTTCAAATGCCTACAGTCAATGCTCTCCTGTGCTTTCAGTATAACTTGCTTTAGGAGTGGGAGTCAGACACTGCAGGCACAGAGCCAAAGACTGGGATTTCCTGTACAGAGGAAGAAGGCTTTTCAGGATTTCGAATGGATGAGGCGGGATGGGAGAGGAGTGAGGTATCATGCTGAATCCACTAGATGTGAGTTGTAATGTGAGGGCTGTGAGCTGCAGTAAGTTCACCAGCAGCAATGGTGGTGAAGAGAACTCATCACTAACTAGCCCATATATTCAGATGGAGTGTGGGAAGAAGATTCAAAGCAGTCAGCCACCTCCAGAGTCTATAATACCTTGAGTCTTGTGGTTTGAATTAAAACAGTGATGTTTGTGAATCTGGGGAAAGTAGTGACAACAGAATTTCATTTGCTTATCCTTTGGTATTTTAGTTGCAGGAGTATAAAATGTCTCCTTCCGTTTGGGAAGCTTCTTTTGTTTTTTATTTCTCTGTGAAGCAAGTCCCCACCCGGACTAGGCATACTGCTTTGTTCTAGGCTTTTAAGATCATATACAACAGTTCTTGAAAAATATCAGCTACTCTGTGTATGCACTGCTGTGGCTTGATGCAACTGGAATTCATATTCACTGTTTGCAATACATAACATACGAAACAAGTACTGGTGCTATCAAAAATATACCGTTCATGAGTCTGTAGGTTTTTGAGGAAACATAGAACTAAACAAAAGCATATATGTGAAAATAAATACCTCAATGAAAACTTAAGGTTTGAAACTAAAATCCACTTACCTCAGAGGCTGAAAGTGCTTCTGTAGTGCTAGTGTGCATCTGGAATTTTCTTTCATTTTCATAATAAATGCACAGTTGAGTTATTTATTATTCCATACTGGCTACTTCTAAGATACAGAGACATACAGAGGGATACTGCAGTGTCCTGAATTATGAAGACTGCCCTGTTAAATCTCTGATATGATATTTGGTTTAATATTTTCAGTGGGGATGAAGGATTCTTTGTTTAGGAAACTATAACCACTGAAATATATTCATTTCCGTGGACTTCAGAGCTGGATTGTGTACTGTTCCACTGCCTCTTTAAAAACAAACAAACCATTTGTATTTAAGAGATAATCAGGAGACAATGACAAAAATGTAAGAAGCCAAATGACAACAACTAGCTTTGGGGAAAAAATGCACCATAGATACATTTTATTTTTTGTCGTATTTCGTAGCTAATGGGCTCTGAAGCAGTCATTGTTTATTGCCTCTGCTCACTGTTTGAGCGAACACATATGCTGTAGTTGAGCACTTTTGCTCAGAATTTCAAAAAGCTAGTCTTAAAAATCCTGGTGCACCTGAGAATATTACAATATGTATGTTCAAAGGGAAAATTAAAAACAAATGTACAAATCAGATATTTGAGTGTCTATATTGTTTATAGCAGTTGGCATAGTATAATTAAGACCAAGAATACTCAAAATAATTCCTTGGGAGGGACTGAACAATCCATGGATGTCTGCATCTATAATGTTTTCAATACTAATGGATACCTGTGTTGATATTTAAACTTAGTTGCACATAGTCTTCACTATTTAAAGGAACTTTGCTGTCAGCTATTAAAATGATTTCATGATGTATGCGGTAGATACTTAGTTTTCTAGAACCATTCTCCAGAGAGTTGAGCAGCTAAAAATCCGCAGCATGCGACTGTTGGGAGTAGTTCTACACCGAATTAGAAGGCAATGCTACTGCCAGTAATCCGTTTTGGTTCACTTTGGTTTAAGGACACCAGTAAAGAAGACCACTATCACGAGTTGTAGTAGAGAGAAATACTATTTCCAGTAATGATCATGTGTCTAGAACAATATAGTTTCTGATACTTGTGCAGGTTGACTCTAAAGGGAATGTCTATTTTTAATATTAGCTATAACTTGGTTTAACACTATGAAAAGTTTTACAAAAATAAAATGCAAGAGAGTAATTGAATAGGTAAAAATGCAGTGGGGAAGTATCACAGAGAATACCTTGAGCTCTTAAATCATTAGAGACCAGTAACAGTAGACTCCTCCTTTAGTCAGCTGGCCTAACAAAGGTTGCTCATGCTTGTATAAAGTGTGTTAGTAAAGGAACAGATTACTGTCTTTACCTTTTCTTTTGGAAGAAGGAATAAATAATGACTTATATAAATAATTTTAGTAGACTTAGGTTTGAGTCATTTTACTTTACAGACTTAGATAGTAAAGAGGTTCAGAGATGCCAGCCTGAGATGACCCTATTATGCATAAATTGCTATATATCTGTTTTTCCCTTTGTATTCAGGAAAGAAGTATCTAATCATTCCATCTGATTTCTGTTAATAAGCTTTTTTACTTCTCACATATGTGACACATCCAGCAAATAACAATATGGCACAAAACTGAATCTGTTATCACTTGATTGGAGATTTTTCAAGGTCAGGACCCAGTTTCACAAGCAGTTCTATTTTTCAATTCAGCTGACATCAGACACAAGCTGAAGACAAACTTGTCTAATAAAGCTTTCAGATTCAATTTTCTCACTGCATATAGCTTCAGGAATCTCTGGAGGTCATTCACAGCATGTGCTGTAACACCAACAGGGAGAAGTAATGAAAAGCATCTATATAAAAAGCTGACACTATGCCTTCCGAGCTGCATGAATAAAAACATAATAAGCAAGTTTAGAAACACCAATCTCTGTTATTCTCAGAATTTCTATTTTGATCTTAATAACATATCTTGATTTGAGGATTTGCTTCTGGTTTTTCTGACAGGTGAAAAATACATGCAAAATATACTTAAGCTAGAAAAGCCCAATTTGAATAAAGCCAAAGGCTACACCTTTATATTTAACATCCTATTTCAGGGATCTTGGAATAGGTTCCTCTTGGAAAGATCGGTAATAAACAGGTGTGACCGTGCAGTTTACAAAAGGAATGTGAGCTTGTTTTTTTCAGGGCTCAGCTGATTAAATATAACTCACTCTGGATTACAAAGAATTTTTATTGTACTCATACCTATGATGAAACATAAATCAGAAAGTCAAAACAGGAGTTGGCTGCTTTGCTGTTATTAAAGAATATGGAACCAAGGTCTACTTTTTCTGTTCTGTAACAAGTTGTTGAAGCACAGCTGTCAAGATTTATGATGTAAATAAGATTAATGATCTCATTAGTCTTTCAAAGAACCACATTCACCTATTCCATTTTTAAAATATGATCTGGTATTTTCTTCTGAGGAGCAAGCTTTGCAGCTTGTTTTCTTTCATTTAGTGTCTTGATCAATAGTTAGTAGCAGCAAGATATGCCAGATTTATTTTGATTAAATACCATGAAATGTAAGTGATAGCATACTGTAGAATTCTTCAGGCTATATCAGATGAGAGCACAGAACTAAGTTACAGTTATGGTTGGACTTTTTTATATGGTTCCCATAATCTTGGTAACAGAATCCAGTATTGGCAATTTTCAAAAAATGTAGCAACTATCATTTTTAAAACACAGATAGAATCAAGAATTTAGATTAGTTTATTCTGGAAGATATAGAAAAAGGGATTAGAGTTCCTAGCAAAAGAGTATCCATAATAAAATCATAGTTTATGCCCTTTTTCAGTTTTTCTGCCTAAGTTTCTAGCTTTCCATCTTTAAATCACTTTGTTTTTATTAACAGTGTCTTAAACCTGCTCTCTCTCTTTCCCTTCTTTTTGTTACAATAACCCAAATTACTGTGATATTTGACTATCCAGATAGCATCAGCCTGCAAATAGCAGTAATCTCTCTATTCTGCTTCTTTTTGTATAGTAATTAGGCCTATTGACAACTGCATTGCGTGAAAATCTCTTTAATTTGCTGGAATAGTAGAAAGTGATACGGCATTCTGCTCATAGTCCTCTTGACCTGTCTGTTGACTCGTCTCTTTAAAAGAGCAAAGTGAGCAAGCTGTTTCTTGTGAAGGGAGCAGTGCCCAGGGACATCCTGGTCATGCCCTACCTGAGTCTTTGACATCCTTCCTAGTATTTCTGTTGTGCATGGGGCTGCCACAGAGTTAGCTCTGCCCTACAGAGAAACAGCCAGCCAAAGAGTGTGAGCAGAGTGGAGGCTGCAGGGAATGAGGAACAAAACTCATAATTGCTTCCGAGGTTTCTTGGAAAGGGGGCATGAGACAATGACAGAAAGAAACTGTAGAAGGCCAAAATGAGCAAAAAATGGTTTATATGAAATTTGTCACTGAAATATCAGACTCCTGTCTTTGTACCAGTGTGGAGTAGCAGAGGACATGTAGTGGTGGAGATGGGGAGGAAGAGATTTGCATTACTGATGTTTTCCTTAGCAGTAGATTGGTGGTCAGACCACACTTAAGTTCCCAAAGGCAATTCCTCACAGGGTGAAACTAAAATAGACATTAGTTTGACCTGAAAAGTAAGCATTAGAGGAGAAAACCTGACAAGTGTTTCACAAAGTTGTACCAAGCAAGGTATTTTAACATTTATGATGAAAGAACAGAAGGTGCTAGTAGTGATTTCAGGAATGCCTTTGTTAACACGAAGTAACAGTGATGACGTTGCCTTTGAGCAGCTGGTTTTAATCCTGCAAAAGTTTTCACTTGAAGAATAAGGGTAGACTTGGACATTTTTGCATGAATTCTGTAATGCTGTTAAATTAGCTAATAACTGAGCTCTGATTATTTCACAGCTTCTTCTAACTCGTTATGATATTTAGGGCTTTTTTAACTACGAAGTACCTAGAATTCATCTGGTTCCTTGTTATTTTGTATCTTTGTACGATTTTTACACCCCTTTTTTCAGAGTTCCCGTTGGTTAAGATAGCAATTTATGCCTTTTAAATCAATATAGAGATCTTACAAAAATTAGAAGAGGTGATTTTTATGAGATTGTAAGAGTTGGAGCTACTGGCAGTATGTTGTTTTTTTCTTATATCAAAGAATTAGCTGCCAAAATTCAGTTACAAGCCAACAGCAGTACACTGGAAATGTAAATTGTTGTCATATAGATTGTCATCCAATTGAAAGCTGCATACTAAATCTAGGAACTTGTTACTTTTACTGACAAAAGGAATAGTGAGAGGTGCTTGCATCATTTGTGACAGATGTAGTCACAGCGTTTTTTATAAGGCAAGTATGTGACAGAATTTGATTTTACAGCACCACAACTGCTGTAGTACAAAACATTCATTTTCATGAAACTCTTTCATAACCACTGCTCACAGAAAAAGACACTTATCCTTTGGAAAAAAATAAATGCCTTGTGTAGTGGTATAAATTATACTGCTTTTTAAAAAAAAAGTATGTGAAAAGTTCTTGGGCTACCTTTCTTTAGTTTCTGTCTGCTTAATTCTCACACTCACTAAAAGTGATCCATTCATACCATAGCGTTTTGCTTTTCAATTTTTAGTGGCCCCATCAATCATGCTGAACTTTGCCTAAGGAAAGGTTTTTGGAGAATGCCATGACAATGCTGTATTACTAAAAGGAGACTGAACTCTAGAGCAGTTTATTTTTTAGAAAGGTTTGGATGGAACAATAGGTCCAAGCAGATTAATGCTACCTCTGTTTACAGATATATATTACAATCTTCAGGTGGTTTTGTATTACTTGTCCCTGGTCGAGTCATAGTCTAATTAGGATCAAATGCTGCAGATTTAGTTTTTTCCACCACATGTAGAGCAGTCAATTGAATTGCTTATGTACACTGTGCCAGTATTATTCCCATGTATTATCTTCAGTCTTAGCTGCTTCCTTCCCATAGCATTCTCTGTCATTACACTATTTCCAATTTGGTTTTTAGAGAGTGTTTGAGAACATGGTTGTACAGGACCACGGAAAGACTGAGGTTGGCACGGACCTCTGGAGGTAATCTGGTCCAGCCCCCTACTCAGGTTGGATAACCTCGGGGATGCTGCCCAGGATCCTGTTCCTGTGGCTTTTGAGTATTTCCAAGAGTGGAGATTCTGCAAATTCTCTGGTTCCTCCCATTGCAGGACTCCTTCAAAGAATGTTTCCTGATATTCAGGGGTAACCTCCTGTGTTTCAGTTGTGCCCATTTTCTTGTCACAGAGCACTGCTGGAAAGAGCCTGGATCCACCTTCTTTGCACCCTCCCTTCAGATATCTATACGTGTTCATGAGGTCCCCCCCTCTGAGTCTTCTCTTTTCTAGGCTGAACAGTTCCTTCTCTCTCAGGCTTTCCTCATGCAAGAGAGGTTTCAGTCCCGTAATCATCATTGTGGCCATTTAGTGGTCTCTCTTCAATAGCTCTATAGCTGTCTGGTGCTAGAGATCTGAGAACTGGGTACAATATTCCAGGTGCTGACCAGAGGGGAAGGATCAGCTCTGTCCAACTGTTGGCAGTGGTCCTCTTAATGCAGCCCGTGATGCCAATAGCTCCATCCCTTTCCCAGGGTTTGAGGTGAAGCTGTCATTCCCCGAGTCCTCCATATTATCCTTCTTGAAGATAGAAGTGACATTTGTTTTCCTCCAGTCTTCAGATGCTTCTTCCATTTGCAGTGATCCATCAAAGTTTGTAAAAGGAGTCCTCACAATGATTGCTGCCAGCTCCCTCAGCACTCACAGGTGCATCCCATCGGAGCCCATGGACTTTTTTATGTGTGTCTTGTTTGCTGAAGTATTCTCCAACCTGATTCTCTTTTAAAAAGGGCAGTTTTTTAAAAACTCTGACTTCTGTCCATGGAAATAACCTTGAAGTACTTCTTATGATCAAAGGAACTGTTAGCATTCCACTTCTAGGTATCTTGCATACATAGAAAATATTTGCAGAAGCTCCTTGCAGCAACAGGTCATAATCTGAACTTTTTGCTCTGTGGCACTAATTTAAATTCACCCTAATGTTTATTTACATTATGATGCACACAAGACTACTTATGTGGTTTATATCACTGAAATTCTTAGTGTTTAGTAGACTCTACCTATTTTGTATGTTCTTATTCCTGTTGCAAATCATTGTTTGTGATTGAAGAGTTGTTCTTTACATTGAGTGAAATAAATATCGAAACATCTTGCTGTTGTGTTTGGAGGAACTTGGAAAAATGCATTGTACAATAAATGGCTTAATCACACTCCTACATATAAAAAGGGGGATAGTAAGAAAATTCTGCTAGATCTATCCTGTGACAAAGAAAGAAAAGTCTGAGAAAGCTGACACTTACCTTCCTACTAAATTTAAAGTTCTGATGCTGTTTATTAATCTAGCAATAGTAACAGTAACATTTTAGAAACCATAACTTCTGTAGTTATTTTTCAAATATACCAGTACACAATCACTTGTAAATATTTTTCTTTTCTCCTAAGCATTTTACCCTTGGCTTTCTACTTTCTTTTGAACTTCTAAGGGTTCTTTAGTTTCAGTCCCTCCAGCCCACTGTACAGACTATTTTAGATCTAAACTTTAATTAATAATCCCATAAACTATCAGCTTCTTTTCTTTTACTTGAAATGATTAAAATTGTATATAATCCATAATGACTTGTTAGAAGTCATAAAGAACTTCTGGAATTAAAAGGTAGTCTAGGCACTTGTATTTTAAACTGATGACAGTTACATATAATGTGAATGTTCCCTAAGTGTTCATGAAATTAAATATAAAACTTTTACCCATTTATAGTCTATAAAAGTTACTAGGTATGAAACATACCTTATACAGTTACCAAGTCTTCTTTTTGTAGGAATTGTTTTTTTTACTGAATATTCAAGGCTAAGAAAATCAAACATTGGTGTTGTATTAAAATAGAAAAGACTCACTCTGAAACAGGTTTTTTGTCTTTAAAATCTGACTAAAATGTTAAGAAAATGTTGGCTTTGAGATACAATGCTCTAAGGATGCATATTTTCCACGTTTAGAGCTGTGGGTGGAATTTTGTTGGCAATAATTTTTGATCAACATAAAGACTTTATTCTAAGTTCATATCGCTAGAAAAAAAAATTCCTTGCCTTCAGACTTCAAAGTTGGTGGGCTTTTTTTGAGGTAGTAAATTTCTATTATTCATAGTATTGAATCAGAGCTCTGTTGGCCACTATTATTTTCCTTTCAGAACTCCTTTATGACCTGGAACACCTGTCAGGTAGCTGTAGCCCCTCTGCAAAAAGTGCTACTGGCAGTGGGCACCTTGCAGGGAAGGGCTGTACTGAATGGGAGAATTTAATGTACTCATAACTTTATTTCCTTAACATTGAAGGACAGACAGAGATGAGACTATTCCTTTATCACTGGAACAAGTCTAGATAAATCAGTCTCAGAACTGATCTCTCTCCAAGAAATCTGCTTGGAGTTTAAGAATATGATCGTGGATGGTCTAACCCTGTAGAAAACCAGTTGCAAAGCCTCAGCATAAGGGAAAAAAAAAAAAAAAAAGGAAAAATGCATTTTAGTAGCTGACAGAACTTCACTTGTGTGGTAGTGTGGAGTTTAGTTGTTCCAAGTCAAGTTCACAAGGATAAAGTGCTGGTAAAATAACACTGAGACTTCCCATGAAAGAAGCCGAACGTTCCTGGTGTGCAATGTCCCTGCCAGCAAACTGCTGGTTTGCCCACAGAGGGAATACTCATTTGTTCTGCCACTAAAGAAGTCAGTGTTGCCTGTGTTAAAATAACAAATTCACTGAGTAATGTCATCTGAGTGTATGCCACAAGGTACAAGTATCCTTCATCTGCTTGCTCAGAGTAAAATGCAGCTGAGTTTCTTTGACTAAAACAGGAAGTTTAGTGGGTGTATATTACTAATATTCATTGCATGAAGGATTTAAGGCTGGCATCTCCCTGACTTTGTGCTGTTAATAATGGAACTAAAATCCCAGGCTACACATGTAAATTGAATTAAAATCCACATCCAGTAACTATGCTATTTCTTCTTTGTCAAAAAACGTTGACCTAGTAGATGCAGTTATCTTACATAATTGCAACTTAAGCGCCACTAAAAGCATTCAGAAGGATGGTTTAGGAACAATCCTGTGGACTGAGGCAGTTCTGCTTAAAGACTGCAGCTTGAAAGAGGGTGTTTGAAGGGCTTTGAAGCTGTTGAAAGTGTTGATATTCTTCCTGTCTGTTCTGTTCCTGTTCAGTACCTAAATAAGGAGTTTTATTTGTTTTCACTTGTCAGTTTGACCCTCTCTTGAAACACAACACTGAAATAAGCAGAATGAAAGAAGGGAAGGAAATTCTTTCCTTGCAATTGGCTTCGTTCTGTTTTACCTGCATTTGCATTCAATATTTGAACTTCAATTTCATTATACATTCCAATTATTTTCATTCTTCAAGTTTAACGTTACTGATTATTTTCAAGATGCAAAATTACCTGTGTACACTTGATTTCATCCAGTGCATTTCAAAGTTCAAGAACAAGTTGAAAACCACACCTATTATTCTGCATTTTAGTTTTCTCATATTATTGTTCTGTGTTGTTTCCTTCTTTGATAAAGAGTAGAAAGTGCTACAGAGAAATCACTTAAAAAAATGATATTTGAATGGTTTAATGTCTTAAATTCTAATTGTCCTTTTGGTTTTGTGTTTTTACATATCACAGATGTAAACCATTATAACCTTTAAATAATTTGAAGGATGAAGTCCTTAATTGTTTTTATGACGTGTTTTAGTAGGATAGAATTTATTGCTCAGATATTTGAAAAAAAAAGAATTTGGTTCCAGTTCTGCATTTGTAAATGAATTTTCCAGAGAAAAAAAAAAGCAAAAAACAAAAACAAACTAATAGTAAAAAGACCCCATCAAAACCAAAAGCAACAAAGTGTCCCCTTTGAGTCACAGAACCTCTCAGTGCAGTTCTGGATAATTTCTTTCAGAACAAGATCTGTCACTACATATTGTGTAGTTATTGTTGATTTATACTTATCTATTAATTTTAGTCACTCATTTATACACTTCTGTTAAATGAACTGTGTCGTGTCTATGCAAGCATAAACAAAGAAGCGAGGGATAGGTAAATTCTAAGTGTCAGAAGTGAAACACTGTGCAAAAGCTTTCTAAAGGTAATTTTTATAAATAATTTGATAATTCAAATATTCTAATGGTTAATCAAAGTGGAACAGATTATTACCATCCTTAGAAGATGATGGTAGATAGTGGTAGATCTTGAAGTTTTTAGAGAAGATATTGTACTAGACTGTTGCACTTCCACTAGTACCTTACAATCTTTTTCTAATATTTTAGAATATTGAAAAAGATGAAAAAGAACTACGTCAAGAAGAAAGACCCAAAAATAATCAAAAAACCCCACAAAAAACAGCCCAATGGATAAAAAAACAACCCCATAAGCCAAAATCTGGTTCAGTAAACCCATAAACATTAGAAGATTAGAAACACCCTGTTCCGAAATAGCTGCCACTAGAGGAAAATTAAATAAATAGTTATTAATTAATGAACTTGTGATTGTGCACTCAGGCCAAAATACGTGAGAAGTAAAGAGATGCCAGGCAGTCTTCTTAGACACCCTAAGTCTACTAATGGATGTCCCAGTTTAGAAACTAGTTCTTCAATTTACCTGAATACTGGTGAGGAGAGAAATTTCCTCTGAGAAAAGACAATTTCTGTTTAACATATACGAATGCCAAGCTAAGCAACTGTTTTCCTGTTGTCTAAGAATCTCTGAAGTCACAGAGGAAATATGAGGCCTTGGCTTTATGGACAAATTGCTGAACCCTGACCTGCTACCTGGGTTTTCAGATTTCAAACAGACTTTGCTGTAATGGCGTGAATGCCAGTGGAAAACCATTAGACTCTCAGAAGTAATAGCAAGAAAAAAAAGATGAAACAAAAAAGTTACTGTACATGGGGCTACACTGTTTTGGTGTTTCGGTTTGTTTTTGTTGAAGACATGCTACCTCACAGGAATAGTGCAGGAAGCCGATTTTCTCTACTCTGTAAGAAGACTGGGAAAAATGAAAAAAAACCCATCTAGGTCCTTTAGAAATTAGTATTTGGTGGTTCTATGCTAGAAATTGTAGAACACGCTTCACAGAGCTTTTATTTCAGCCTTTCTGGTTTAGTTATTGCTGTTTCAACAGTTGATTCAGATAGAGATTCTGAAGTGTAGTTATTTAGTCTCTTTTCTAGTGGCGTAGAACCTCAGTGAAGCAATACCATGCGTTCTTCTGTTTAGTCTGTTTCAGTATTTTTCTTCTTTGGTTGGTCTTTTTAAAAAATGAGAAAAAAGAAACCAAAATACAATTTAGTGTAGCCTCACCCACAATAATATTGTGCATGAGGAATTGCTTTTGCATGATTAACTGAAAGGCAAGAATAGCCCAGCAGTTCATAGCCATCTCTTTGTAAATAGCAAAAATCAAGACGAAAAGATCAGTCTTGAACTTCTGAATGATTTCCTGTTCATACTTCTCTGTCCAATGTTATCTGTCTGTGGCACCTCTCATCATGTTTGCTCCAGAGACAGAAACTGTGCTTCAGTGTTGGGTACTTCCCCATTCCAAGTAACGAATAATTTACAGATTATTTAAATCCCATAGCTAACAGATCAGGAAAAGACACTAAGAAGGTGTGTCTGTTTTCTATTAAAAAAGGGGGGAAAATCCAAAATATCCAAATAATAGCACATAATATCTTCAAGTTATGAGTTGGAAAGGTAACCGACTAGTCAAGGCTGAATTTCTTGTTGTGTAAGTTTCCATATAGGCCGCAGAGCCTATGGGAAGCATTTGGTGATAACAGTAAGTGAGAAGATTGTTGGTCAGACAATTTCACAGCTACAGAGTGACCTGGACACAGTGGAGGAAACTTAGTTTCTAAATACGTGGTCATGCTGTGATATATTGGATAGTCCAACCAACTTTTTTCAATCTATCTTCTGGTCTAGACAGATCTGATGACACTACCAGATTTTTGGAAAATTACTCATGCTTCAGCGACCTTTAGCGAGGGGTTCTTATTACACTGTGAACTTTGCTAGTGTTACTAGGTCCAGCTGGTCTTCTAAGGATGGAATTTGAATATGCTGAGAATGCTGGATGTTAAGCAGATATTATAATACAAATACTGTGGGAAAAAAATGAATTAGTATTTTCTTTTTGTTTTGATTTTCATACTTTCAGTAGAGATAATATCAATAAATAGGCTTATTTCTGTGTTATCCTTTCTACAGCATAAATTCTGAAATACTGAAGTAAACATTTATCATAGTTCATTTATTCAGTAATTTTGTTTTTTTTTTTCTTTCAGTAACTCCTGGTGAAACTGTTGCTGTGGATACACAAACCAGGGTAACCAAGGAAACCACCACCTTCAAACCAGAAATGCCATCTTCTGTGCTTTTGGAGGTTCCAGCCTTGGCTGACTTCAATAAGGCATGGGCAGAACTCACAGACTGGCTTTCTCGACTGGATCGAGAGATAAAATCTCAGAGAGTGAAAGTAGGTGATCTTGATGACATCAACGACATGATCATCAAACAAAAGGTATGAGAAACACTGATTTTTCAGGCTGAAAGCCTCATGATCTTTATTCTGTATTAAATTCTTTCAACAAGGAACACAGGAGAGATGATAGGTTGCAATATTACAATACATGTAGCTGTCACTTCAGCTAGTTTATCCCATAAGCACAATAATTGGATGAAATGTTTAGATAACTAATTGAGGAGAAAAGAAAAAGTATTTACTATTTTCTCAGGTATTTGAAGCAGATGTCTCTTTCTATTGCTTGTGCTGTTAGAGTATGCAAGCCAATGGTTGGAATATAAACCTCATGAGGAGGAAGGAATTGCAGAGTAAGCTCCAGACTGCCAGGAAGACGGCCCTGATTCATACCTTTTCTTATGTTACTTCTCTAATAATTTTCTGGGAGCCTTACATGCTGCTCCTCTTGGTTTATCAAAGGCTCCTCAGTTGTCTTAAAGAAAAGAACAGCTCATTAATGCAATTGTTTTGTCAGCAGAACTGCATCACTGCATCACTTACCTTTGAAAACACAGAAAAATATGGAAATACATGTTTTAGGAGAAAAAAGGCTAAATTTTAGGTACTCAGTAGCAATAAAAGTAATTTTGTTTTATACAGCTCTGAAGTAATTACCTGCCTTCTAGATTTAGCATTGTTCAATATAAAAGATTTGCCCTGCCAGTGCAAAACATTTCAGTGCTAAATTTCCATTCAGTTCGGTTCTAAACTGAGTTTAGAACTTCCTATTATAAGATTCTCTTCTTTTTTCTCATCATCTTCCTCCTCATAAAAAAAAAAAAATCTGATTTATTTTAAGGAAGATATTGACATTCTTTCTCATTGCTTAAACTAGAAATAGAGGGAGAAAAATTGTATACATTTTTTTGAGACTCTGTTCTGAGACATTTTATAAGAAAATATGCTGATGTCTCATGGGATTCGTTCTGCTTGTTTTTGCATATTTCCTTTTTTCCCAGTGTTTTAAACTTTCTATTTTTGAGACACTTGGCTTTCTTTACCTTCTAGATGAAGAAAATATTAGTTTCCTCTTGATAAATGATGATTATGTTTACTAAGTAGAATTATATACAGCTTAATTAATTAAAGTATCCTTAAAACAGAATGGATAAAATAAGTGATAATTCCAGTGCCTACACAGAGCAATAGGTTAAAATAGTTTTTACGTCATTTGAAAAGGTTGAGGGCCAAAGAAGACTTGTTTACACATTATCTTTTAATGTTTTTCAGAATAGTTTTGGTTTTTAAATTTTATATGTATTTTTCAAATACTTGGTTCAGCATTATTCAGTTTTCTCACTTCGCTTTTATACTTCACTTTAGCATATCATTCTGGCAGGCAAAATCCATAGTTTGTTTCCTTCTTTAGACATCTTGCAGATGTCTTTTACTTAAATAAGAGATCAAATTATTAACTCTTCAGGATTTCAGTTAATGTTATACATGTTTTAAAATGAACTGCTTTGTATTTGCATTTCATCTTAGTTCAAGGCTAAAATATTTCAGCACTGCTGCAGTCTGTTCCTGGCTGAGTAGCCTTGTCTCTTTTTTTGATACCATGCTGTGCTGGTAACAAAACCAGCAGGAAAACTCTTTTTTGTCGTGCTTACCTCTCTAATTGGCTGTGCAACAGAATGTGACATTTAATATATTCTCTGATGAAATGGAAGAACCAATGTCTATATATAGACTGCAGTTCTGTTAACTGTCTCCCTCTCTCTAGTGATCATCTTAATATCACTTAATACATGGAAATGAATGTCATGAAATATTTCATTCGTCTTGTAAATCTATCACTGGATTATTAGGTGAGATTAGCTGGAGTATTTTCAAAACTGACAAAGAATTTTTTAGGTTTCTCATGAAAAACCAACCCTTCCCTGCTTTCTAATGTGTGGAGTGTCTGCAGCAGTCTGTGAGCTGATGAAGTTGGACGTGTGGGTACTTGACTAATCCAAAAAGTCACGCCAGATATGATCTAAGTTGGAAATCCAAAAGTAGTGCTTACCTCCCCTGATCTGTATATTCTGTAGAAGATTATAGGGATATTTTTCCTGTGGTTGTGATTTAAAAGTCATTGAAAGTCACCATTCTGCATTGTGGTTTATTTGGAGAGTTTATTGCATCTTTACAGGAATCTCAGTAAGGTTTACTGCAAGTCCCATCTTCGTAGATTGACCTGTTTTTTTAAATCAGTTTTTTGACTTTAGGTGTAAAATGCTATCTAAACACAGCCAACTACTCACCTTATAAAAAATCATCATTACAGAGATACATGCTTCAAGAAAGCTGTTGCATTATAATACAGCTCTAGGTGCTTACCCAGAATTTAGAACTCTTCAAACTGTTCATCCTGCCCTTGTGTTACCAAACTCCTACTGTTTTGGGGTTTCATTTCCATTTTATATTTCATTCAAAGCAGAGAGATACTTTTCTAATAAGAAATTGCAATGTCAAAACAAACATTTTATAAGCAAAGAAATCCCACATCCTAGCATTGTACGTTAGAGGCCATTTTCCAAATCACCCAGGTAGAAATAAGTGACCTAAGGTTGTCCTTTCTCTCGTAGCAGCATGTAATGTTGTTGAAGCTCCATCTCTGAGGGCATTTTGGTTAAGTTCACTTCAATCTGATTGTATCACAGGATCACAGCCACTAACTTTGCCATATCTTTCCTCCGTAAAAGTTTAAGATATCATTAGCCCTCACTTGAACTTTGCTTGGAGCTGATCGCAGTGAATTGGTGCTCTTGTGTGAACAGCACATACACTGGTTAATTATGGGACAATGAAAGTCAAAAAAGACAACTATTCAGAAAAAAAAGGCTTGTTTTAGTGGCAGCTTCCCCTTAATGAAAGAAACAATACAGATTAAATTCTCCTAAGTGGTGCACGTAATATATAGTACAAGTAGTATACTAGAAGAGTAGCATGATGACTAGTCATTTCAAATATCTATAGTTAATCTTTCAGTCAAATGAGTGGTATGCTTCAATCAAATGCATTACGTATTTTATTCATCTATATGTGTATCTTGTTAAACTCTGTGTAATTAAACTAAAAGATACTAAAAAGTATGTAGTAAAGATATTTAATACTAGCATAGGTGTCATCTGTGTTTTCATTAAAGGAAAATTTTTATACTTTTCTCATCTGCTTGAAGACTGATGTTTTGTAGGATTTTCTCCTTAAACAAAGAAATGTAAAGCAGGCTAACAAGAGACTCATGTTGTTTTTTAGACAAGAAATAAAGCAAATAAAGTTCATGGGAAAGACTGTGGATATATAATATGCCATGATGTAAGGAGGCGAGGAACGTGACAGAATATGGCCTACCCAGTTGCTTCATTTCACTGCCTTTACTTTGAAACAATAAACATGCTTTATATTTGAAGGTCGAGTGGGAGTTGCCCATAAAAGAGAACACTGGGAAGAACAGGATGATAAATTCCATTTTGTTACATTTTAGAAAAATGGAAACCTTACTTGAGATGCCAACAAGCCTTTACTCAGAAACTCTGCTTTGGCATCATTGTATTTTGAGAAAGGTTTTCAGCAGGGATAGATTTCTACTGGAAGTAGTGAATCATGGAGGCTGTGCAAAGCTTGAAGTTAATTAACAATGCTGTTCAACGAGATCAGAGACTATAATCTCCTTAAATTTTGAATTCTTCCCATGGACTTTGCCAAGGTATGCTGCCCATCCAAACTTTTTGTAACATATGTAGTTGAAAGCATGGCTTTTTATTGCACTGGATATACATAGATTTTACTTAGTAAAAAGTATTATAATTAGCATTACTAATGAATGGGACAACAATTTTCAATGACTACTTTTACTCATTGATTCTAAGAGTTGAATAGGTTGAATCTTCACTTTTAGGTGCAGTGAAGGGCACTGATCTTATAAAAAAGTATTTATGTCGAATGACACTAACCTAGTTACTGAGACTTTTAAGCAAAGGTGTGCAAAAGATACCTTCAGATTTGTGTCATCCCAAAGTAGTCATCCAAAAAGACGTAGAGAACTTATTTCTGTCTAGTTAGTTTGTCACTATTCAAATAAGAGGTAGGTTTGATCATCTCTCAGTTAGAGAAGTAAACAGAACTAGAATGAGGAAATATTTTCACTTTTAATTGTAATTTTTGATAGTTGAGAATCTTTTCCAGATGATGGATGGTAAAATAACAGTTAAGGAAAAATATTTGTTTATAAACTGTGCAGAAAAAAAACCTGGGCTTAACTTACATTCGTCTTTTCTGGGTATTTTTTATCTCTCCTTTCCCATGGTTGTATACCATGCATTTTAGCATACAATTTAAATGTGCATTTTCAAATGCAGCCTTACAATTAATATTGAGATAGATAGAAGAATGGGAAGTTTTCTGTCCAAACTGTTTTCCAACGTACATTTTTGTGGAAATAAAAATAGATTTCCAAATCTATATGCTGTTATTACAGAAGCAACTGTAAGTTCCAAATCAAACTTTGCAGTTCTGCATTACTGGCTATGAATCAGTGTACTCCAAATATGCCTGTGTTGAATTAAAAGTTGTGGCTCCAGATGGAGACTTTTGCATCTGTCCATGTAGCTCATGTCAGAAGCGTAAGCTATAGGCAAGGGGGAGTCTTCACCCTTTTGGACCGTGTACTTTAAGGTCTAGAGTTTTGTAGAAGTTTCATTTTAGTGAAAAATGCATGAAAAGACCCATTTTACATTTGGAGCTGAACATTTCCAGTTCATGTGATGTGCTTAAAGGGAAGAGTTTGCTAGTCCAGAATCCAAGTGTGGTGCCAGTAAGTTGGGAATTTACATTCACACTTTCTGAATCAAACTTCAAGAGCACATTTGCCCCATCCCTCACTCTGTGCTGTCATGATGCTTTGAGGGTTATTTTTCAAAGCTTCTAGGATCTTCTTTTTCCATATGAATACGCAACTGCAGACATTTCCTGGGTCACTGTTGGACCAGGATGAACTATCCTGATAAAGCAGGGCTGGAGCTGAAGCTGATTCTGCAGCATGTTGGATGATTCTCGGGCATTTTTGTACATCCTCTCTGATACCATGACCCTACAGATGATTTTATGGCTTAAATGGTGTGCGAAACCTCCCTTACCTCTGTGAAATTCACCATAAGATGTAATTGCTCAGGAGACACTATCATTATTTTATGTGTATTTCAGATTGTTACTGTTGTTGTATTTAATATGGGATATCTAGTTGAATTCTTATTTTATACTGTCATACTGCTAGACCTCCAAAACTAATTCTAATTTATGAAAGTACTGGAAATCTGGTTTCAGTTTTTGAAGTGAATAAAAAAAAACCTAATAAATGAACAGATTTCTAAATATATTAATTTACTATTATAAATTTAAAACTACAAGATTTTTAGTCCTGAAAGGATTTTGCTTTTTTGCAGAATATAAGAAAATGAAAAAAAAAGTCTGTCAGCATTCAAGCTTTTTTCTAAAGGTTAGAAAATGCAGTAGGATGCTCTAGAGGGCCTGGAAATCTGAGTCCTTAAAGGGAAAGTGAAGAAAAAAATGTCTATTAGTCTTAAAATTGGACCTCAAGGGACATAGAATATGTCAGGAGACTCTTTTTTTAATATTTTGTTGAACAAGAAGACAGCTGATATTTTATACTAGCTTGGCCAGCTCATTACAGTGTGTTAGAGTATATTTTTTTTCTATAACAATAAAAAAAAAAGATGTCTAAACATTGTCTTTTGGAGTGTGATTAACAGCTATTTCTTTATTTCTTGATAATGTTAATTACTAGGATGTGCATAAAAATCGTGCTGCTAAGGATCTGATTCTAAAATCATTGAAGTAAAAGAGATATTTTCATCATTTTTCAGT
The DNA here is from genome assembly GCA_013398015.1 of Oreocharis arfaki. Lineage (NCBI taxonomy): Eukaryota > Metazoa > Chordata > Aves > Passeriformes > Paramythiidae > Oreocharis > Oreocharis arfaki. The sequence continues at coordinate 679,031 of VZRR01010833.1, read as the reverse complement.
TAGTTTTCAGTCAGGCTATATATCACCATCCAAACAAAAAACAGTACAGCAGTTGTGCCTAAAGATAACATTCCTCTCTTTGCTTTTATTGGCCTATTGTGAAATAATTTGAGGGGTTTTTTTCTAATTCTCTACAAAGATAAATTATCATGGTTGATACAACTGGCGTCCTGTTCAGCAGGGAAAGGATAAGAGTGTAGCAACTCATTTTTGTTTGCATTGATACATTGAGTATTAGAAGTACAAACTTTTCACTAGGGCTGCATTTTTTCGGTAGCAATTTTTGTTTTGTTTTGTTTTCTTTATTTCTGAGTCTGACTTATCTCGTAAGGACAAATTACCTATTCCATCAACACTGGACCTTACCTGACCTACTTTTTTTTAATCCAAATCAATCTTTCATTTTGTGTTTTCATTCCACCAGTATGTGCAGCTCAGAGACCCTGCTGCACTGAGTCCTCTACAAACACACCATGGGTATGGAAAGACTTTTACAGTTGTGTGCTGTCCACAGAGACATGGGAAAATCCTGCTGTGCTGGAAAGTGTAAAAGCTCCCGTAACCCTCATGAGTTCTATGTGTGCCCAGCCAGCATAAAAATGCCTGACTAGATTCTGGGCTGAATTTTATATGGCCCTCACCAATATCACATGGAAGTGATCATTCCTCTTTAATCAACCTGTGGGACAGCATCTGTAGTTTTGTGTCTAGTTTGGGCTGCCCAGTGTGTAGGAAAGTCATGCAGGGAGTCCAGTGAAGAGCCACCAATGTGGTCAGGGGCAGGAGAGCACTTGATGAATGAGGAGGGGCTGAACTGGGCTTGCTCAGCCCAGAGAAAGCTCAGAAGGCACCTGCTTGCTCCCTACAGCCAGGAGATTGGAGACTGTACAGAAGATAGAGCCAGACTCTTCTAAAAGGTCCACAGAAGAAGGATGAGAGATAACAGACACATGCTGCAGCAAATGAAATACTGGGATAAAAAAAAATGTGCGTAGTGAACATAATGAAACATTGAAACAGGCTGTCCAGAGATGTCAAGGATTGTCCATCCTTGGAGATATTCATCACAGAACTGCATAGGGCTTTGTGTGACCTGATGTGACTCTGAATTTGGCCACATTTGAGCAGTAGCTGGGCAAAACAATCTGCAAAGGTCCCTTCCAAGACAAATAATTTTGTCATTATATATAAATGCTGTTCTCAAATATAGATTCTGTGTTGAACCCCTCCCACCTCACCTCTGATTTGCTTTAAAGATCCTGCTAAAATTTTGACTTTTTTTTAGTTCTAAATAACTGTGAAGATCTCTTAAGTTCCACAAATTACGGGAGTTACACAAATTTTAGGGGGGCTTTATTTTTTTACCAATATTGATATATCTTATTAGAAGTAGTAACAAGAAATATAAGAGTGGCTTTGGTTTTATTCAGAAATTGTGGGAAATATAAAAGCAGCTTGTTTCTAATGATGCAATGTATAAAATTCTAATCTAGTTGTAATCATAAAATGCAAATTAAAACTAGGGGGAACAATTGTATATTTGCTCATTTAATGTGTGAGGAGATGGAGCTCTTCTTCAAGAAATAAGTTTTCTTCTGCAAGAAAATAAAAACATCAAATCCCAGCAGACTTTCCTAATGAAGCTGATCTTGAAACACAGTTCTTTTATGTGGAAAAGAAAATGACCCCAGAATTTAAACTAAAAAAATCTGTGATGTTGAAATGTGCCCTATTGGTTTCTCGGTGTGCCAAGGGTACTCTGATGCTTCTATAAACACGTCTTAATAATGATATAGATTCAGGGGTTTGCTAGCAGATGGACAATTCCCTCTTGAGGCAGAACAGCCAGAAGTGTCATTATCATCCTTTTTCATGAAGGGATTGTTTAAGAAAATGTCACCAGCTTTTTTAAACTGTAGTATAAGCTTTATAATAAGTAGTTTCTAGTAACTTAGCTCTACTGCAGTAAGCAGAATTCTTGGAATTGTGTTTTCTCTTTTCCCAGTAGAATACTATAATAATTTTTTTGCACTTAGAGAAGCTCCCATGGAGAGTTCTCTGTTGATTTACATGTATATATTGTTTTATAACACTCACGCTAAGTAATGAAAACCACTCAAATAAGTACTTTACTCAAATGTAAGGAGACAAATATCTTAACTCACTCCAGTGCAACATTTAAATTTTGTGCAATGTAGACCTGCTTGCAAGTGAAAGAGAAAATTTATAAAAATGCTTTAAGAGAGGCTCAAAGGCATATTTTCATTCAGGAGCACTGGGTTCTTGAAAAATTTTCTCTATTCCCTGACCATTATACATGGGGGGGCTTTTGTCATGTGACCCACCACTAGGCATGTGCTGTCACTAGATTTAAGGTAAATAAACAGCAAGTTCCTTTGGTTCTGGGAAGGCAGAGAGGTAGTGGGAGATAGAACTGTGTCTTGCGAAGTTGGCGCTATGTGGGAGATGCAGGACAGAGGAGCACTGTGCTCAGAATTTGTTTCTCTTGCCCCACCTTCTTCACCTTTGTGGAACATGGTCTGTTTTCTGCTCCCTGGAGTCCCCTTTGGCTCATCTCTTCAACATAATCTCCTTTTGTGTCTACTAAATTGAATTTTGTATGCAGACGATAAGGACAAAATGTCTGATTTTGCCTAGCCCCTCTAACAGCTGATGTCATTTCTTAATGATGAACAATATGTTGAAGAAACCTTAGATTCTAATGCTTCAAGACTTTCTTTTCCTTTCACTAGTTGGGGATGGTGGTGGGGTAGGGTTGTATCTTTATTTTTTTCTTTTGCTTGATATAGAATGAATAGAAGTAGAATTTGTTTTGTTTGATATCCTCCATTACTGTAAAAATAAAATAAAAAAAATTCATATTAGCAGACAGCAAATTTTCAATGTAAATAGAATATTAATTTTTCAGGTTACTACTGCAACAAAATCCTAGGAAATGGCTGAATGCACATTGAGCTTAAAATATGAAAGTGTTCCTACCAAAAGCAATAAGACTATGTTTTCCTCAAGAAACAGACCTTAAAGTATTGTTCTGAATTGAAGCAGAGAATTCAGCTCTTCATGTAATGAGATGCTGAAGGAGTACTTAATTTAAGAAAACCTGGTTTTGTGGTAAATGTGAGCCATTTCACGTTACTCCAGCCTCTCATCTGTCTCTGTTGCTAGCTGATACAGTAAAAAAGGTAACAAATCAATCTCAGAAGTGTATTCTGCTGCTTTTGTGGCCCATTGCTCTTATTGAGCTAAAAGATCAATTTAACTTATCACCATGGCACTCCTAATGGTCAGGTGCTTTCTGCCTATAGGAAGGATTTTCTCCGGCCAAATGTAAGATTCATACATGAGATTTATTTGCTTCAGCCAGTTCCCAACTTCCTTTTTCATGCTTCTGGTTTGTCAGATTCTCCAGATGAATTGTTAAATATGAGATTCATGCTGGGGTTCATGCAGTGAGGTGAGGGGAATTGTTTCCTGGAATGGCTTCATTCTCTCAATACACAAGCTCAGGTATAGTTACCTACCTCCATTTGTTCTTACTCCTCTCCGCCCCTGTGGAGGAGCAGTTTTCTGCTGGAGAACATGGCAGAGCCAGAATGTTCCACTGGGAATGAAGCAACTCTGTGATTGTCCCCAGCTGGATTCTTGGCACAACCCTGCAAAACAGGCTGTTTTCCTGTTAAGTGAAACAGCCAGTCCCTACCACTCATTAGCACAAATAAGCCTCTGGATAGGCAGACCAAAGGCAATGATTTTGCTCTATTGGGACACTCAAAGACTCCCTGATTTCTCTCTTTCCTCTATCCATTTATTTTGTCACCCCTGAATGCCATAGTTCCATTTTTTAGTTTAATTTGGTTTCAGTATTAAAAAAACCCAACCCAAAACCCCAAAACAAAACTACAGAAAAATATTGTTCTAATATTAGCAATGGTAAAGCGAAAAGCTGTATTTTGATGCTCAAAGTGGCTCCTTTTTGATGTTTTAACAGAACAGCTTGACACTTTGCTTCTCTGAGAAAAAAAAAATTCGGATCAGCAGTTGTTTCCAATTAGAAGAGAAGCTAATTTTATTATTTTGGAAAAATAGTTCTGAGGTAACATAAAGACCCTGTTTTATTTCACCTTCCTGTTCAGAGAAATATCTGAAATGAAGAAACAATAAACAGAATGTGAATTGAGGCATTTTCCTCTTTGTGGAAAGAATGATGTTTCTTGGGCTATCGTGAGTTACCAGTGATATCTCACTGCATATGCCATGGAACCATTCATTCAAACACTTTTGAAGGTGGCATGATGTGGGGTGATATCTCAGGGTAAACGTCCAACCTTTTGGCATATATTTGACTATTTTCCTTTTTAGTATCTAATCAGTGTGTCTTAAATTCCTACTATGCATTGGGATCAGCACAGATAACATTTTAGCATGTTATTATAAGTCCTTCTTCTCCTTCTTATATGGTCCATATGGCATAATATTTCTGATGAAAACTGGTATATGTGGCACATTCCTATAATGTCATTAATATCATTCAGATATCATGGCATTCAGCTCTGACAAAGTGGTTGTGTTTTGCAAAGAAATGATGGTGCATCAGAACACATGAAAATTATTAACTTGTTTTCTGGTAGTGTGATTGTGGGTGGGGCTCCCCCCCAACCTGGACCTGTCATTAAGGCATATGATAAAGAAAAAGAACACTGATGCTAGGGAACCAAATTATATCTGTGGTGGCTAGATGACAACTGTGAAAGCTTGGCATCAAAGTGCTGTGAGACAGTTGATAAAATCCCTCGGGCATTTGTATTTTTTATTCCTTGACTAATTTAGATGAAAAAAAAATGGTAAATTCAGTATTAATTTACTAAAGAGAATCTCCCCTGCAGTTTTGTACAAGTCACAGGGAAGTTCTTTGGAGGCAGCAGAATCTGAATTGGGGATGAGCACAGCCAAGTGGCCCTTCTGGTCAGTGACTGTAGTATGTATATTGGACCTGTGGTTATGACCTCAAAAATAGCACCTCTGTGTACCTGTAGTAAATGTTCCAGAGCCACACAAACCTGCAATATAATCCACAACAGGTATTGTTGTTATGATTGATTTAGAGACAGAAGGGTTTACAGAAAAGCATTAGTGGTATTTTGTGCATTTAAATTATGATACTGAAAAGGTGCATGTGAATGAAAAAACTTTAAAAGTAATTTCAACCAGGACTTAGATCATGGTTCTGAGCTGAGCAAAAAAAGGTGAAATTGTCTCACTGATCTTGTGATTATGGTTAAGAGAAGACAGGAAAGATGGATTAAATGTAGGTGGAGAGGAAAGGGTAGGAAAACCGATGTAATTGTTGAATTGGAAAAGTTTGCAAGATTGATAGTCTTCTCTAAGACATAGTTGTATAAAGGTCTGTATTGATGAAGTGCAAAAATTCAGTGAAGGAGAAAGATTTGTAACATAGAAATGCTCTTGGTTTTATCTAGATTAGTATATGCAAATTTAATGTCACCATATTTCCCTCCCCCATCTTCTCTTCCTGCTAGTCTGCAAAAGTAGTCAAGCATCACTTGCCTTCTGAGAAAGGTATCTTAGAAGTATCTTTCTTTGACTCTTTCTAGCTAAATATGCTCACATTAAGGAAGATCTTTCATATTGAAACTTCTATTCTGTCATGTTAGTTCATTTTGTTTATTGGTTTCTATGTTTTTATTAAGTTTTTTCCAGTATTTCTTATCAAGGTGTGACTGATCTATTTTGCTTAATTATGATGGTTTTTAAAATGAATTTAATAATTTTGTATGTCTCTAATAATTAGAATGGTTTATACATAAGCCAGAATTTTAAGTGGTGGATGGTGCACGTGGCTTTTCATTTCCTTGGCTGCTCATTACCCAGTTGCTTTGAAATTCTTTCGTTAGCCAATCTTAAAATCACAAATCTTGATTAAAATAACAGGACAGCCTTTGGAGACCTCTTAGCGTAGAATACAAAGCATATTTTTTTTTATTATGAGAAAACTGGGATTTTTTCACTGTAGGGTTCACAGGAAATGTGTTCTCTTGACTTCATGTTTCATTGTATGCTCATTTCTGAATTACATGGGCTATATGATCATTGTTAGGCTTTGCCATAGGGTTGATCTTCAGGGATGCTGTTTAACAATATATAGCATAGATGATTCTTCAGCTGGTTTTGAATAATGGGTAAATCACCATTTAGATTATAATTTTCAACCTTCTTTCCTTCTTCTGCCATTGCATGAGACTTTTTCACTGTAATTATCGTTTTCAGTGCAAAAAACATATGAATAGCAGATTATTTTTTTAGTACTATCTCAGAAAGAAAAGAATGAACAGCAGGACTCATTTTCATTTCCCTGTACTTCAAAAGAATTGTAGTGGATTATTAAAAATAATGTGAAAACAAGCACTTTTCCACAATACTCAACAGAAAATTATGATCTTTTCCTTTTAGTGCTTTGCTACTGATTGTTCTCCTTGGAGACATTCTGACTTCATTTCAATCTGCCTCTTTAGTTTTTTCCTTTCATTTCCGAATCTGTTTGAGTTTTGCCTGTGAGGGATGCACTGTGAGGAAGGTGACACAGCACAGAGGATGCCAGCCCCTCTAAGGGTTGACCATGACTAACTGTTCCTGGGCAGCAACCTGCTGCCAGTATTCTGTCTGCTAGTATTCTTTCTGTCTGATAGTGTTTTGGTATTCTGGATAGGGAAAGGAAAAGAAAAAAAAATTCTGTTTGGGAAGAGGTTCACGGAAATAATCCAGAAATAACTGCTAAGCAGCATAGAGGTTAAATGTTAAAACTAGCTTTTAGTTCTAATTTTATGGTCTGCACTGAAGTAAAGTAAGCTCAAGTGGTGAAAGATGGAAATAACTATATAGCATTTTCTCAGAGCAATTTCTTCCTATTACGTTTGATAAGAACTTTCATTTTTAAAGGATTTTAGATAAACTTAAGCATCCACATCAAGGTGGAAAGCTACTTTTCATGAGAAATTCACCAAGAAATATAAGATTTTTTTTTTTTTAACAGATGCAGCCACAATTCTGTCTGGCCCACTACCAATGATCCAGGGAAAATACTCTATTACATTTCTGAAATACTCTGGTGTACTTTTTAATATTTGTTGAAATCCAGTTCTCTCTCTCAGTTAAATTATTCCATTGATCTTAAATATATCTAAAAATGCAGACATCTGTGTATATCAGTCCATTTGTGTTTGATGAGGATGTCTAGAAGAACGATCTTGCTCAACACAGTAATTCTTAATGTTTAAACTTCACTTTCTTAGTTTGGTATGGTTTAATGCAAACAATTCTGTCATTTAAAAGTAATGACATAAAAAAATCTCAAAACATTATTTAAAATTAAGATTCCATAATAGAAATCTGGTTAAATTTACACTCCTGTGGGAGAGAAGAGAGTAATATTTTGAAGCATATTAACTGAATTGTAGTTTACAATTCAGAGAAAACTCAGTACTTTGGAATTGTCTGGGAAAATATATAGAAGGGTTTTTTTGTTTTGTTCTGTTATTTTAATAAGTGAATGGAAGAAACAAGACTGTGTGCACAGGATTTGGCAGGAAAAGGAGTGGAGGAGGGGAAAGAGGGGTTAAAAAGATGTTCCCAGATATTTTTGGTTCACTCTTACAGATTGTGTGTTGCTGATCATAATATGTACAAAAATGAAACAAAGTGTATTCCTCAGAACGTACTTGAAATTTTGCTGGTTTTATACCCACTGCCTCTGAAAAATTAGGATTTAAATGTCTTAACAAATAATACATCTAATTTCATCACCCAGATGCAGAGATTTTTATTATCCTTGCCATTCTTTCTGTGGTATTCTCATTTACTATTGACTCCTGTCAGTTTTCTTAACCCATAACCTATGGACACTTCTTACATGAGTTCTTAAGGAAGAATCTTGTAAACTGTGCAGGGCAGAGATCCCGTCTTCATATCCCTTTAAATATTATTTAGATACTGTAAATTCTGTTAAAGAAAACCCAACAAACCTAACATACATTAATTTTTTTGATCATATCTCAGCTGCAATAAAAATTCCTGGCATATCTCACTGAGTAATGAAAAAATCATTTGTAATTCTTCGTCGTAGACAGAAAATTGGGGCAGATCATAGCAAAAATGATTGTTTGTTTCCAGCTACTGAAATGTTAGACATGTTATCTCAGGCTTCCAAACCATTTGGCCATCAGAGAGCCGACTGTTATCTGTTCTGACATTAATCTACTTGCAACGGCTACTTTGGTGCACAGTTTCAAAATGACAACAAACATGCACAATGCATCATATTATGTCCCTTTCAGGAATAAGAACTGCAGAAAGATTTCTTGAACCTAAGAAAGTGTCTTTGCATCTGTGGGAACTAAAAATAGCCTTTTTAAAGATGTGGCTGTAAGGGATGTTTCTCAAAGTATCGCGTGGGGTTCACAATATGTTTTTAGGGGCGATAAAATGCAGAATCATATGTATGCATGATAGGCAGGCAACATTCAGTCTAAATTCAATCAAGAATGAAATGCTATTACATGCAAACACCTCCTGGGCTTGTGCAGAGGTAATGGAGCGTATGAAATAAAGTGACAGCCAAGAGAGGAATAAGATATGTGACTTTCTCTACAACTTTGTTTAATAAAGCTTTCAGCATACATTGTGGATATAATGTGTTGTTTTTTCTCCATCTAAATCACCTTAGTTTTTATTCCATGCATTTTGTAGACTGTAATTTGATGATAATGGCTTCTTTGCACAGCCCAGGAGTGATGAACAGGAATAACAAGGTCTGTTCATAAGAGTTTGCACGTGTCCTTCCCAATACAGAGACCTTTCTTTGAGTGGAAGAAAGTCATATTTTGCTCGTAAGAAACATCAGTAAGTATTCAGTAAGTAAATATTTAGAGAGAATAAATATGAAAAGGCTGATTGGAAACCAGTTTGTGTAAGAGCCAGGTGAAAAGACTCACCAATTTTCAGCCTTTCCTTACTTGCTACATGCTTATTACTTCTGTAAACATGCTTTATGAAATCTGTAGTTCTTGAAGTTTGTCTTGTGCATTACTAGTGGCTTTGATTCAGTGGGTTTGGTCTGTGTTGTAAACTTCCAAGCCACACTGCCTGAGTGAGGAGCAGATTTGTATTGCTCTGCCTGAGAAGGGCTGCAACTGCAACATGATTCAAGGAGTCAGGACATGGTCTCCTTTTCCCCTTGCTCTGGCTGGGAGCAATCTGTTCAGACACAGGGAATTTATGCCCTTTCACTCCCTAAAGGGAGATGCAGTTGAATTCTCAGATGAACCATTCATGTTGTCTCAATCTTGTCAGCATTTTCAGACTTTCTCATTTCAGTGGAAATTTTTGATGACTAAATAATTGGAATGTGATACAGTCATGGAGAACATTTTAATATGTATTGTGTTTACTAGGTTTTTTTATTCCTTGATTTATCTAAAAGTCAAGTGTTTGGAGACTCTTCTTAGCAGCAGCTAGAAAATATGTATTAGTAATATAAATAATATATTATGCCAACATAGTAACAAATCAAACTCTTCCTGTTTACTACTGACAGAAGATCTATTTATAACACCACAGATTTCCCTATAATTTAGAAAAAAAAATAAACATCTCGCATAGGATTTGGCATAAATTTGAATGAGGACAAGTATTGCGCTTAACAAATATTTTGAGTCTCACATAACTATTTGCAATAGATCTTTCAGTGTTTTAGGTTACAGAATTTGTATTTTGTAGAACTGTAACAAATACAAGAATAAATAGGTTTTAAATGGGACTAAAAGAGGGTTTTATCACACTTGAGAGCATAAGAAATGCTTTACTGAGTCAAATCATCATTCTTCTGTCTCACGCAGGAAAATGTGTCTGGTGGTGGCATTAGGGCAGGTTGAACAGGGAGAACGTACCAGCCTGACTGCCTTCTGCTGAGTGTTACCCTTATACTGCCCCACCCCTAGCATCCACAGCTCTTGGATTTGGGATGTCAGGAGTCCTTGTAGCATCTATTTTTCAGCCTATTGTTCATTAAGTTGTCTAATCTCTCTCTGAAACTGCTGATTCTCTTGGCCCTCAAGACCTCCTGTGAGCAAGCTCTGTATACTCAGTACCTGCTATGAAAATAAATAGGTTTTTTTCTGTTCGAAAACAGTTACTACAGTAATGCAGCATACTCCTGCCTACTCTCTTCCATATTTAAATGAAATACACATTCAGGAGTGAAATTTTCATTTCAGGTTTCCTAAAACTCTTTTCTAAAGGATTTTGTAAAAAAGACTTTATATATGGATGTATCCTACCTGAACTGATGGTGAACTAAATCATCCTTCTCTGCATGCTCATGGGCTTCTTTAAAGAAGCCCGGGAATTTCTTTAACAAAAAGCTATGGCAGCTATGGGACAGCAGTTTCAAATCCCAGTACTGGAGCAGTAGGATTGAAGCTATTGTGCACTAGGGTCACATCTCCTGCCATCACAGCCTCTCGGATCTCCCTCCTCACAGGCAGTTTGTGTCACTCCTGCTTACAGACTCATCTTATTCTTCAAACCTGGAATATAATTGCTGGGTTAATTTTCAGATTAGGTAATGATTCTTGTCTTTTAAAGTACTTTTTAATATATAATAGGATGCCAACACCAACACAGCATTTCTTTCCTGTATTATTTGCATCTGTATGTTACAGTGCACACCTTACTATTATTCTGTCACCAAACTTCTGAGAAACGATATGTCAGCTAAAGTAAAACAAGCTCTTCGTGTCTTAGCTAAGAAATTGAGGCCAGCATTTTTAATAGAATTAAAAATAGAGAAAATTAGGTGCTAGCCTGCCATTTTTCACTGTCGTTCCATAAAACATATCATGTTACAAAAAAACTACAATGACAAAGAGAGGCCAATTTTAATATCTAAGCCAACTTTGAGGAATCATTTAGTAATTATTCTTATTATTCGCAGTCTTATTATAGGCAGTCTGCAGGTACTGCTTCCCATCCTTCCTGTTCTTTCTTCATTGTTATCAAGTAATCAAAATAAAAGTTGAAAGAATATTAGCTCTAAAAAATGCACGTGATCATGTTTTTATTCAAACCAACATTAAAATTTCTATGGAAAACGATGCTATAAATTAGCACAGGGTTCTATTTACTCTCTGTGCTGGTTTTAATAGTTGTTTTTTTCACAAAGGAAGGGTAAGTATAGTAAAAAGGTCTTGAAGGAGATTTGAAAGTCTGTGCAGTCCAAATTTTTGCATCAGGCAGGATCAACTAGACTTAGATAATTTCTGACCAGTTTCTGTCTACCCTGCTCCATAAGATTTTTTATTTTCTCTATCTTTGCAGAATTTTTTTCCCACCACTTTGCAATCCTTGCCAGTCAAAATATGTTTGTCTCCAACCTTAATGTGCCCTGCTTCACTTTAAGCTAATTATGTCAACACAATGAAAATTGAGAACAGTTTACTCCCTCTCAGCAATAACCTCATATACTTGAAGGGTGGTACTTCAATTTTCTCTAGACTAAAAAAATCCTGCTCCTTAAAACTCTATCCTTGTTTCTAGATTAGTGACCATCTGTCCAGTTATTTGTTACCCATTCTGATCCTAATCCAGTTTTTCAGCTAGTTACTTTAGTGCTTTGGACTTACTGATTTCTCAGGTTTTTTTGAGACTGCTTTGAATTGTGTTTCTCTTCTCAAGTTCTTGCTGCTGGTTGGGTTTTGCACCATTGTGAGTATAAAAAAAACTGTGCTCTGTTCCATCAACCAAAAATAGTGGTTAATATTAGACATAGGACAAATCTGTATGTAGCTTCACATGATATTGCCTTCCCATATAGTGTATTCAAGTTATGGGGTTTTTCTTCTGTCAGTTTCATTTCCACTTATATCCGAATTTCCTGCTTGTGGTAACATCCCATGGGCAGTATTAGAAGCCTTGCTATGGGCATCAGGCACAACTTCTATCTGTGGTTCACTATTGGTAAATCTTACAGCTCTGGATGAAGGGAAATGCAGTTTTATGCTTATTATTTACTCTTGATAAATGGTTGGCTGTATTACTCGTTACTATTTTCCCTTCTCAAAGGTTGTTTAATCATATGCTCTAAAAATGAGCTCGGGTAATTCGCCTAAAATTTCCTGGGTAGTTTTCTATGCCTCTTTCAAAAGTGAGGTTTATTCATCCATTGCAGGTCCTTAAATATAACTACTAGTGCCCATGAGGTCTCTTGAGCCAGTTCCTGAGTATCATAGCTGAAATTCATGAGCTGTCACATCAGAATCCATATTGAGTTAGATAAGAACGATGCCACACCAATAGCGAAGTTAGCATTGTTTGCTTATTGTCTTTCACACCTTCTTCCTTGAAGCTGTTAGCATAAGTATTAGTGCTAGAACAAACCTTTTTTCAGACTATCACTTCGAAAGTTTCAGTGACTGCTTTATTCTGTTTAGGTAAAAATGTTGAGGCAAAATAAGTTTACAGACTTTATGGCATCTGCAAGAATAATCTCCATTTTGTGTAACATTACAGAAGAGAAATGAGCTATAGGTTTGAAACCTGTTTCCATAAGCGGATAACAAACACTGTGGATAATAGTACAAAAAGCTGTTTAGACTCTCTGTGATGGTTTGTAGTCCTAATCCAAATATTGGCTGCTGTTTTAAATTACTTGTATGTATATATGTGTGTGTGAGCATGTATCTATATTTTAGATACATTTTTTTTTTCCTGGTAGAAGATGTAATGAAGACCACCATCAAAATAAATCAAAATAAATCATCAGGTGGCTAGAAGGATTGGTAACAGCAAATTCTGAACAATAGCCTGAGTAAGCAGTGACTTTGAGGTTGAGATAGTGAACAAATATCTGAAAAAATTCTTCCAATAAAAGTACTAGGAAGTACATGCAAGAATAAATTATGGACACTTAGTACAGGTGTCCTCAGGCTGCCCCATGAAGTAGTTCCAAACCAGCTGTGCATTTTTAAGAAAATTACATGGAATATGTAACTATGGAGACTTGACTCTGACCTCTTTCTCTCCGATGCACACACATACTTACACAGATGTTGTAGTACTGCAATATTGTGGATGTGTCTCAGTTACGGACAGGTTCACTGCAGCTGTTTTAAAGGAGATAAAGCTGGGGAGCAGATGCAGCAACAGGTAAGTAAGTTGTTCTGTATTCAGTCAGGGGAGACTCATCAGGTCTCATTAACTCAGGCTATTCCCGAACGGCTCTGTACTGCTGAGCTGGCCCCAGAAATCACACAGCTGTGTTCACACCATGCTCTGTGTGCATTAGTTAAGTCTCTCTGACCTAAGCTAGTCTGTTCCCACTCATTCCTGTTCCCCACCCTTCATACAGCTGCCTTGTGGTCAGTCTGAAGCATTTGCCTTCCTACACAGGTGAGAGGTGAATGGTTCAGGAAGCAGGGTAGGTACAGCTGTCCAGAGATTACAGTTCACTCTCTCAGGGAATGTACATCCCTTTTCAGTGGTGCACTGGAGTCTGGGCACCTAAGCTCTTGGGTTAATGCTGCTGTGGCAGTTTCTGCTTTTTTTTGCCTTTTTTTTTTGTTGTTCAGGATGAGTAATGAGTTTGCTCACGCTTTGTGGCTTTTTAGGGTTTGAGGGATTGTTAATCTGTGGACAGAGATTCAATTTGGAGTTAATTCAATAAGCATGCCCTCAGCCAGAAATCCTCTGCAATTGTGTGCAAGTATAGAAAACGCTCCTAATGTATCTCTTACGTGACTTTAGTTGTTTATGGTAGGGAACATTCCTCCAAGATAGTAGCTTGCATGATCTGATTTCCATATGCAATGTCTTAGGCTGTGGAAGACAGTTTGAAACATTATCCTTTGATCTACGGTGACATTAGAAAACAATAAACCACCAACCCTCCAGAGAACAACCTTGCCATACATGGTGAATCTGTTATAATTATTTGGTATCTCTTAATGCCTGCACATCTGCAGCAGTGAGTAATTAAAGTTTGAAAGGAAGCTGAAATTCTAAAACTGATTACAGTCTTTGCAGTTTTTCAGAACTATATTTGAGTTATTTTTGTTTTGTTTGGAAGAAACATAGGGGTCATATTCAAAGAAGTTAAAACATCCTTTTATATGCATTAGTCTACACCTGGAATACAGACTAAGAAGGTATGATATCACAGCAGCTAATCCACTGTCAGGAATCTAGGAAAAAAAAAATTCTGACCACACATCTTCTCTATTACTACATTCTTGATGTCCTACACCACTGCTGTTAGTGTTGCACTTCTTTGGCATTCTCTCTCAATTTCACCTTTGTTAAAAAAGACAGTGTGTAACTTCAGGTATCTGACCACCAACAACAGCCATCCTCCGTTCCTCACCTACCTATCTTCAGTAAGGCAGCCCAGCCATTTTGCATTTCCATTGGCAGCTTGCTTCTGTTCCTTTTCCTTAGAGCTGTGTCCCTGTTACACCTGTCCTCTGACCTTTCTTGGCACATGGCAGAGGCTGAGAGCAAAAGGAAGGTCGTGGGGGTAAGCTGGCGTGGCGGCATCAGTGCCACTACTGCACCAACTAGAAATAGTCAGCCAGTGGCATCTCCATAGCCCTGGAGACCCTTCCTGAGGAAACAGCTGGTACAGAGTTTAAGGGTATGCTAAGGCACATCTCCTAAACTTGTTGGTTTTGTTTTGTTTTTAACCAGAATATATTATGCTGTCATGGATAAATAAACTGATGTTGCTTTTAGCTGGTTCATCAGCACTACAGGATAATGGCATCTGTTCAGTCTTATGGGTAATATTTCTCTTTTATTTCTTAGTGCAGTTGCTTATTCTTGTTTCAGCCCATGTTTCTAGAGAGTTCTTTAAATCCCTTGGACATGGCTACAATTTACATCTTTGCATTTTCCAGTGCTTGGAATTAAGGTATTTAGAAGGATACTCTGGAGGGATAAAGTAGAAGCAAAAGAAATGGTAGATTCCTAAACTCAGTTTTCTTTTGTTAATAATTAATAGCTGACAAAAAAAAAATTGCTTTCAAATGTAGCTCTCAAGAAAAATAACTCCTGCTTTTTCTGTCTGGTGGAGAAAGCCCCTGGAAAGAAGTGTGTCTGCATATGTATATGTGATAATTTTCAAGAGAAAAGAAGGAATAAGGTCAAAAAGTTGAATAAGAAAAAATTGCCAAGATAGATACATTTTTCAGTTTCATAGACTGTAAAATACCTCCCAGTTTTGCAGGCTGCTATTTGCAAAAAAACCAGTGACCTCAGTCTGGAGTCCTTCCAGGATTCAGCTCTTGAAGAACTGCTTGTCACAGTCTAGCATTTCCATAGGGAGATACAAATCATTAATTTTTAAAAATATAACACATCTGAGAGCTCTTGTTTCCACCTCCCAATATGGCCTTTCAGTAGCTGACTTTGTTATGGTAACAGGGAGGGGGAGAGCAGGAGACAGGGTCCAGATGCATCATAACAACCTCCCAGTTAATTTGGGTTCTCCACCCTGGAGAACTGACTGCATCAATCCTCAGATAAGCCTCTATAGGGTATGACATTTTCTTGCACCTTCCTAATTTAGTGTGTAAAAAGTGAAAATATCACATCTCAGATAAGGCCAAATTGTCAGGTATGTTAAACCTGAAAATTATTATTCCAGAATTTTATATATATCTCTCTGTATTGTGCTTCGTGTCAAGTTATATGTCAGTGCTACTAATGTGAAAAACACTTTATTGGCAATGGAAAAGTTACTATTGAGTGAAAACCTGGAAATCAAGTTGGATTAACTGATAAAGATGACCACCTTTACTAGTGAGTTGTTAGCAGCCAGTGCCATAAGCCCTTGGGTTTAGGAACTGCGGTCTGTGAATTAAAAAAAAAAAAAAATAAAGCCTTTCCTGGTGAAAAGCAGCACTATGATGTACAGTCATTCTATCTGCAGTTATTTTCCAGCCTGACTGGCACCATTATGGAACTGCATATAGTGAATTTATGAACGTGGTCAGAATTTTTTACGCAAAGCAGTGTGCAGTATAGTTTGTTGTTAAGCTGAGGCTCATCTTTTGTAGTACATGAGAAAGCAAGTGCATGAGAACAGTCTAGCAAAAACCTGGTGATGAGTTTGTTTCTTTCTGGAACTGTGGAAATACTTTGTCTATAAAATGTTTATATTTTACAAACATAACTGTGTAAATAAAAATACACTGCAAGATACAGTTTCATGCCTGTTTTGATTCCAGGAAAAAGTTGAGTGGCTAAAAAAAAAGTTCTGCTCCTCCAAATCAAGGGAATTGCAGCCATAAAACAAGTTTCCAATGCACAGAAAATCTTGTTTTTGGAAAAAATGTCAGTGTTTCCAAAGATAATACAGAAGAATATTTTCATTTTAACTTTTAATATTGTCAGGAACATTTATTATATTTATAAGTGTGTTGTAATATTATCTCAAGAAGTCCTCTTCCTCTGTTTTGACGAGATTGTGAAACTCAAGCTCATTGCCCCTCTAGGCTCAGCTACTCCTCAGTTTCAGAATAGAAATAAGAGGAAGGTCATTAATTTTGGAATTTTATTCATTTGGTTCCATCTTTGTTATTGCAAAGGCCCGCTGTAAAGTCCATATCTATACCTCCTCATATATCACCATGTGTGTATAAATGAATAAACATACAAAGCAAATTGTTTTTCCCTGCTTTTTTTATTGTTGTGTCAAGCTACTTTATCTGCTTTAGTGATTCTTTCTTTTCTGTTTATATCAGATATGTTTCTGAAACTTTCATTCAGATAATAAAACTGTTTTTTCTGAAAAAGAAAAATGCTAATTTTTCTTCCACTGGAGTAGCCTTGTGTGCTGCTCTGCAAGCTGCTAATCAATGTCTGTACTTTCTGCCCCAAGCAATGTTTACAGATGGAATACAGGAACTGTTCGTAGTACGAGTTCTTTTTTTCTGAACAGGAAATAGCTCCAGTTTTTTGCTTAACTTTATGCTTAAACACTGCTGTCAGTCAGAAATTGATTAAATATATTTAAATTATATCTGTGTGAGGAAGGGGTACCAGATAAGACTGATACTGGTTTGAGGAAATAGGTGTTGAAAATTCATCTCAGAGAAACTGGCATTATAGGGGAGTTCATTTTTTTTTTTTTTAATTTCTCACAGAATTATAGATTTCAAGATCAGAAAGGACAAGTGTGTTTATATACTGTATATGAAACCACTCCATGGGATTTTACAGATTCCCCTTCCTACTCTTCCAAATTGTATATTAAAAAAATATATTATTTTTTGAATTACACAGTTCTGTTAATAGTCTCTTATATTCTCTAGTCATTTTCTCTGTATTTAAATGTACTGACTAATAAGAATTTGCATCTTTTCCATTTAAACTCAGCTGTCTTCAATTTCCAGCCAATATACCTTTTCAATGCTATTGTTTCCATAGTTAATAATTATTGTATTATCAGAAAACTGTCTTAGTAGCTTTTAGCAAGAGCAAATTTACCCTTTGCAGCAAGATATATCAAAGAAGGGGCAGCACCATAAAATGACAGAAAAGTCTAAAATGAGGCATAATTGCATAATGTAGATGCAGTACAGCATTGACACTCCTGCCCAGCTGTGCTGGTGCTCAGCTGTACAATAGCGCTGTTTGCTGTGCTGCTTTCGTTTGGCTTTTGCCTGTGAGTAGAAGCACTTCCAACCTATTCTGCAGAACTTTAAAATCCAGCACCTATCTTCACAGTAAGCCCTCCTTCACCTGCCTCTTGTGAATACGTCCTTTAATGTGATGGATGTTCTCCACCGGCGTTTTGAAAGGTGTTCACTGGAAATGCAGGACAGAGAGGTGCTGCCTATTCCTGTTCCCTTACATATTTTCCAGAGGAGAAGGCATCCATCCAGTCAGGGACACACCTGCTTTCAGTATGTGCCCTTGTGGCCAAGGGTATCCTGGAGTGCCTTAGGAAGAGCATTGCCAGCAGGTCGAGGGGGTGATCCTGCCCCTCCATCCAGCCCTCGTGAGGTGTATCTGGAGTGCTGGGTCCAGTTCTGGGCTCCTCAGTACGCGAGAGACATGGAGCTCCTGGAGTGGGTTAAGTGAGAGGCAAGAAAGATGATTAAGGGACTGGAGCATCCCTCTGATGGGTTGAGGCTGAGGGAGCTGTACATACATTGCCTTTCTTCCTGTTAATGAAATATGAACATCAGAATTTTTCAGGTTTCTACCTTTGTCTTCTGTGTAATTGTTGACTGTAATAAAATACATAGTAACAAAAATGTGGAGGAATAAAAACTAGAAGTAAATCAAACAAAGAAACAAGCACAACCAAAAAAAGCAATAAAAATGGAAACAAAAATAAAGGCAGAAGTGTAGTTTTGAGAGTAAAACCCTTCTAAATATACCAGAAAGGTTTAAGTAACACGACTAGGCTTGTAACTTTGTATGGTTCTCATCTTCTGGCATGACGATGAGATATGAATAAAGATCCAAGTTACGAGAGTTAGGCTAAAGTTACTTCAGAATTATTCCAACATTTATTATCAGATAGGGTAAATAAGAAACACCTTCCCTTTCCCCTGACCCCTACCTCCACACACAGAGCTAAATAATATTAAGTTCACTGTAAGAAAAAATTGTGTAACAGTTTTTATTTTCTTTTTCAAAAGCAAAGCCAAACAAACCAGATTAAATCCTCTTTCTTCACTTTACATCTTCCTTGAGAAAAATATCTAGTTTCCTAAGGTACTAAAGGAAAACTTATCTGGCAACTTATGTTTTATCCTCCTTAGTTGTTATTCACTTACTGTTGCTGGAGGAACCTTCCAATAAAAGTATTCAAAGATTTCCAGAGGATCTAGTAAAAACTGAGGAAGTCATTCTGTGGGGTTTTTTTACTAGCATAAAATTATTTCAATCTAATCATTTCCCCATAAAATCGGATAATTTGTGGAGCATCTTTCGTTAAGCTATTAGGTTTCCTTCTCCACAAATGTTAGTTATTTTCTTAAATTAAAAAAAAATAAAAAGCCATCTTTTTTTTCTTATATTCATAATATGAAATTGTTTTCTCAATGCTATTTTCCTTCTGCCAAAAAATGTTACAAAGAACTGATAACTTTGCTTTTGAAGTTCATTGACAAGTATATCATCTGAAAAAAAAAACAGCAAAGAAAAGCCTGAACCCTTGAAAAACAGAGCATCTGCCCTCAGTGTTCTTGGTAATACACGTTTGTTAAGTTCATTGGAAAAACCCTTAATTTGAAAAACCGTTAGTTATTAAAAAGAAATAAAGTAGTAAATTTTGCAGATGCACATTCTACAAATGGCAGCTATACACTGAGAGATTTCAGTTCTGCTGACTGATACAGAAACTGGGGAAGCTCTGAAGCTCCTAACACCAGTTCCCATCCATTGAGTTACTTAGTGTGATGAAAGGACATCAGATACCCTGGAACAGTTTTGCCTGATTGTTTAAATGCTCATACTTTACTGCAAGAAAAGGGAGTACTGGACAGCCACACTGTTTGGGGGCAAGAGAATGTAATTCCATTCACAGTTCACGTATACTCAGATTTACTGTTTGAGCTTTAATCCTGCTTCAGTCTTGAGTTCTTATATGTGATTTATCACTGTGTTCTAGTTGAATGGATCTCATTATAGCCAAACACCCAAATCTTTAAATGTTGTTCTACTTGTTGCAGATACATCTTTAGCTTTATTCCTTTTTTTTTTTTTTTTTCTGGCAATGGCTATAATAGAGCAAATTCCTTTTATCACAGAATGATTCCTTCACAAGCCGTGTTAAACTGTAGTCTTTTTCTAGTCTCCTCTCCATCTTCTCCATCCTGTCTGCTGGATGGACTCCAGTACAGTCCATCAAGGCATCTCAGTTATAATGAGCAAGCTGCTGATGGTTTGATCCTCTTGATCTGCTTCCAAAGTCCTTTCCTACAGACAAATGGGGAACAGGGTGAGAGGGAGGATGAGAGTTATCCCAGCTCCCACAATCACCATCACCTTACTTTTTACCATCACCTTACCTTACCATCACCATCCTTTCTGGTCAGCACATGGAGACTCAAATTAAGTACTCCCCATTCTGTTTGGTTTGATTCGTGTGCATGAAGAGTGTTACACGCTTTGCTGTCGTAACTTCCTGGCATGGACTGGACGTCCTAATTTGTAAAGGAATATTTACAATACCACCAACATGATTGAATGAGCGATTGTCACAAAAAAACCACACAAAAAGTTCTATGATGCTTTTTCATGCATCTCATGCAACAGCTGATAAGATATCACTGGTGGCTTTCCCACAGCATCACTGATGGAGCTGATATATTCACTTAGACAGCAATGAAAGCTGCTGAGGCAGTTCTTGGGGTCACCCTAACTGGACATAAAAGTACATGCTTTAGAAAACTTGCACCACATAAAGCACTCAGGAAAAATCAAACTCAGAGTGTCTGGTCTGTTAAAGTTGTGATTTCACTGACAGGCACCAATCAGCTATCAACATTGCTAAATAGTTGCTCTTGATCTTTATATTTTCCTAAAACTTTGCATGCTTTGGAGGGAAAACAGGAAACAGTTAATTGTCAAAAGAAAAGTTGTTTCAAAAGAGAAAACTCCACTGCATTATATTGCTTTCATTGTTTCGTAATTTTATGTTTAAATTTAGAGAGTATGTAAATGACCATTTTCTCTCATATTCTCTTCCTGCTTAGTGACAAGAAAACAAATTCAAATTGTGTTTGGGAGGAATATCTTAACAAAGCCAATTTTATTATGCAAATGAATTGTAGGTGTTGCATATCTGCATTTTCTGAAATTGTTAGCGAGTTTTTTTCCACATCTTTCTCTCTTTCTAGGTGTATGTATATAACACATTATATTTAGAGAACCAGTCAGCCACAAGAAACTTAGTTGTTTTAAGTAAAAGTTGTCTTGACTACACATTTTGGGAGTTATTGGTTCATTTTTTGTTTAAATTTAAGGTTTAGAGTCTAAAGTTTTTCAAAAGATAAGCAAATCTTTTCCTCAACAACTATTTAATGGAATTATGCTTTTCCTGAGGATATCATGGCGAGTTAGTTCAGAAGAGCAAATAGTTTCATAGGATGAGAAATATATCTTCCTTCTCCCTTACATTCTCTTATTAATCATCCACTTGTGCTCCTGTGGTTCACTGGTTCATTTCATTACACAAGGTTGGGAGTGGGCCAAAACAAATCATCCCAAACAGTTGTGAAGTTTTAGTCTTCAGCCATGGGTTGTTAATGACAAAAAGTGCTCCCAGTTTGCTCTTAACATGGCAGATCTTTTCTAATTTGCCTTTGCCCAAACATAGTTTTTTTGGGTCACTCACTATTAGCATTCTTATACTCAGTGTAAAGTAGATAACAAACTCTATTTGACTGGGAGCACATAAGCAGCAACCTCAACTCTTGTTGGTATGTTTGAACTCAGCAAAGGGAGATGAAAAGTCCTGGCTTTGGTGTGAGAAAAGTTTCTTCAGATATTAATGTGTGGACACCCATAATCAGCACTAGTAAACAATTAGTCGAATGTGTAAGTCTTGGTACCATCCTGGAATTCAGCTATTCCACTTTGACAACACTTGCCATAAAGTCAAGAAAAAAAAAAAAAAAAAAAAAAGACTGGATAGATTTAAAGATCCTTTTATAGAAACTAGCATGGCCAGAGTCACAAATATGCAGGCTTTAGCATGCTGTACATTATAAAGCTAGAAAATATTTTAAATCTCAGTCTCAATCCTTGCAGTCCCACCAAGAATTTGTCACACTTCACCTGTTTCAGTTTGTCAGTTTATTTTTTAGCAATTTTTATGTAAGTTATTTCAGTTGCTGACTTGAACAATTTGTTCCATACCTCAACACCCATTTTGTATAAGAAAATCATAAAAGTTAGGAACCTGAAAATTGGATTTTTCTTTTGAGCAGCTGCTGTCCACAAATGTGGAAAGATTGTTAAAAGTGAATAGCATCACTTTCTAACGAACTCTAGGTAGGTTGGATGACTGTATCTCATTACTCATTATCATGCATTACCGTGCTATCACCAAGCATCATTATGTTGGCATTCATAGATATATGGAAGAAAAAGAAAAGCCCTTTTGGGGTTTAAAGATGTGTTTGTAAAACCATGCATGTCAATGGTCCTTCACTGTTGACCTACTCATGTAGAGTTAAATTTATAATTAAACAAAATTTCTTGATTGAAATGTGTTCTATAGTGTTCTGGAGAATACATTATTGTACCTTTATGGAGCACTAGAAGAGTATTGGTAGAGACAAATTGTATGCAAAAGAATTAGTTTATTAAAAAGCCCGCAACTTTTAGTTTAACTGACAGTCCCTAAGTCTTTGTGCTTGTACTTTTGGTGACCTAATGGGGATTGGATAGATTTCTGTTTCATTTATTTTGAAAGTAGTTTAATTATAACTTTCATTTCTGTATTACCCATTTTTATACAGCACATTTTTTTCCGTATGCTGACATTCCAAATCAGAGGCATCTGGTCTGTTGCATCTGCTGTGCCTCCACCAGGGTGCCACTATTAATGAGTTTTTATTCCTATGGCTGCTGTAACAGTAGCTTCTAATAGTTTCCACTTAGTTTTCTGTTGAAGATCCAGTTTTACAACCTTAAATACTTGGCTGAATTCATAAAAGTCTTTATAACTATCTCCAGATATTAATTGCTTCTGATTTTGGTTTTCGGGGTTTTGTTAATTTGTTTTAGATCATTCAGCTAATACTTTAAAGCTATTCAATTTGTGTTTTTCCTCAAAATCATATTTAGTGATGTTTCAGTTTGTATTCTTCAAAGCACTGCTCTTCTTAGCATAATTAACTGTATTTTTATTAACCCACAAAATCAGCTTGTATGATCAGTTTATCCAGTCACAGAGAATTTTTCTGAATATGATAACTCTGGAAGTGGAGTTCAAGTGTTATTGTTTTATTTTCATGCTACAGGATCACAGGAAGACTTAGGAATGATGTGTTTTAGTAGCTACTTTTATCCAAGTTTCCATCAGGGTTTGGTACACACGCTGTAGGTACCCTGTGGAGCATGTATTTGCTAAGTCTTTAAGATTGTACAAATTGGTAAAACTAGACCAATAAACATTCTAACAATTTTGTAATTCTAATTGATAAAATACTACTGAATAAAATAGAACATTGCATGGGTAAAGTTCCCAGATATTTTGTATTAAATAGAGGAAAAAATATATTGGTTTGAGAAATGCTGCTTTTTCTAAGGGTCAGAAAAGAAATCTGTTTTATAACTATGTATTATTGTCTTATGAAAAGTCTAAGAATCTTCAGATCTGGTTATAGTGTTAAGAGTTTAAGAGTGTCCTTCTGGACCTTTCAAAAAAACACTCATGTGCATCCAGCAGAAAATAATTTTATTCACATTAAATGGCTGTGTGGGAAGGCTGTCCACACAATCCATACAGGGATAAGATTTTTATGGCCCTGAGGGAACAGCAGAACTAGCAAGACTCACTTTAAAGAGGCATTGCTTGTTTTCCTGAATGTCCAGTTCAGGAATTGCAGATGGGTCTTGGGGGTAAATCCTTCTGTGGGCCCTTGGGCACAGATCAGCTCTGTTCCCTCATTTTGGTACTGAGCAAATCCCTTCTGAGCTGTCCTTACCTCATGCTTCATTTCTTACTGGGTTTCGTATAACGGCAGCTTTCTTTTGTGGCACAAACACAGCATTAAACCTCTAGTTGGAGACTCAGGCTGGATCAAATAAATGATTCTCTTTGAATATTCCGGTATAAAATTATATTTAGGAAAATTTAGGGAGGAGAGTCACTGTTGGCATAAGACGTTAGAATTACTTAATTTGATTTTCTCTTCTAAAGATTTTCTAGGTAAGGAAGGAGAGAGAAAGTGAAATGTTACTTTGGAAACCTCAGAATTATCTGAGCCTGTTGTGTGTGCTTTAGTGTTGCTTCTGCACCGTCCATTTTGGCAATATGTGTAATACAGATGTTGTTCAGCTGCACTGAGACTGCTTTTCCTATTGTGAAATTCATGTCACTCATTAACTTGTCTTCTTAGAAAATAGTGTTTAGAAGGCACATAGATATCTAGAGATAGTAACTGCATCAATAGATTTTATTTCTCTTTCGAAAGAGAGACTTCTAATGAGAAATTACTTCTTTGCTTAATTATGCAAGCTGCTGTTCTAACTGCATGCCTCTGTATGCAATTCAATCAGTACACCAATAAAAAAATACCATCCAAACTTTTGGGTATAACTTTAGAAAGCCAAATATAATAGATTTTTAAAGAATTTCTGGTACAGAAGTTAAAGGCAAGAATTTCACAGGGCATTGCTAGATGTGTATCTTAAAAATTACCTTTTTTTCCTGAGGAGTTTGTAACTGAACAAAATGAAACTCTGTGGAGCTTTTAGTTTGCTTTTGATAGTACATGCTGTAGTTACTGGAAGCTAAATTCTTATGCTCTTTTGTAAATCTTATTGAACAGAAAATGGTATTGGGTCTTTATTTGTAACCTTCAACTTGGGGAAAATTATGCAACTGTAGACTGAAGTTGGAGGTCAAATTTAAAATCAGACTCGCAGATCTTTTCTATCCAGAACACTTGGTGAATAACGGTTTTTTAAAATCAAGTATGATTATTTAGAACAAAAGCATTTTAAGAAGAGGAGACTCTTAAGACAATAAAATACTCCAGACACTTTATCAACAGCCAAGAGAGAATGCTAACAAGTTATCTAACCAGTGTCTATGTAACCAGCCTGAAAATTAGAAATCCTTCTCTGGCCTTTTTTGCCAGCTTGATAGCTGTTAAAGTGTACCTACTACCTGACAGCACACTGTTCTGTTCTGATGACTAAAAGTTGTAGGCAGAAAAGAAGTAGTTTGTTCATACTTTTGTAATAAATACTGCTACTTTCAACTCCTACAGCTGGGAAATGTAATGAGCATCTTTTCTGGAAACTGCACAATAGAGAGCCGAAGTGTCTGAATTTGGTCAATGTCTTTTAAATACATACTTGGATGCCTCTCGTGAGAAATGATTGTGCTGATTCCTTATTTGCTCTTTCTTAATCCTTCAGAATAAGTTAAATATATGCATAAATCTTATATGGCTTACATTTCTTGAGTTTTAATTTTCATTTTATCTAAAGCTATTGTATTTTATTTTTTATTGACTTCTAAATACCATGAGGCTCATCTTTTTCCCTGTGAGAAACTAAATCCACTTCTTACTTTCTAGTCAGATTGTCTGGGCTTTATATATTGGTTTGAGTAGCATATAAATTATTGTGAGTGTTAATTTTTTTTCTGCTAGGTAAGAAGTGAGGACAGAAAAAAGTGGCATTAACAGTCTTACAATGGCTTTTAACCAATAGATAATAATCAAACAGTCTTGAAATATTAAAAAATAAACATAATTTATTAGGCTTCATGAGTTAATAGGAAAAGCCTGCCTAATCTGGCAAGAATGTAAACCCTTATGTCTTCTTTTTAAAATACACAGTAAAATATCAGATAATACAGAAAAATAGTGCCCTTCTGTATAGCTTTATAGAGGAGAATAGCATATCCTGCATAATTTAATGTGTTAAAAATGAAGAATGATTGCTATTTTGTATCTAATTTTACGGGTTCATTTAAAATTATTAGTGCAAGTTAAACTTAGTATTTTTAAATTAATAACAACAGTATTTAGAAGGTCTAGACCAAATTCTTTGTATTATTTGAAACAGCAAACAATCTTTTTGCTTTAAATCAAGTTCGCACAAAAAAAGTCCCTGTAGTGGTCTTCCCAAGAGCTCTTTATGCTTTTTTCTTTATTTTATTTTTGTATTTGTGTTCAACTAGGCAATACTACAGGATCTGGAGCAAAGACGTCCCCAACTGGATGAACTAATAACTGCAGCACAAAATCTAAAAAACAAGACGAGCAATCAAGAGGCCCGGACAATAATTACTGACCGCAGTAAGTGGCGATTCTGCTATCGTACGGCATTTCAGCAAACGTGGAAAATGTTGTCATATCTAATAAGCATAACATTCTGCAGATACTTTATGCCTTTGCCATGAGAAGGAGAGTTCCATCAGGTGACAGTCCTCACACAGATTTTCCAAACTGCACATAGAAGAAAGGTCAGTGAAAGTCAGCGATCCCACATTTCAGGTTTTTCACCTTGACTTCCTACTGCTTGTCTTCATAGTGGAAGGACGTTGTAGAAAATATAGAATGTGAGCACTGAAGATAAAGAAATACATTTATTCTTACACAAGGAGAAAAAAGAAAGAATTCACAGAGTATAGCCACAGGCTTGTAAGAAGCTTTCAATTCCATCCCCCGTAGTACAGCTGCAGGCTCTTCTTTCATCTCCCCTCAGCTGACGCACAAGTCTGATGACGCTCAGCATTACTCTGTATTATTTCTTCAGTTCTGTTTTCCCTTTCCAGATTTAACCAACTATCTGTGCCTAAGGTGGAAAAATTAGTAGATTAAGTTTTAGAAGAGTCTATAGAAGACATAGTGTTGTCACCCTTGGGAGCCTGCTTGTCCTTATACCCCTCACTGCAAGATGAAACACACTCTCAAGGTCATGCTATAGAAGCAGCACTTATGACAGACTGCTATATATCTTCAGTTATTATCTCAAGTTTTCAGAAGTAGAAGCTAAGAAAAACAAATTTTTTATGGTCCTCAAGGTCTGCTATGGAGCTTAGAGAAGACTCAGGCCAAGTGTTTTGCATGTGGACAGAGACAATTCACTTTAGGTGAACTGCAAACTGTTCTGTACATCTTGGCCTGGAGACCAGGGCTTGCTTCCTGAAAATGGTGACTGTGAAGGTGCCAATGTAATCTAAGTTTTTCTATCCCCATAAATACCAACTTAATGTATCTATATACACATTATTTCTTTCTTTTTATTCAATCAGGTAAGTCCATTCCATACTATGTCTGAATCACAACGTGTGTTTAGACCACATTGTTGGTAGTCACACATATAAATGCTGTTTAGAGTATATCCTATGTGCAATAACATTGTTAAACTGCTATTGAAACATGTTACTTAGAGAAGGGGAAGCTTTATGTTTTAATTAAAGTTTGAGAAGGAAAGGATAGCGCTCATATATCACATAAGAACCGGCTCCTGTTGGACATGCAAATTAATTTTAGAATCACCTACTCATTCGAATTCACATGAATTGTGTACATATACTTTAACTTTACAGTGCTTATTCAAAACCAGCACTTGTAGTACTCCTGTCAGTATTTTGTAGTATGTTTTAATTTTTAATTGTGATACAAATCTTCTGAAGTTAAGAACTGTAGACTTACAAAAAGTGCCAGCATAATTCCTACATGCCCTCATGTGAATTGTATGCATCACTAAATTTTGTTCTGTTGGAAAATTGCACTTCACTTTAAGTGAATTTGCCTTTTAGATAGATTGAATTCTTCTTTCTCATACAGAAAAGGAGAACAGCTATCAGACTGTATGAGTATGCGGTAATTCGACTATATTACAGCTTGTGTCTGTGGCTAGTAGTGTGGTAAATACATTTTACATTATGATTTCTTGGTTTTTATCTGTAAGAATTCTCAAAATTATCAGTTGGTTTTGAACTTAAAGTATAAAAATCAGTTTTATTGTGATTTAGCAATTAATTTACTATGCTGAAATTGTCAATATCCTTGTCTACAAAAGTGCAACTTAAGATGCAGTAGATACAGGCCATGTCCCTATATATACTTTCAGGTGCACCTTGGAGTATGATCAGGGTCATTTTTGGTCCAGTTTTCTGAGGCAGCAGACTAGATCCTTGAAGGTTTTTCATGTTTAATTAGTTTATATATGGGCAATTCTAGATGATACTAAACACTACTCAGGAGGTATTTATTGCTTTTGGATTTTAAGGAGATTGTGATATTACTGGGGGACACAAAGATGCTAGGACTTTACAATGTCACACATGAGGTCTTTCTGAATATTTGCCACATATGACATACTCTCATCTAAAGAACTTCTTTTAAAGAACAACAGTAATTTTTTATATTTTTAATTGCTTGATTTTTTTTTCTCCTTTTCTGTCATATGAAGAAGATCGAGATTGCTCTGTTTGGTTTGAATTAGGCCTGCTGAATATCTGTATCAATATGATCTACTTGTTCTGGCTGCAACTACCTCTCTAGTTCACCTCTATTCACAGTGCTATCCTGTCCTGAAATAGGCATCCTCCTTATTCCCAGCCCAGCTGGGTGTGCCCTTACTTGCTGTACTCCCATCCTGTACAGTGCTCTCACCTACTGCAGGTGGTTTGCCTTGTCCTCCAGCACATAAGAGTTCAGCCTACTGCACCCAGTGTGTTGTACCCAAGTCCATTCCTGGGAATCTTGTTCACAGCCAGAGCTGATCCCTGTATTGGAGAACCTACTCCCGTTGCTAAGGTTTGTGCGTTCCTCAAAGCCTTAGAGGGTGTCCACTCCCTTTTACTTGTACTTTGCACCAAGGTCCTGCTGAAAGTCCTCTCTGATTGCCTCATCCATAGACTGTTTCCCATTTCCTGAGTTTTTCTCCCTCCTCATGAATACAAATAGGTTACCATGGTTATGTTTTAGCAGTTATGAGTACACATTTAATCTATTCTCTTTCACGACCTGAGCATTGGCACATTGGTGCTCCTCTGCAGCAGCTGTGTACTGCCCTCACAAGCAGCCTTCAGTAATGTCACACTGCCAGGGGCCAAAGGCATCAGATCCCATCATGAAGGAAAGTGAGTGATGGGCTGTAATGCCCTGGTCTTCATTTAGGGGCTGATAGACTTGACTTTATCTAGTGCACTCCCTGGGCTGAAGCACAGCCTCTCACACTTTGGGAAATGAAAAGATGAGAAGATTAGCTAATTTGTATGAATAGGTTGTCCATTGCCTTTTGCTGTTAAAGTGCTAGTAAAAACCTCCAACGCAATCATCTGGCCAGTATCACTGAAGAGATATATTATAAATACTAAATGAGATACAGGTACTCTACAAGACTAGAGTTAGCTGCTGTCGCGAATCGACACTAATAATCAGGCATGGACGCAGGTTTCATACACACGCCAAGGTCTAGGGCTAACGGGCAAAAAGCCTGGCCCCCTGTTTATTTTCACACTTATATACATATGTACAGACAATCAACAATTGGATGAAGAGGTTAAGCCTCTCCAAATTGATAGGATATAAATTTAGTCCATCACCTTCCTCCGCCTCAGGAGAAGGAATGCAAAACAATTCTAAAAGTACAGCCTAGAAAAGATTCGTTACAAAAACATGGGCATTGTTTATCTTACAACTTATGAGAAAGTCCTTCACTGCTAACGCGAGCAAGGCATGCAGTGAAAAACCAGGGCAACAAGCTGCATTCTTCATCACAGAATGGGTCGGCGTATCATCAACTGGAATTAAACCCCGAAGGTTCTGGCTTCTGTGCTAACATTGCTAACTCTTCAGCCACTCTGCTTGCAGAAATGTGTATGTTAGGTTTGTTACAGTCTAACTTTGAAATATATTTAGAAACCTTATTTCATTGTTAAAGTATGTATTAAAAAAAACCAAAAAAACAAGGTGAATGTTATACAAAATTAAAAAAACAAGACATTTGTTAGAAAATGTCTATGATAAATTGCAAAAGAAATCTATTATCATGAGATTCATTTCAACAGAGTTGTCATAGTATTGCACAGATTTAGTCTTTCTTACAGTAGTTAAAGATGAGCTCATGCAATTGAATTGTTTCCTATGAACTTTTTTTCTCCACCCTTACGTCAATATCTGCATGAGCTATATTACATGAAAAGACCTTGGCTCTATAAAGTAAAGCTTGTGTTATGTTTACACAACGTTATATTTAAATCTCTGTGTATTCTATGTAAATCATCATTTGTTTACAACTTACACTCTTGAGAATATGTAAGAATAATACATTTAATCTTGAGGAAGGGTTGTGGGAAAAAGCAGCATACCTTTCTGCTCTTTTAATGCAGAAGCATTCTGTTCTAACAGAACCGTATGCTGTACAATAACATTTTTCTCTCCATAATGTATCACAGCTCCAAAACACATTGCTTTACTGATGCTGAAAATGTTGCCTCTTTAAAATGAATGAGTTTATAAGAAACTTTTAATTTAAGAAAGTAATTAAACTTTGAAAATTCCTTATTTTCCATCAGTCCTTATGCATGAATACGCAAAGCTGGTAAGAAGTCAATATAGAAATATACTGAGAGATAATAAAAACAACTTTACAGTCTTACAATCAGAAATACCAAACCAGTGACAAAGTCTATGTTAGTTCTTGCTCAATCCTGGAAGTATAAGAAATTTTAAATAGCAGGCCTTCCTACTGCTGTGTTCACACACGTGCAAGAGGTAACACTGCATAAACTTTCTGTGGATTCACTTTGCTAGTAATTTACATCCCAATTTTTTGATGTTATTTCTGGCTGTATAAGTGATCAAGGAGGTATGGAAATTCATATTTATAAAATTGTATGAAGAAATAATCTCTTACTAACCAAGTAACTTCCCTTTCAAGATTATAAACCAAAGAAACACACATATTTCTTCAGCAATTTTTTGAAATTTATTGTACTCTCAAAATATCACTTGAGAGGTTAATTAATTCCTATTACATCAAATTCATAAACTATAGCAATAAATACAAGCATTTCACTGAAGACTATTTTGATAAAGAATTATGCTTTGGGACGAAATTATTCCTTTTGAAATTTTCTTTGACAGTTTTAGAAAACAAGTCCACAAGTATATGAATAATTTATAGATGATGTCTTCAGAAGAGGTATTTTGGTTTTGTGGTTCATTTTCTGTTTGTTTGTGTCTGTCTTTTTTTATTGTTGATTGGTTTTGGTGCTTCTGAAGAAAACCTATGTGCTATAATTGGTTATTAGCAGACCTGCATTTGAACTAATCGGGAAAGAGTCTGAATGTCTGTGCACCACTACATAAAAATGCCTTTATTTAATAGTTTGCTGTATTTGACAGTTTTATGGAAAAATCGTCAACTTGTCATTACTTTCACAACAAAATATGTGGAAACTCCACGGTGAATTGCAGCTGTACTGTTGTTCTCAACATCTTAATAAAATAGCCATTTCCACTGTACTGCATCCACATGGTTTTCTCTTAGAGCTATTGAATACAAATGATGAGTTTACCACTTGAAAAAATAAATTGATACAATCTGGGATTTGCCATCCAGTAGTAAACCCCCTGGCTGCCAAGACCAAAAAAGAAAAGTGTAAGAGAAAACTGTATTTGTGTGCAGTTTTCCAGTTATCTTGTTGATATTTTTAAGCTGAATTATTGAATAAACCCCAGTGGTCTATTCTCTGAATTTCACATATTTGAAGAACATTTCAATAATTTGAATTTCCTGTGTCATATACATGCAGTTTATTATTCATCCTGATGTACTGCTTTACAGCTGACAACTTGTTTTTCATATGAGAACTTCACGCCATGGAAACAAAGAAAGGGAGAAACAGTTGTTTTGTAATGAAATGTCAATAACAAGATAAAACTAGAGCTCTGAAAGGGACAGCATGGTACTGAGAAGAGTATAGAGTTTGAAACCCTTCCTTCATGCATGTTTGCTGCTGTAGGACCTGTAGGAAAGTTTTGGGACATTTTAAGAAGCAGTAGGAAGTTATTTTGGAATACTGGGGAGACTTGCCCTTTAAGAAGAGGCAATAACATGCCCCAGAAATGTCTGAATGATTGGGGAATTCCAGTTATATGTAACTTGTCAGTCTATATATACTAGAAGCATATGGTTCAATGGACAAAGGGCGAGATCTCAGCTACCTCAGCGGCCTGTGTTAGGTGTTGTAGTCCTCCCTAAAAGGCTTTGACTACAAGATGACTATTCTTCACTTCTGGTTATATTCTTCAGCAGGAATGGCACAGATTTTTTTGGTAGCCCCAGAGGTCATAAATGTATTAGGTGATATCATTGCTGGTGGCTTGCTTGGATCTCACCATCTCAATCGGGTAAAGAAAGATAATTAGAAAACTTCATGTTGTTGGTAATTCATGTGGAACTGGTTAGTTCTAGGCCAGATATTTCTAAATAGGTAAGAACTCAGATAAGAGCAGAATAGATAAGTTTTTGTTGCTAGAAATCAGTCTGTGTTGGAAGACAGGCACCCCAGGTTGCTGTGTTGTGTAGAGGCACTTAAAACTATGTCCAAATTATGTCTTAGTAACATTTTGTCATCTATCCTTCAAAAGCAGAATGGTTGACCAACTCTCCCTTGAGAAAATTATTACCACAAAGTGAGTTCTCACCTAACTGTGAACTCATGAACAGTAAAGATAAAGTCCAGTGGGGAGTGTAAGGCTGTGCTACAGGAAGAGACCTTTCAGAAAAAGTGATAGTAAATAATTTTCTTAAAAGCCTTTAAATAATTTCAGCTAGGCCCAGAAGAGTGAAAACAAACAAACGCACAAAACCCATGAACAAACCACCCTTAATAAGAACAGCGTGATTTGGTAGGGAGAGGTTCCACATTAACAGGTTACGTTTTGTTGTATGATGTAGCCATGGGTACATAAAGTTAACTGGCTGAAAGGCTTGGGATTTACTCTCAGCTGACAGAAGAATATACTTTCCTCTTTAGCCTCAGGAATTATTTGCTTGGCACAGCATTGGGGGGGAGCTGCTGTTTGAGTCTGCTTTGTATCTTGTTTTAACCTGCTGGTCACCATTTAGGGATGGAGTTAATAGAGGCGGTTAGTCAGAATACAGACAGAAAAGTTCTCATAATTTATAGTGTCAAGACAATTTAAACCTATTTAATATTCTGCAGTTCACTGTGCTGTTCTTCAAATGTTTGGAGACTGAGGTGATAGGATTTTAGTAAAAGACCCAAAACATATAAATCTTCAGCCCCTTGCCCCCGAACCTTCAACCTACCCACTCACCAGTTAGGTGAAACTCTGGCCCAGAACCATGAGCAGACAAGAAATGACAGAAAGCCTTGTCAGCAGGCAATTCCTTTCCCCAGGTACCACAGTCTGCTGCCGTACTGTGGTAAGTGCTGTTCCCTGTTGTCAGGGGCATCTTTTCCTTCTTGTATGCTCGAGAGGAGTCAAAATTTAACAGACTGGTTTTATGTAACTACTTGCCTTCCTAGAGTCTTTGTGAAAAATCTCCATTCAATATCCATTTAAAGGAGATTCTTTTGCTTTAGTTTAACAAGAAAGTGCCTCAGTAGCTTCAGAAAGAAGCAAATTGACTTGCAAAAATGTTATAAGCAAAATGTAAAGGGAAGGTAAGAAACTGCCACACAGGATGAGATGGCATATCATGTAGGTCTCTGAAATTGTTAGTACCATGTCCTTCTGAAGAATGTTGAAGGATCCAGTAGTATACAAATCTGAAGTAAATTGAGATTAATTCTCAGGATACAAAGTCTTTCATATCTTAATTAGAGAAGTTAAAATATTTTTTTGAAACATTTAATTGACCAAAACTGCCAAGAATATGTAGTTCTTCGGGAAAGCAATCATTGAGTTATTTTAGAGATTTCAACATATTTAACAGTATCTAATGTGAGGCTTCCTATTTACAGTGTTACAGCAAAAAATCTGGTTTTAATTACATTGCATTTCAAAATTGAATTCAATCTCATTTTTACAAATGTTAATTAACATTTATATAAAATACTTTAAAAACTGAAAATAATAAATGCTAAAGAGGTTTTATTGCATCTTGTAAGAGGAGCTGGAAGAATATTCCATTGACTTGTGTAGTGGCCAGACAATCGGAATGTTTTTTTCTCTTTGATACTGGAAAGACTCAGTCAATTTGCAATGTTAAAAGGAGTAATGTAAATAATTGCAATCAGCAGTAAAGAGGCTGTGCTCTGATAGCTCCTCGTACTTGGTGACATTTGTCAGTGAAGTCGCAGATGGAAAGTGATGGAAGTGCTTCATCCTTGAAAATGAAGTCAGGGAACAAGTATTTGTGCTTTCATCTAGCTGGAACAGGACCTGCCACCCAAATGCAAATATAAACACTTGGACTAGGGAGTAATTTAGTTGTGTCATTTTAATCAGTGAAAAAACAGGCAAGGTAAGAATAACAAAATATTCCAGGGTATACTGAGAATCCCTCGTGCACATGGTGGAAAGTAGAGAGCCCATTGTTAAGGTGGGCTACCAAAACAAAGGAAGTAGGACTTGTTAATTCTTTTCTTGCAATATATGATTACGTCCAAGCAACATGTGGCATGCTTAATTTTTCTTCATAGAGAAAGCTCCCTGCCAAACACTAAGCACTGACTTACTCCTGCGTGTCAGGTCAGTTGCATGATAGTATGTGGATTTTTGTGTTTGTTTTTGCCTTTAGATATCAATGAAAATACAGTAAGAGTAAACTTCTTGCATCACTAGAAGTTAGAATGACCTCAATTTAATTTCCAGATTTACTACAGACTTTTTTTGTTCCAGAAAAATCTTTTAATTTCATATGTTCAGGACTTTATCTGGTTAAGGTGGGATAATATATCTTATCCCAGCCTTTCTATGCCATATCTCTTCAGAAGGCTGGATTTTTCTACTTGGTTTGTTTGAATCTAACAAACCTAAGTATTTGTTGTTTTGGTCCCTGTTTCAAGGCAGTACTGTGTTAGAAATAGTAGCTTGCACAAAACATTTTAAATTTAACTAGAAGCAGACATGTAATCAGTAAAAATATCAATTTTATTTTTATCTTATTCATGATGATAAAACGAGCTATGCTCGTGTTACAACACATTAGTCAAAATGAAAATAAATTGAAATAAAAAGGAATTGTTCAGAAATAAAGTTTTGAGAATGTGATCAGAATATTTGTCCCTTGACAGATTGATGGGCAACATTTAATCTCCACAGTTATTTTAAAAACTGTGTCAGAACAGTATATATTCATTTATTCGAGACCATAATTTTCTGTAGTAATTAGAGGGCAAACAGGAAACAGAGGTCCTGCTCAGCAGAGATTACAAGCTAAATTTAGATGCCACATAATCAGCCATATCAGGAAAATGCAGGTTTTGGTGTACATTGTGTCCCATCTCTTTTCCTAAAATGGATGCAATACACAAACAGCATATATTGGAACATGCAGTTGTTCTCAGAAAATCTAGCCAAGCATCCTGGAGTATGTTTGGCCTGCGGATTTTACTTTGGCTATCCTCAATATAAATTTTTCATGATTTTAGTTTTGCTTGAGTCAGGAATAAACCAATAACAAAATCAGTGTTTTACACAGCCCCCAAAGCTCCTTTGCAAGTCCAACCTGAGTAAACACTGGCTTAGTCTGTGTGAGAGAGGTCCTAAGACTTTGGTGAGTGGTTGCACCAGCTGGTGATTTGATTTTGTTATGTATACAAATCATCACTATGGGGACTTATGAAATACTGTAGATAATTCAAAGAATTTAATTTTATTACTGGCTTCAGAACCAAATGATGACTCGGAGGCTTTTCAGTCTGTGTTTGGTGGATAACAGTGTTTCAGCCTTTATCATACCAAAAACCTAGGGAATGAGAAAAAACAAAACACTTCTGGAGACTAGCTGCTTCTATTTCATCTTTCCGATCAGCAAGTCTGTTGCATGACAGGTGAGAGAACGACTCGTCAGAGGACAATCCCTCGCCAAGTAACAGCA
The DNA here is from genome assembly GCA_013398015.1 of Oreocharis arfaki. Lineage (NCBI taxonomy): Eukaryota > Metazoa > Chordata > Aves > Passeriformes > Paramythiidae > Oreocharis > Oreocharis arfaki. The sequence continues at coordinate 643,205 of VZRR01010833.1, read as the reverse complement.
AAGGAGGGTGGATGATGAGTACTCTGATATGCGGTGAGAAAGCGGTGGCATTTGGGCTTGGTAAGACTTCGAGCTTAAAAGAGAATATTTAGGAAAAAGATCTATTTTGTTATATTTTAATTGGATGGGAACTTGTGTACAGTCGAGCAAACGCCTATGCAATGGAAATTTTTGCTGGAAGTGTCAGACTGTGTTTATGTCTGCTTCATCATCTTAAGTTTAGAGATGGGTGCCGTATTTCAGAGGAAGGGATGTAATAATTTTGCAGAATATTCATTACATTCTCCCTGAATTTCTGTACTTTTGATACTTGGCTTTCTTCACTGCATCATTATATTGGGATGGCAAAAGTAATGGATTCATCTGTTTGCTGGATAATTTTCTTTGCTCCATTTTATGTGTTTTCCTGAAAATATAATAAAAAACAGAATAGAACAGAACAGGCTATTTCAGTTGGAAAGGACCTGAAGCGACCATCTAGTCCTTCTGCCTGACCACTTCAGGGCTGATCAAATGTTAAAGCACATTTTTAAGGCTATTTTCTAAATGCCTCTTAAATGCTGACAGATGCAGCATTTAAGATTACCAGGCTACCTCTCCAGGAAGCATCTCCCACTTTCTGGCCTCCCTCTCAGTAAAGAAATGCTTTCTAATTTCCAGTACAAACCTCTGCAGTGTCTTAGGTTCAAAATTTGCTGAGTTTAAGCCATATCAGAATAGTGACTTTGAAGTGTTTGCCTAAAGTGGATTAAGCTCAGTCCATAGAGTGTCTCACCATTGTTTTGATCTGTGCTGGAGTACCATAGAGAACATGAACAAAGAAGCACTGACATGTGATTAAAAGAAAACAAAACACCCCAGAACAAGCACAACACTTCAAACGAAAGAAACCAAATAGTAAAAGGCAAGTTTTCATGCCTTTCCTTTTCTTAGGATTGGTGTAATTGACACATTATATTTTTTTTCCTTTATTAGCTAAAATATTGCACTAAGATGACAGATATAATACACTGTTGGTTGGGGGTTTTATTATTTGTAGTAGTATTATTACTATTAATGTTTCTTTCTAGTTACTAAGGAACAAATGAATGTGATGTCATGCCAGGTTCATGTGGCCTTGAGAACTAGTCCTTTAAATTCAGAACAGGAAAAAAGCACGTTACCTGTTTTTTATCTGGCACGCTCCTATGCTTGCAGAGTTGTGCTCCTTTTGGGTTCAAGTATCAGCATTTCTATGACAGGACCCTCATTTTCTAATCAGTAATTAATTTTAAAAAATAGGAGCATTATAATTGATCAGAGAATGCTCAAAATGTTTGAATGTTATGGAATTTTCAGAAGCAATATCTCTTTCTCCCAGTGTGTATGTTACTTCCTTAGTTGACTCTGTTGGATATTTACTTTGAAGTGTATAAGGCCATTTTAAGTGTGAAATTTAACTACTTCTCTGCTTTATACTTCAACAAAGTTGAAATTAAAAATTTCAAGTGTTAGGAAGATAAGATTGTCTTTCTCTGCATAAAAAAGTGTGGATTAACCAGACTGAAAGCATCTTGTGGAGTACTTAAAAAATCGGTGCAAGTGTGAGAGGGAAGTCAGAATGGGGTGTAAGAACTGTGGAAATGTCAATATGGAGAAGAAGCAGGACCCCCAGGGAATTAACTCATTTTTGGCAATAGTTCAACATTGGTGCAATTTATCTAAAAGACTGTGATTATCAATCTAAAAACAAAAAAAAAAAGAAAGATTTTTTAAATTTACAATCTTTTGATATCTGGTACTTTTCTTCTCTCTGGAAGATTATTGTAAGAGAATTTTTTTACCCAAATCACCAGTACAATTCATAATCTATTGTGTAAATGTGACTTTCTTTTGAGTCTATAAGCTTTTGTCCATGCTGCAATTTATAGTCAGCTGTCCCTGAGAATATATCACGGGGGAGGATGCATATCTGGTATTTCACTGCACTGTAAAGTGTGGCATCGAGCTGTGGGGTCCCCAGTACTAGACAGACATGGACCTGTTAAAGCAGGTGCAGAGGAGGCCCTGGGGGCTGGAGCACCTCTCCTAGGAAAACAGTCTGAGAGCTGGGGTTGGTCACCCTGGAGAGGAGAAGGCTCCAGGGACGCCTCACTGCCACCTTTCAGTTCTGGAGATGGACATTTTGTAGGGGCAGCAGTGATAGGACATTGAGAATGACTCTAAACTGAAAGAGGTCAGGTTTAGATTGGATATTAGGAAGAAATTTTTACTGTGAGGGTGGTGAGGCACTGAATCATGTTGCCCAGAGAAATTACAGATGCCCTTTTCCTGGCGGTGTTCAAGGCCAGACTGGGTGGGTCTTGGAGCAACCTGGAAAGTTCCTTGCCCATAGCAGGAGGGTTAGAACTAGGTAATCTTTAATGGTCTCCTCCAACTCAAACCATTCTATGAGTCTGTGATTGGAAACTGGTAATTTTTAAATAAAATCAATTTATACAGTTTTCAAGTTCTCTTGTAAAATAAGAAAAAATTACTAACTCAGTTTAGATGTACTGTTAATTCAGTACAAAATACCTGAAATTTATGCTTAAAGTTGAATATAGAAATATTTTTAAAGAAGTACTATTATTTCTTTCCTTTGAAATCAGTTCTTGCTCATTTGGAAGTTTTCTTTGCTTTCAAAGGAAATATAAAAGTGAAAGCTGGCGTGTTTTTGATTTGGCCCACTGTTTTTTGGTTTTTTTCCCATGATGCATGCATGGCTTTTTTTGGATACTGAGCTAAGTTCAGTACCTTTACCAGTACCCAATTTTCTGTCACTGTTGTGTAGTAGCAAAGCTCTGGAGTTGTCTCCCAGCTGAACTCGGTGAGAGTTGTGTGCTGTGGAGGTGGAGCAGATTTGGTAGTGTCAGAAGAGGCATAGGGAAAGATCCACAGTAGTCTGTGCTTTTTTAGGTTTTGGTTTTTTTTGTGGAAGAAAATAGAAATATAAACAGTCTGCAAAGCATTGCTTCAGTAAGTTGGAGCCTGATAGCTGAATTATTAAGTCAATTTTAATTTTCTAGTTATTTTGGTTCTCTTAACATCTCGCAAAGTCTTACTCCTACATTTAGAGCTGGATCTATTATATCAAAGCCAAAGCAAATCAGTGTACAGAATAACAAATGCAGATATATTTGGAAAGCAAGTCTCAGCCCAAACTCAGTAGGAGGTAGTAGGCTGATGACATTAAGAATATGCAGTGTAAATATGAATGTATGATAGCAACACAAAGTTATGTGGTACTAAGAATTCACAATTTCATTGCCTATATGCCTCATTAGGTAGGTAATGAATTTCACACATTTCAGGACTTGAACTACCCAACCTACCATTATGTTTTTGCATCAGTAAGTCTGTGAGAGCATTAGTATATGAAAGCTGATGTACTTTAATAATGCTAATAGCATTCTTGATTATGTTCAGGGAAAGTAGAATACAATATCACTAATTTAATAGCCCATTTTTAAATACAGGCACAGACAAGACATTTCTTCTGAAATAAAGATTTTCTTAAACATTTCATAGGCAGGTTGATTATTAAAAAAGCTATCATCCATGAAAAGAAATTAGATACATAACCATAAATTATTTTCCTTTTAATATCTTGAGTAACCAAAATCCTAGAAAAAAACCCAAACAAACAGACATTTTGGCAAAGATAAATACTAAAATACCTAGTTGCCTCTAATTAAACCTTACAATAAAAACAAATAAACAAACAAACCAGAAATTAATGGTTTTTTTTTTTTCCTATTAAGTTCTTTGAAAACTTTTCTATAAATTTTAAACAGAAACAATTGGATTGCCTATGTATTCACTCATCTAGTTAATCAGATTAGTCTTAATCCTGTGGCTTCAGTTTGGGTACTTCCCATCAGTCTAAATATAATTTCTAAATCTAATGTAAGTCTTCATAATTGTATTATGAATATTCAAGAAAGCAGCTAAATTCAATGATGCAGTACATATTTTCTACATGCAACAAGGGGAATGGAATAAATCAAACGTTTTGAAAGATGAGTACGTCATTCCATCAAGGAAACCCTCTGGTTTTTTTCAGTTAGTACAATATTACAGTGAAGTTATATTTTTATATCATCCAAATTTGAGAGCTCCTGTAGAAAAAGATAATTTATTTAACTTCGAAGGGCATGTCCATATGCATCCTGCTTCTGAGGTCATGGAAGAATACTGCTCACTTTACGTTCTTCCAGATAGTGGGATTTTAGTTTCGTCAATCTGTTTTGTCATTAATGTCCTTTTGTCCATTAATGTCCTGTTTTTAAGGCTCTGGTGACAATAGAGAGGTATCAAAAGATTATTCTCTAATCTATTCATCCCCCTTGTCAATAGTTTGTGTATATGCAGATACATATGTTTGCTTCTGTACGTTTCTAGAAAAACTACACTTAGATTTGTTACCTATTTCGTACCAAATCCTAAAGAATCCTACATCTCTTTAGTGTTTATTTCTCACATCAGAATTTTACAGATTGTATGACATTTTAAAATGCAAAGCAAATGGTCTTTCACATTGTGCATACCATGATCTGTTCCTTATCTCATTTAGTGAAAAAATTATCCTGAAAACTTCGTTTGAGAGGTGATAAATGATAAATAAATGAATACTTCCATAAAAAGTTGAGAAACTGGTGAATACTTTCTGAGGGACCTGTTTTCCAAATAATAAACTCTTGCATGCCCTTCTCAGTGCTCAGTCATGGAAGTTACTTTTTGCTTGGTGTAAGAAACTCATTTCTTTAGATGTGCTACCAGCTTAGTCTGATCTCTAACTCCCACTCTCTATGGCAAGGTATAAAGCATGCTTTTCAGTGTTGAAGAATTATTCGCTTGGTACTTAGAAGAAACCACTTGACAGTTTTCAGTTCAGTCTGTTTGATCTGACACTTGCAAAGGAACAGAGTGACCTTCATTAGTCTGAGCATATGGAAGCGATTTTTAGATAAAAGAAAATAAGCTCTGCCCTAGTGAAACAACACAAAATTACATCAGACTTGCAATAGTTGGAAATAATTACCCCCCAAAAGTATCAAACTACAAAATGAGATTACAGCTCTGTGTGTTTAAAGAAAACCCAAACACATCAAAATCTGTTGAAATCTTATTGTCTGTCCTTCTTAGTCTCTGAGAGGGCAGGGAAGGTAACATTCTTCCCCTCTGGACTTTCATGCCTTGGTGTGTCTTTCAGGTGCATTTTCATTGCTCTTCATGACCCCCAAAAGACAACTCAAGGCTCCGAGTGCTTCTTCTTCCTGGTTTCCCTTGTAATACCTTTTATTTGTTCATAGAAACTATAATATTGCACAATAGTATAGATGATTGCAGTTCTTTCCTTTTTCCCAGGTATTATTTATTCACTTGTTTAAATGCAGCTTAGTTTCAGTATATACTTTCTGTTTTGCCTAATTTTATGTAAGAATAGTCTTTCAGAAAAAACCTCTCATTATGTGTTATGATGCATATATGATAAGGAATAATATTTCTATAAATACCTTAATATATTAGTGGTGTATAAAAGCTACATCTGACATCTTACTGGCATAAATGGCAGACTTCACATAAGGGTAGACATTCTACATTGCCACCCCGCTATTAATTTGGGGTTTATTGGCTAAATCCTCTCATCACTTTATTGACCAAATCTTTTCATCACTTTACTGACCATTGATGCATAAAATGTCTTAGATGACACGTTATTGGCGTTTTCCTATATCTACGTTAAAGTTTTGCCATGAGTTTCTAAGGTCATTATTTAAGAAGTATGACTTTTCTAGGCCCTTGGGAAAGGTTAAGAGAAATGCTTCTCTACAAGGAAAGATGAAGGACAGCTGAAGCATAAATCACTACCCGAGCAGGCTGGCTCCAGCTGTTCTTTGCTGTGCACTCTGTCCTGTCCAGATCCATAATGATACAGGCAGCAACTTAGGGGATAACTGTTCCTGCAGCTCCTTAAGTACTTCAGCAATTAAAAAATATATGTTTTAGCCATATCCTCACTTGACTCTGCATCTACCATCCAAACGTTCTCCGTAGGCCAGTCTCTCACAGATCCACAGATTGTTCATAAGAACAGAGACAGCAGCCTTTTGTCAAGGGATGTTGTATGATAGGCTTTATCGAAGTGGTTCCTCTTCGAAAAATAAGACTCAAGTCAGACACCTCCTGTTCTGGAAGGCAGCAGAAGAGAAAGTAGAGCACTTGCAGAAAGAAGTAATTGAGAAATGGAGAACTTTAAATAAATCCTTTCCTAGTTTAAAAAAAAAAAAAAAAAAAAAAAAAGTTAGTTTAGCTTATTTCCTTAGAACAAAACAATGATACGAAGAAAGGTAACTATGAGATAAAACAAAGTTTAAGTGATATTTAGCTGTAATTTCTCTTGTATTGTTTACAGAGAACTGAGCCAAAATTGAAAAACATCAGAAAGTCTTACCTGTAGTGCGTGGTTGCTGTTATTTCAGAATGGTCTTGCAACCCTATAGAAAAGCATTTTTTTTTCTCATAATTTGTTTATCCCTATTATATGGGAAATTATACTGATTAGTGGAAGAAAGGGAAAACTGTAAAAAAGGTGCAGCAACCTAGAATATTTCTGTTTAGATCTATATTTTCTAGTTCCTTCATCATGCCTCTCATAAAACCTGCTCACTTAAAACTCTGAGGACTGGAAAAAACTGGAGTGTTGCACAGCAAAAGTTTAGCTAAATTTGATATGGATAAATGTATAGATTAGTAAAAAGCAAGTGAAGTAAAATGAAATACATAATTAACTATCCAGAACATTCAAAAGAAAGTGTAATATTGGAATGCAACAAAATCCAAACAAAAATTAATCCAACCTGAAAATCAGTGCATCAGCAGCTTTGGTAACATGGATTAGTACTGTCTATAACTCTGCCATTCTCCAGTTACATTCTGCAGCAGATCAGATTGTATTTGTCTCTTTAGTCTTCAAATCTATGAAAATACAGTGAAAAAACTGCTTTTATAGGAAAATGTCGATATACTGGCAATAATGCTTTTGAGAAGAAGTCTCCTACAGTGCAAAATTAGTGTAGTTTGTATAATTTGTTGGACAAGGAAAGTAGAGGGTTCTTGCCTCACAAATTTTGTTGCTATTCGCTTACTTGCTCCCTTTTTTGGAGGCTGTACTAGATTCAATGCACTTAACAAACCGGCATGGAATGAATACTTTTTTTTATCTTTGCATAGGCTAAATATGTAATATGTATGTTCTAGTAAAATGAACATTATTTCTCCTGTGACTGATAGCTTCTTCTCAGACTCCTTTTCTGTTGTGGTTATGTTATAGACAGGAGAGAGTAAATTCTCTCACTGAAGTTATATTTGTCAATAATATGAATTGATAAAATGGCAGGATCATCTACCAGAGAAAAAGAAATTATTTTTTGTTTGTTTCTCTATAATGAGTAACGCATGAAAAAACCTATAAAATTTTTTGTTAGCAAATGAAACTGAATCTTAGGGACACAGTCTCCTTCACTCTGCTTCGCTAAGCATGTTCTTTCCTCAATATATGAAATTAATGATAACCAGATTGAAGAATACCTGTCTTGTGTCTGATTACTTTAGATTCTGCTTTCTGCTTTGTTGTTGCTTGTAGTAACTTCAGTTCAGCAGAATTTCTTTTGTCAATTTTAGTATATAATCACTATTGATCAGCAAGGAAATAGCAGAGATAGAAAAAAAAAAAAAAAGAATTTAATAGCAACCTTGAAATTATGTCCTGGCAGAATCTCACCATGCCCTAAGTTACTCATTTGAGAGAGTTCAGTGTTGAATTGGGAGTGGTTGGAGCCGTGCTGGGACACTTTCCTGCAAGCCAGCACAAAACTTGTGTAGGTGAAGTACGATGAGGACTTCTGCTAGAGCACTGTGATTGCAAAATGGATGGGGACTGGGTTTCACTTCAGGAAATAACCTGTTGTATATACTTTGTTTTTTCTGACACTCAGTTTAGCTTTGTCACATGTTTTTGTGGTTTTATAGTCACATAAAACTAGTTAATGGCCACACACATTAATAAATTATTTCTTTTCATTAAAGCTGTAAAGAAAATTCTGTCCTGATTTTTCTAGATTGCCGCTTTGGAGCCAGTAAAAATCTACTTGAGATAATTTGTAATATTGATTCTTACAATAAAGATATTGTGCTGTTCTCAAATTTAGGGCAAGGAAGGAAAGGAAGAAAATTGGGATACAACAAGGACATGCCACACTAAAAAATAAGACACTGGGCTTTGAAATGTAGAAAGCATGGGGCTTATCTGTAATGAAAAGCAGGAAAGGCCTTGGCTCTGTGGGAGCCCTGCTCCCCAGTAACAAAAACTGCTACTGCCACAGTCTGCTACTGTCCAACATGATTCGATAACAATTCTCTGACCTTTCTCATCTGCAGTCAGTAACTCATTAGCTGCAGGTGAATGGGTTCCTGTGGTCAGTTCTAATACAATATACACTCAAATTACAATTTCTGAACTTTTTTGTTTGGCATAAATCTCTAAATGACATTCACCTTTCCTTCTGTGGGAAACATCCTGCTAAAGAGTGAACATGAACAAGTACATCCTTAAGAGACAGTGATTTAGTCAGTGGTTTTCAGTTTGGAAGTGAACCTCCTGTTCTAAGCTTTAGAGCCTTGGGCTTTTTGTTATTCAAAAATCAATCAAATGGGAGCATAATTTAAAAATTGTAAATGTATAGTAATGAAGGGATTTTTATGTTGCATTAAATTAAATATATTGTCATCATTATAAAGGCTTCTCTAATAAATTCTTTGTACATATTTTATCTTAAATAGTACTTCACTCTTTGGTATATTCTACCTTAGAAAAGTCAGATTAATTATGTAGATATCATGGTGTGTTTAACCACAAGTGAAGTACTTTGTTAATTGGGTTTTGTCACTCACTGGTGCAAGAAAACCGCATTTATTTTTCTGGGGTGTTGTTTTGTTTAGATTGCCTACTAACTTCCTGAACTCTTCAATTCTAGTCTGTAGTCAAGCAAAAGTAAATATATATATTATTTTTTTGAGGGAGCTAAGCCAAGTATTTTCACGAGGAAGTGGGAAATGTTTTTCATAGATTTGGAGCTTGTGCATTCGTAGTCACTTGTGTAAATGGGCTCCTGAGATATCCTGAATGCAGTTTTCAGTATGCAGCCTCATTGTCTGCTTGGGAGGGAGAATTGGTCATCATGGAATCCCAGGACTGTGGTGTCTGATGAAAAACTCAATCTTGCTGCAAAAAGCACCGTCCTTAGAGGAGGACTGCTGAGTATCTTACTTGCATACAAACCTCATGAGACATTATGAAACCAATACATCTATAAATATTTTGATTTTGGGTGATAATGAATATCAGCATTTCTTATTACAAGCAGCTCTTATGAAAAATTAATATAACTGTAAATACAGCTTTCTTTTAAAGCAGTTCTGCAATAGAGTTTTCATTCATTTCTTAATCCTCTCACCCCCGCCAAAAAAAAAAAAAAATCCAAAACACAAAAAAACCACCCCCAAACTACCCACACCAACAAGGAAACTTACAATAAAACAAAAATAGATGGGATTTTTGTTGTTTGTGTTTTCTTTTTCATGGACACCTGGCACAAACAAGATGTTGTGCTTCTGTCTGCAATGTATCAAAATCTCCAGTCTCCAGGAATGAAAAGATATGAATGTCGCAAAGACAGAAGGAGCTCAAGTAGTGATTTACAAGGAATAGGTGGCAGCTGTTGCTAGAGACACTGTAGAAGGTGTTTAGGCAGTCTTTGTCTCTAAGTCTCCAGCACAACCCTTGAGCCACGTTCTGTAGCCAGGGAGATTTTGCTCAAGCAGCTCAGTTATGTTATTCACCCTTCCTGGAGTCTACAGCCTCTTTGTTGTTCCAGGTGTACTCTAAAGCTTACATCAGAAATCCTCACCCAGAGAGGGCACAGAAATGAGTTGTTTTGTGACATGAATATACAACTTCCTAAAACGAGGGGTTAGATTTTCTTCAGATTAAATTTAAGTTTTTGGGCTTTGGGCTATCCTTGCTGTGCTCTGACTGCACTTTATGTTTTCCTATTCTGTTTCTTCAGTTCCTTTTGCTTCTCCTTTGACTTAAACATGCTGCTATGTGTGCTTACTCAGTTTTTCTCCCTAGGCTTCAGCAGGGGATGCCAAAAAGTTTTCTTCTCCCTCTCTAAACCTCAGCTGAGTCCATGGAAAGATCTTTATCCTTTCTTCTGGTAGAAGGAAAAACACTGATAGTTAGAAGTCTGTTTTCCCTGCTGAAGCATTTCTCATCCAGGTCTTTAGCGTGCACCATTCTGGAATCAACCTTGCAGGGAGACATGCAGTGTTGGAACTACCAGCCAATGAATATTTCAACTGCTTTCTGATTACTCTAGGAATCTCAGTTCGCTTCCCTAGAAGGCCTGTGAATTTTCAATGTAGTGAGGAAGTCTTCAAGAAAGTATTGAGAATGCATTTTTGTGCAGACTAACCTCAGGGAATTAAACATATATAAAAGAAATGCTTATTCTTTCATGCACTGCACAGATTTTATTGTTTGTGGAGTTTGGGGTTTCTGTTTATGTTGTGTCAAACTTCAGCTGCTTGGATAACTCTGTCTCTTGGTGTTTTCATGCTACTACGGATAAGCCTGGTGCTGGATGCTAGACAACGCTTATTATCAGGGATTTTAGTGATTCTTAGGTTTCCACAAATCACATTTCTTTCAAAGAGTGGATAAAGCTAATTGTTATTTTGTATTTAACATGAGCAAATGGGAAAGTTGTTTAGCCTTTTGCAGTTTGCTAATATTTGCCTTAATGAAATAAGAAAGTACAGCCATTAATTATATCTTGCAATAAATCTTTAACTAATATTACTGTAGTCCCTAAAGGACTTGTTCTTCAGAAAATCCTAAACCTTGTGTTGGTTTGTTAAGAGTGAAGGATTATTGCAGACTTTTTCTCAGACATGATCCTGTTTCACAAATGCCTTTGAGGCATGAACCTGTCATTTCTTGCTGCATATGCATTGAGACACATGCTGTGTGTCATAATGCCGTACTGTGTGACCCAGAACAGTTTATCTGTTCATTTTTGTTGAATTAAACTTCAATGCAATTGCAGTTTAAAAGTACAGCAGCTTTCTGATATTGTCAGTTCTACAAAGATTTTAATATCACTTTTTTATTGTCTTTAAAAAATAGAATTTAAAAAAAAAGTAAAAGCTTTTAAGTAATTCAGCTTTTGTTTTTCCTTTGTGTTTCACCAGTTGAAAAGATACAGAGCCAGTGGGATGAAGTGCATGGATACCTCCAAAGCCGGAGACAACAGCTTCAAGAGATGTTGAAGGATTCAACACAGTGGCTGGAAGCTAAACGAGAAGCTGAGCAGGTTCTTGAACAAGCAAAAGCTAAGCTTGAGTCATGGAAAGAAATCTCCTACACTGTGGAAGCTTTGAAGAAGCAGAACGCAGAACTTAAGGTCACTACTGAGTATTAAAATACTTCCATTTGAGTTAATGAGATCCTTACAGAAAATATCCTCTGTTGTCCTCTATGGACAGTGTACACTGCAAAAAATCTTCCATGGCAAATTAGAACAAAATTGACTTGCAAAGTCTAAAATATGTATCACATTTTCCTTGAATATTAAATTGGTCTTAACTTACCAGATATAACAAATATCTGGCTGATCTTGCTGGAGAAACACCTACCTTTTTATCACAAGTATTTCACAACTCTTCTGTTCAACAACAGCCTCAGCAGCACGGGTACTGCAGACTGGGAAATTCTGTAGTATTGGTGTGGCTGTCTGCACTGCTAATGGAGCTGTATAGGTTTTCTGGAAGTAGTTGAGAAAACAGGGAAAAAACCCTAACTGTAGCAAACTATATGGATATATTTTGAAAATCAAGAATTTTAGATTTGCCACAAGATAATCTCACCAGATTCAACCTCAGCAGGGTTATTAACTGAAAAAATAAACCTGAAATGCCTCTTCCTGTGATTTTAGCACATTGCCACGTTATGGGTGCTAAAATGTGTCAACTTTCATAGCTGAGCTATACCTCAGGTAGAAAATATTCTCTGTTTCATCAGTTTTTAAGTTTCTTATTATGGAAACGGTCATACTTCGGTGACACTCTTCTTGAATAAATTTTGAGAGCAGCTGTTTAAGATTAATAATATCTCATTGTCTAATTGGGGAAAACCAAGATTGAAACCAATCAATCAATCAGCCTTTTAAGGTGAATCCTGCCTCTATGGGAAAAGAGTTACACAAGCATTTTGTGGTATATTCTCCTCTCCTTCCCATCAGATTTTTGTATGTTTTTTTAACTCCTACCACTCAAACTTTGTTTAGAGTTTGTATACTTAGAGCAGTCTTATTTACACGTCTGAATGGTAATGAACTGCTGTGAAGAGTTAATGGGGTCCTCATTAGCATTTTGCTGCCAGAGAAAGTATATATATGTACAACTTCATGATTGGTTCAATTATCTCCCTCATCAGTTATTTACTACATTTAGAAATAGATACAAAATCTGTTGGGGTTTTTGCTCGCTCTTTTTTTTTCCTTTTGCTTGCCTGTAAGAAGCATAAAAATGTTTGTCAGCCCATTGTTTTAGGGCTGAGCTGAGGTTAAGTTTTCTCATTTAAGATTGTACCAAAAAGGTCATTGCTTGGGAAGGGTAGATTATGGTAAACAAGGGCAATCACCCACTAATGTATTGGAAGGAGTTATGGATCATGTGTAGTACTGTCATTCAGCACAGAGGACTCCCATTTGTCACTGTCTTCCTGAAGAGATACAGTCCTGGCTTCTGCCCAGTGTTTGTTTAAAAAAGGGAAAAGCTTCAACAAAGTCAATGTCTCAGCTCTGCAAAGACTCAATTAGGAGAAAAAACAGTTCTGTGCAAGCATTGTCTTATGTCATAGTGTTGGAGTGTCTTATGTCTGGAACACAAATTTCCTAACTATGAAAATAATTGAAAATATTGCTTTAGAAATGGAGTTTTTGCCCACTTTTTTACAAGAATATATGAAGTTGAGATGAGGTCCATCTAAGGGTGTCTGCTTTTTGAAAAAAAATTATGGGTTTTTTTGGATCAGCATTATCCACTGAGAGAAATAAGAGCATGCCATTGTTCTCCTCCATCCCCAGAGTTCTAGAGAAAGAATGCCAGTGTTCTCGTTCATGGAATGCATCTCTACAGATGCATACAGATCTACCTACAGACAGAGTTTGGGAATGGACACCTGCAGATTCTTTTGCCTCTTTCTTTAAAAGCACTTGGGCTATCTGCATCCTCAGCCATTCCCACCAGTCTGGACTCAATGAGATATGTTGTGTCAAGTTACAGATATTAACCTGTAATTATAATTTCTGTGTCACAGCTAGTCCTTCTTAATTTGTGTCCTCATGATGATACGAACATCAACAAACTCTACTCTTCCAGGGTTGTTTAGTTTCAACTTTCAATTTACTTTATTTGGTTTTGCCTAGCCTTTCTTCCTCAAGTCTAGAAGAAACTCACCTCTGTCTTAGAGAATAGGGAGTAGGAGGTGTGGGGGAATTTATTTTGTTTTTTTTTCCTTCTCCTTTTTGTGTTTCTTTTGTGCCAACCTTCCTAGAGGAATTATCTTTTTCTGCCAGAAATTCCTATCGTGTCAAATCCCTCATCAAAGTTTCTCAGATGTGACAGCATCAGCTGTTATGTTCATGCTTGAGATAAGGGGTCATGAAATCTAAGGAAAATGGAAATTTTTTTGAGTTAGCAGCTTTATGTTTCTGCTGTGCAGTATTATCTAAACTGAAGGACCTAGAAATACATCAAGTTCTCAAAATAAATGCTTTCCAGGCTTCTGTGCCAAACACATATATTTTGTTGTCCCCTGAAGATGTAGAGTAAGTAGGCTGTCTTTTGGCTTGCTGTTACACTGATGAAGAGAAGCTGTCATTTCTATTCATTTGCTTTGAGGGAAAGAGAGAGGTCAGTGCAAGACTTAAATAAATTCTTCAGACTTATTAATTTTGTCAGCTTTGTATCTCAACACAGCTTGGTGTGAGAAAGTAGTCACCAAGTGTTCTTCTGATTTGCTTGTTAAACATTGTAGGTCTGCCTAAAGACAGCTGAATTGATGTGTAAGTTCTCTTCTGCTCTAGGGGAGCTTTTAATCAGTGCTTGCATTAATGCATTTCTTTTAGGGCATCCTTATACATGAGTATGTGGTAAACTCAATAATACCAGTCTTTTGTTTATTTTTTTTTTTTTACAATGCCAGCATAAAACAAAAGTCTATAACTGGCTGATATTTGGCCAGTAATGTTTTTAATAGAATTTGACAATTTTTTTTTCTGACATTTCAAAGAGAAAAGTAAGCAGGTACTATAGCTAATACTTAAAAATATTATTCATTTGAATCAGGAACTAAGTCAGAGTTAATTTGCTGAGAATTAAAGTATTTTTTTTTTTCATTCTGTTTTTTTTTAGTTTGGTATTTGAGAACTAAACTGGTGTTAGGTATGGGGAACCAGAATATGGCAATCTGGCCAATGAGAGTCTTTACCCATTAAGCCCCGTTTTTTATTGTTCTTTAAGTGATGACTGCAGATGGTTAACTCAGCAGGCTGAAGGTTATAGGTGTATAAATAGTACACAATCACACCTCAGCTCCTTCCATCACCACGTCATCAGAACATAAGCTAGTGTAAAACTAACCTTTTCTCAATAGGATATTGAACTTCTGTTTAAAAGACGAGAAAAAAAAATTAAAAACCACCAAAACCCCAAACCAAACAAAACTTCTAGGATTGCCCATTCACTCCTTGGCTCCTTGCCTTGGTAGGAGCTGCTGAGACATCTTCTCTCCCTCTGTACAATTTCATCTGGGATGGCCAAAGTGGAGGAAGGATAGAGACAACATTTCATTCCTCTCCTTCATTGACCACTTATTTCTTCATCTACACAGGAAATTAAATAGCAGCCTGGTTGCATCCCCTGCTTTGTTGGGACTCAAAAGGCCAGGCAGCCTTCCACTGGTGTGAACAGGGTGTGAACTCCTGAATTTGTGGATAAGGCTCAGGCTGCCTTGCTTGCCTTTGTCGGTTTCTTGCAGGGTAATAACTTGCTATGGACTCTTTTGCTGTTCCCTGTGTACCAAGATGAAGAACAAAATCAGCATTTCATGGGTTTTTATTGTTCCAGGGCTGACAGTGTACTGCTTTGATTTTAGTAAAACAATTAAGTTCATGTTATTGACTATGGTGCAAACACTGAATTACAATTCCTTGATTAAAAAAAAATTAATTCTCTAAGTATATAAATAAAACATATTACAGATATACAGATAAAGGACAGAAAGACAGCCTGATATTCCAGATTTGTGGTATATACCCTGAAATGGATGATGTTGCACATACATATTGCTATATTTGAACTGCTGTGCATCATTGACTTTGTTCCGCTGGGCAATCCTGGGATAGAATAAAGTGAAGCTCTGATTTTATTACTTGTTTTAAATCAAGGGCTCTTAATTGCACAGACTTTATTCCTAATAACGTCAACTAGTGTCTTCTAATTAAAAATAAATTTATACCTAAGTAACATGATAAATGCACAGCCTTCATTCTTTAGGCCTTTTAATAAACTCAGCAAATTCCAGTGATAACAGAGACAAAACAAAGAGAATTCTTTAAAAAAAAAAGTCAAAAAGAAATTAATGTGATGAAGCATTTTCATGAAGAAAAGGAAAGCAAAGAAAAAAAAAACAACTGTGGTCTTAAGTAGCTAAAAGATAAATGAGGCCTAAAGATATAAAAAGAAAAAGAGAAGGGAAAAAAGATGCCATGAATGTGATTCTGAAGTATGCATTGCAGTCATGTAGGAAGACAGTTAATGGGCCTCTGGTGGGATAGACAGGTAAAACTTTTGCCACAACACCTTGTTCTCAGTGTCTGCACACAGAGCGAAGTTGAAGCATGTGCTCCTCAAAGCTGTTGAAAAATTAGGTATCAATTTCTAGTAAAATAGAAAATACAAATTGTTTCCATCAGCAAAGCTCTCTATATTCATCATTTCTTTCCTGAGGGATGACCTAGTGTTGTACTGTCAGGAAGCTAATGGATTAATGTTGAAGTTAATGGTGAGAACAACGCTTTGGGAAATAACCTTGTAATGGATCTTCTCTTTTTTTTTTTTTTTAATTATAAAACAGGGTTCCAGATCTTTTATGAGGTCATTTTTATTCACATGAGTCTGGGCAAAAAGATCTTATTTTCAAAGTAAAGTTTACAGACCATTAATTTACAATGCAGGCAAAGTGTTATGGTAACATTTCTATATAAAGCAATGAACAGTCAGTCTGCTGTGATTCTTTGGCTGAGAGAAAAAAATTACCTGCATGCCTGTGTAATTTTAAACCAAGACAAAGGTAGAGTAAAACAAAGATGGATAGACCTAAATGTAGAATAGATACTTGCTATATAAGGTCTACAAAAATGGGATTATAATTACTGTAGAGTTTTTTAAAATCTTATATTTTGTATTGTACTAGTTTGAAAACAAACCAGTGGGAGATCGCGAGTCAGAACTATAATTTAATAGGAAAATTAAAATAAATGCAATACTACAGAAACACTGAGAGGGTCAGGATACAGCCTGACACCCTGTTAGTCAGGGTGGTGGTAGCAGTTCAGATTAAGTAGTTCTGTTGAAGCGCTGATCCTGTAGAAGAGTTTGGTGCTCCTCTGAAGGTCCAGTGGTGGTTATGTAGCTCTTGTCCTCGGGGAATCCAGTAGGTAAGGGCTGAGTGTGGTGTTCCAAGCCTCAGATTCTATCCAGGTAGGAATGCTTGGTTCCTCCCCCTGGGCAGAGCATCTCACAATGGGCTGATGTCATTTATGAGCCATGCAGCGAGGCTGGATGGCCCAGTAACAGAAGGTATCTCCCGGAGGGAGTTATCAGGGATGTGTCAGGGAAGAGACAAAGAACCCTGCCCCACCTGGTTTCAACAGATGGGGATAGAATACCTACTTTTGGTTACATCTTACATTGTAGCCTAAGACATGTTTATATATTATTATATTTATGTAAATATTAAAATTTATATATTTATTGCATATCATTCTGGCAGAAAAAGAGCTCAATTGGCAGACTGTTTCCAAAACAACCAACTGCCCATACCATCCTCAAAGAAATAATAGTGGTTTTCCACAAAATTATCGCCTCTCCTGTCTGTATCTCCTTACTTAGCAAAGGGAAATTACTTTAAAAAATTGTCTAGACAGCTTCATCTTAGATGACCTTAACTATAACATGTTCAGATGCTTTTCAGGATTAGGTGTTCATAGGCTCCTCCTAATGTTTGATCGGTAGAAACAGGATCCCTTGTACAAAACAGATAAACAAGGTGCTGCCTTAGTACCTGAGGCTGTCTGGTGCACAGTGACTGAGAGATCTGCCCTCTTGTGAAGCAATAGCACAGAAAATTGAGGAAATACCTCTTTTCAGTTTTAAATTAAGGAGACAACCTAGAGATGTTGAAGTAGCCTTTTAACAAGTAAGAGTTTGGGGGAAAAATCAACCCCCCCCCCCAAACTCCATTTAGACTCTGTTCAAAGATTTTTGGTCCCAGTCTTAATCAAAATCACTTTACAGACCTTCTGAGATTAAAACATAAACGCATAAATTATTTAACATTATTTATTTTTTCTTAGTATTTAGACTCTTTCATTGGGGATTACATGTAAGTTCAGCTCTGTGTGGAGAATTCCTTATCTGACTCAAAACAAGATTTCAAAAGGAAGACTGCTTTGGGAGAATGAAGGGAAAAAACCTTTTTTTCCCTTCACGGGCATTTCCCAATTTTTGTAGTAAAGCACAACAGTAAAGACAGTCAAGTCTTACTGTTTGTTTTTTGTCAATGTCTTCAAATGCTTACATGCAACTTACTATTTCTATTTACAAATACAAACCGTTTTTTAACTTCTATTGTCCATTTTATTGGCTAGTTGGAGTCTGTTTAGTACAAAAGTACAAGTAGGCAATCGATTATCTTTGCTCTTTCATTTTGTTGTTACACATTATGGATTAAATATGCAGCTTCAGTGCATTTATATGGAAATTTGCTCTGAGAGAAAGACTAACAGGAAAGATGTATGGGAGCTGGCTGCTGGCTGCTGGCTGAGTGAGAGCTCTGGATTTCCTGGCTTGCCTCTGCAGTGAGGCAGCTGGCCTAAGTGGAGAGGAGAGGAGGAAAAAACGAGAGGAGAAAGTAGAGAGGAAAGGGGGAAACAAAAAATGACCAAGATTTAAAAAGCTTTTTAATATTAAGCATAAATTAGCATTTAAAGATATGGATAGGTTTACCAATAGTATTTTGCTGTATTGCAGATTTACTGTTGTTCCAGTAGATGGCACTAATTACATAAACAATTTGCTAAAATGAACTAAATTTAAAAAAAAAAAAAAAAGAACATCCTGAAAGCACAGGTATTAATCATCCAAATCAGTATTATTTCACAGTATAGAAAAGAAAATTAGTCAAAATATATGATTTCACTATATTTTCTATCTCAGTATAATTCAATGTCACAAATAATTGTAGTTTACATAGTGCATAGTAATGCATCCATTTATTTTGTCTCAGAAAAGAATAATCAACATTCTAATCAGTGTTTATCAATTTGAGCTGTCATGTCTTTTCCAGCATCTGGAAGTTGGTTGCTTGGTCCTCTCTGAGTTTAGAAGTAGTCCTGTGGTCTTATGACTAAAAGAATTTAAAACATTTAGAAAGACTGATTTTAATTTCCAGTAAATGTGAGGCAGGATTTTTTTTTTCTTCTTTTTATATAGATGGTGTAAGTTATTCAGCTCCTTCTCTAATAATCATACAATTTATATGATCATTTTCTGTTGCTCTGAGGATTATTCTTTCTTTCTCTTTTTACTTCAGCAATTTTCAAAAGAAATACGACAATGGCAAATAAATGTAGATGTGGCAAATGACATGGCTCTTAAGCTGCTCCGTGATTATTCAGCAGATGACACCAGAAATGTACAACTGATGACAGATAGCATTAATGCGTCGTGGGCTGCCATTAACAAAAGGTAGGATATAAATTCTGCTGTTAGATTTGTTGTTAAACTCCATTAACATTCATTGTCCAGCTTTGGCTGGAGATTATAGAAGATGTAACTTTTGCAAATGATGTGTCTGTAGTGAGAAATGATCATGGCTCTTCTGTAGAAATTTTTCGAAATATGTCTTTGGAATAGCATTTAATTCTCACAAATAAAATCTAGCTTCCTGCCAATTTTCTTCTGCTATAAACAGTTGCCAACTAACTTAAGTTGATGGGTTGTATTTCAAGTATTTAGAATTGTTTCATGTATCTGTACTATCTCCACATCACAATCACAATAGTGATTCTGACTCATAAACCAAATCTGAAAATGACAGGCATATCCTATTGAAGCAGGTTCAAAGTAGGAATGTTATCCTGGATCTTTGAAGCAAATCTCTAGTCAAGAAAGTTTTTATTAAATCCATTACCACATTCTTGATTACATTTCACAGGCTTTCAGTGCTTGGTTTAGATACTCATTCCTTATTAAAAGCATTTTTTTTCGTCTTGCCAACAAATTTTGAATCATCCAATATGCAATCTATAAGATTAGAACATATTGCAGTAAAAATTACTTTCTTTGTAGTAGTAAAAGAGCTTTAAATCATTGCACATAAGATTAGATGTGTAAAAATTATATGAAAGTTGTTTTCATCAGTATCTTGGATTAAGCTTTATAGTTTATATCTCAAACTAGAAATGAATTAGATCTTAACATGTTTTTAATTAAAGTCTATGAACAAGGCCAGAAAAGTCAGTTTAGCTAAATGTGCAGTAAATTCAATAGGTCTTCTTACATAATGATTGTTACTTAAATCACTGATGACTACATAAGTTTAATGCCACTTTTTGTTTTATTTGATGTTCATATGAATGAATCCCTTTAGCAGCATTTTTTCTGAAGCAAACTTACAGCTTATTAAGACCCTGTTCAAATTTTTAAGAAAAAATGTTTTGCTCAATGTGGCCTGAGAAGAACTTTGCGGGGACCAACTATTGCTGGATGAGAAAGGCTGGGAGTCTAATGCTCAAAACGTTTCTCCCTGAGTAGATAGAATCAGCAGCTCAGAAGGATTAGATGTGAGAACCAAAGGAAAGTGCTTTTGTCTGTATTTAGAACTACAGCCCCTGCTTGGTGAGAAGTCCAGGATATGTGTGTAGCTGCTGTGGATGCTCTGTATTAATTGTAGCTAAGGGTGCTTCTTTAAATCTGTTAATGCCTCAGGCACAAGCCCAGGTGTGTCTACTGTTGCCCAAAGGTGAGAATTGCCATTCTTGTATGGACCCTGCCACGTATAAGCCTAAGAGAGAGTACAAGTTCTTCAAGACACATTCCTTGCAAGTTTCTATAAAATGCACAGATGTGTTAGATGAATTACTGTAGTTAATATTTTATGTCTAAGAAGAGAGCTGCTTAGGTGACTGAGTTGACATTTCCCTTTAAGATGAACAAAAAGATAAGAATAAGTATGAACTGTGAAACGAGTATCCTAGTTTTTGATAGTATGATGTTGTTATGTTTCTAATATATTTTTAATTTGGTGTTTTGTATACAACTTTTGTAAGTTCATTATTTGGGAACTTGGAAAAGAAGCGTGCTGCAAACAGTAGCTGATAAGCTTCTCTAAGGCTGGGTCGCATTTTTGTCGGTCTTTTGTGAGACACTGATAAATATGGACATACTAAGGCATCAGGTCAGCATAAGACGTTTACTTGGAAGATTTTCTGCACATGTAGATTTTTTAGGTTTCTTTGAAGCACTAGTCAGGCATTTTGCTCATGTAGCAGTTCCTGAGTGAGGTCTTGACAAAATGTCCTAGTTTTCTAGAGGGATTTAAAGCCATGTAGGTGTGAGACTTAGGGACATGGTTTAGAGGTGGGTTTAGCAGCATTGGGTTAAGGGTTTGACTTGATGATCTCAGAGGTCTTTTCCAACCTAAATGATTCTGCGATCCTTTTGTGAAGGCTCTATGGAAAGAGATAATGAAGTCCATGGGCCTTTGCATGACTTAAAAGCCAATTTGTTCTGCTTTTTTGGGGGGAGAGTTTCACTTTGGATGTTTTGCCCTCCTTCTGTGCCTCAACTCTTCAGCTTTCAGGTTATTGCATATAGAAATAAAAAAAGTGGGGGGGAGGTGTTATGGTTTTGGGGATCTTTTGAAGTGTAAGAGAATATTTACTCAGCAGAAAGGAGACATGTGAATTATTTTGTCACAGTCTTCCAGAAAGGCTAGTTTTCCACTCAGATATGTATGCAATGATTTCAGATATATTGGTATGTGCTATTTTCATCTAGACAATGAGCAGTGCTCTGATGACTTGGTCACCTCACAGTGATGTAGAAATAGATTCCAAATTATGTTCTTGACCATTTCTCCAGTATCTTGCAAGCAGTTTTATCACTTTTTATGCATGTCTTAAGTGCAAAGAGGAAATACTCAGCTAAAGATTTTGCTTTCTTCTCTCTATATTGCTAAGCTAAACAGCTTAATTATTTTGTGAATATTTTCTTTTAAAAATTAAAACTAAGAGTTGCTTACATTGTTTTGAACTTTTTTTACTTTAACCTGTCATTAATATGAGAATTGTGTGTCAGTGTAAAGAAAATGTGAAACCTGCTTTTCCATGAACCAGTTTACTAAAACAACAGACGGGCAAGCTGTAGTAAAATTCCACTTTGCCTGTTGGTAATAGTTGCCAAAGCAAGTACTTCAGTCATTAAGGCAACATCTGCTAGCTTGAGTTTTGTTTTGCTTAAGTAGATTTGCAGCTGATTGCTGTGTGTTTACCCTTTGCCTTACTGCTGTGTTTCATAACATTGAGCTATAACCAGGACCTCTCTAAGTCCTTTAAGAGGCAAACTGGAGAATGCTTGATGGTTGTTTCACTCTTTTTTTCACTTGACACTTTTTTAATTTTTGCTTTTCTTGTTGATACTGCAAAGATACACTAAAAAGCACATGAACTGATCACTTGGGCAAAAGCCAGAGTGACTTGTAAACAGGCCTCTTCTTTTTTAGAAGCATTGACTTTCCAAGAAATAGCCATATTATTTAAGCTGAAGCAATTAAAGAGAAAGTGATCTCTACTGCTTGCATTAACAAAAATAAATCTAATGGATGAACTGAAGTCTTCTCAAGAGGGGAAAGAGGGCGATGATAGAAGCAACCATTAGAAATTTGCTATATTAAAAAAAATTGTTATAGTAGTATTATGTTACCTTCTTTTGTGGGCACACACATTTCATGTGAATTACTATATAAAAACATCAACAGTTGCTTGTAGTTTCCTTTCCTGTGAGTCCACCAAATGTGTTAAATTTCATTAGCTTAACTATTAAGCTAAAAATGGACTTAGATCTTTCTTAATGGAGTGTCTATTATGAAAATAATTGCATCACATGCTCTGAGAATTGTTTAGGATTCCAAACCACCACTGTAATAGACATCTTCTAATATTCTCATCACCCTTCAATTCCTGTGGTCAAGCTCAATGGAGCTCAGGCCACACAGTAGGTGCTGGGAGCTGTCACTGCTCAAGACGCTTTTTGGCAATGTTCTGGGGTGACTTTATGGTGTGTATCTCCTCCAAATTTCTCTCCAAATTTCCCTCAAACCGGCACAGCTCCTGAGATTGTAGAGGACACACAACAAACTAAATATAGAAAGTGACTTTCTTCTCCCCAGCACAAAGTATGAACAGTGAAGAATCAGTGTAGGGAGAGGCAAGGAGATGTGTTTCTAAACCTGTTTGAAAGACGTGAGGTACCAACTCCCATATTTAACTGAGAATGGTGTTAATTAATTCTCTAATGCAGCCAGTTGTATAAACACCTTGATTTTACATGTCAGCTGGACAGTATGAGATGCAAATGGCCAAACAAACTAAGGACATAAACAGTACAAAAGTGTGATGCATATCTCCTTCATAACGTAAATGCATAATAAAACAGTAATGCTAAGTGTGAAAAAGGTCATAATCTAGATTTGGGTTTTCAGCAGCAAGCTATTCCTAATAACTTGTTGCTTGTTATGAAAATACAATTACTAGAATGTAACCTTTATCTATACATGAATTATGTAAGTATAATTTTGTTACCTGCACAGAAAGAGCTCAATCATTATGCTGCAAACAGGTTTTCTTAATATACTCTACTTGTCCTAACACTACTTTACTTTGTGTTACTTGTGGAAGTAATCATATTTGCTTTACAGTTGTATTGCATTCTGGGTGAGAAAAACTGCATTTACACAG
The DNA here is from genome assembly GCA_013398015.1 of Oreocharis arfaki. Taxonomy (NCBI): domain Eukaryota; kingdom Metazoa; phylum Chordata; class Aves; order Passeriformes; family Paramythiidae; genus Oreocharis; species Oreocharis arfaki. The sequence continues at coordinate 619,758 of VZRR01010833.1, read as the reverse complement.
CAGCAGCCAGAAATGTGAATTGTTGAGTTACACTGAAGATTCATAGTTGCTTTCAGGACCTAGACTGTACCTAGGAGCCATCTCTGAAAAGCTTATTTGCTCATTTTGGCTTGGACTGCCCAAGTCAAGGAGCAAAGAATTCACAGCCTCCAAGCAAACTCATCCTTTCCTTTTCCGTTCTCCTGCTGTTTTGAAGCTTGGTTGACATCCCTATAATCCATGAACCACGAGTATGAGCAGCTCCAAAAATTCTCTATGCGAGCATACTTTGTGGCCCTGGGAATCTAGTTTACATGAGAAGTCTGTTTACACGTCTGTGCCTGCAGTTGTTGTCCTGGCTATAGAGCTGCATTTGTGGGGGTGTAAGCAAGAAATCCTTGCAAATGTGACTTTAGATGAAGATGAAAAATGTCATTTTTTGATGTGAATTTATTTTTTCCCCCAAAAAAGTACTATGATAATTTTCATTTTTACCATCATGCTGTGGTGATTTATTGATTGGTTTTCAACATAATTTTGCCAGGCTCAGGAAAGGAGACATGAAGAGAGACAGCTTCTTTACAACCAACATGTCATGCTGAAGCTTGTTATTTACACCAGTTTAGCAATGGATTCTAATTTAAAATTGAGGAGTCTGGTGGAAAATATTGTAACTGTAGGGCCATTCTTTTGTTTTGCAAGAGATGTTGATAACACATTTCTCTTTGTTGCCTGCATATTTAAAGAAGAAATTTTCAGTCTAGGTGTTTGTCACATGCTGCCTTTGAGAAGTTCTCTTGGTTTTAAATCTTTAAGGACTTAAGTGCTTTTACTTCATCAGTAAAACTAGTCACAGTAAACAAAAGTGAATCTCTTTGATCTGAGATATCACAGTTGAGGTTATGTCAAGGACCAAATAATTTTTTATGTCAATATGTTTATTTTGAAGAACTAATGTATTTCTGTTGACTATAACTTGAATAAAAGAGACAAAGTCTTCAAAAAAGAATTTAATCTGGAACTCTTCTGAAAAGTCTGAATTTCATGTGGGGTCCTCATGTCTTTCTTATTAGAGAAGTGGACATAAGAAGCCTTTCATTTTCATGAAGCTAATTCGTCAGTAAAGCATTCCACACTTCTCAGAAGTTACCAGCAGAGTTAGCAAACTCTTCAAGAAAACTCTGTATTTGCTGCTTATGATGCAAAAATAGTAAGCCTTTTGTGTTTAGAATATGGATGTTCTTTAAAGATACCTAAGAGTTGTTTTCAGACAAAAGATTAAAGTGTTTTTTGCTTTCTGTGTTCCATTCTGTTACCTTTATTTTAAATCCTCAGAAAAGGGCTATAAGAATGGTCAGAATGGCAAGCTTTAGATGTTTTTGAGTTTAATTTGTTGTGTTTATTGGTTTATGTTTTACCTATATAATTTCTTAATATATCCATTTTTAAAAGCACACCTAAAAAAAGATTTGGAGCAGAGGGATTATTTTATGATGGTAAATAAAAGAGAGGTAACGCATTTGAAAGACATTCTATTAACTGCCTACATTCTCAAACAACTATTTAGGTACAAAATACAATATCAGTCTTATCAGCAATGACATCAGTTAACAATGCTTTGCTATTTTTTCTTCCTAATATCTCTCATAATGATGACATTTCATCACATATAAGAAAAAAATTGTAAAAAGAAGTAAATGAAGCTGCCAGATGAAGCACATATAATCAGGATATCTAGAAAGTCAGCTGCTTATATTCTAGTTTAATCTTAGCTTAAACTCAGCTGACAGTACTTTTTTGTGCAGTGTTGACATCAGTATGTGGATCCAAGATGAGAATTCAGTTGATGGTAGTGAATATTTTTGGTTTATTTTTTGAGAAGATAGTCTTGGATATGCTTTCAAAACTCTGGTAGGATTCACTGAAAAGACAATGTTACCCAGAATACTGTGTGATTCATCATTTCCCCCTTTGTGAACACATTCATGTGATTTTTGAGAAACTCTTTTACGATTATAAAAAGGAGAGAGTTCTTGAGTTATTTCAGGAGAGGGTAGCATCAGTAATACAATATTTGACAGAAGGATCTATGGATCTTTGTGACTTCAGGGACCTGTTTCTCAAAATTTTTAACATGAGTCTAAAGAAACTCAATTTTCCCACCACTTGAATATATGTATAGTCTAGTACCTTTATCTCCTCCAAAAAGGCGATAGGTAATCTGTAAGTCTGCTAAGTCCTCCCACAGACAAACAGAAATGACCTCACAGAGAAAAGTGTTGCTGTTTTTAAATTAAATAGCTTTTTTTTTTTCATCTATTCCACAAAGGATTTCCTCAGATTTCTAGACACCATGAATTCAGCTCATTGAGAGTTTAGTTGTTTCGGGTTTTAAATCCCAGAATCACAGAATATTCTGAGTTGGATGGTACCCAGAAAGATCATCCAGTCCAGCTCTTAAGTGAATGGCTTATATGGGGATGGAACCCATGACCTTGGTGTTATTTGCACCATGCTCTAATTGTAATCCAGTGTTAATGATTTAATTGTACACAATTAAAAAGGAGAATAGGACTGGCATTTTGCAAAGAGGCCATCAGTTTCCAGTAGTGTGAGCAAGTTACCGACAGAAAGTAAGCAGGAAACACACTTAGAAGACCATTCCTTACTGCTCAGACTCTTGCTATTTAACTCTTTTTTCCCCCTCATTTTTAGTTTTTACTTTGGTCTTGGTTAAAACAAAATTCTCTTTCTTTGTTCATGATTACTGTGTGTTGAATTCTTTTTACTCCTTTCTGTTGAAAATGAGGACCGTTCTCATGTAAAAGGGAAATTCAACTGGACAAAATCATTGAATAGTTTATGGAACAGAATTCTAAAGGGAGAGCAGTTTTGTGGACAGACTTGAATCATAGCTGGAGCTTAATGTGGGCATATCAAAGAAATGCTCCATTTGAGAAATCTTCCTCGTTTGCATCTGCAGGAGGTGCAGGAGGAGCAAGGAACTAAGGAAGACTAAGTTTGATTTTGTGAGAGAAAGAACAGAAATGTCAATTTTTGTTCCCATCTCATTAGAAAATTAAGACAAATGTATCATTCTTTTTCTTAAAGGTGAGATTTTCTGAAGTAATTAGAAAATTTTAGTTTCTGTTTGAACAAGAACAGAAGCTAATGCTCTGTGCCCTGAAAGTCTAACCTTAAATCTATTTCCTATTAGTCTGTAGATAAATTAACAAACTATAGCAAACTGATTATTGCTCTCATTCAAAGCTCATAGAACAAATTAATGTCTTTCCATTCCCCTCAATAGACTTCTTATCAGGCTTCATGTCCTTTAAAACAAACTGAACAGAAATTAATAAAGCTGATGGACTAGCAGAGTGCCAGAAAAAGGAATTTGACCTTAGTTGTCATCTTTTGTTTGCACTGTTATTCTTGTAATAGCTTTTTTTTTTTTTTTTTCCCTGGTGTTTTCCTTGTATTTTTGTATTTCTTCAGCTGCTTTGTAGGCAGTCTGAGCTTTCCACTCACTGGCTTGTCAGTCATGCTTGAAGCTGAGGATAATTCAGCCTGCTATTAAATGCTTAGTCTCTCTTTGGAAGTTACCGCCAAACATGTCAAGTTGACAACGGCAGCGCTTGCGTTTTTTGTGTGGCTGTTGTTTAGCTATGACTGAAATTTCAATCACATGTTTTTATATAAAGTCACAAAGAGATCAACAAATAAGGAATCCCCATTATTCCTGATGAGGATCAGTGGCACAAGAGGCTGATGGTTGTGACTCTCGCTGACCAAGGCAGAGATCTGGGGAAGTGGCAATGCAGAGAGCAGGCTGGGAAGCAGTAGAATTAACAACAGGGTTTTCTTGCATGTCCTAAAATAGACATGGTGAGAAATCAGTGAGGAGAGGTGAGATTCAGCTGGTAAATCTTGAGGATAGAGCATTTATGGTGTACCTGATACAGGTGCATAAAATGGGAAACGGTAAGCAAGGAATTTGTGAAAAGGAAAAGATCAGTATGTTCATGTTGTTTCTCATCCAGTTTCAATTACATTTTGGCCAATACCCCAAATTTAACTGACCTGTGATAATTCCCTGACAAATTTAGGAAATTTTTAGCACTTCCACAGCGGCTAAGCATTACATCTCCCACAAACTATAAAAAATATTATCTTCTGCAAATGATAAGAAATAATAGCTCTTGGAACCATCACTCCAGCTGGCATTTCTGCAGATTCTTCCTTTCTGCAGGACACATAATCAGTTACATATCTGAGATATATCTGCTTAAGCACAGTGGTGCCTTGTGGCAGTGCATTATACGGGTCCACTTTGTGGTATTATTTTTATCTGCTTAAAATGTGCTATGTATTTCTGAGATTCCATTTGTTTCATTGACACAGTGTATGGTAAAAGCAAAGTTTTATGAAGTGCCTACAGGGCCAAGCTTGCAACATCCAGTTTCCACTTTCTGCATTTTATCTTAGTAGTATTATATATTTTCTATTGTCTTTCTTTTCTTTTCTTGGTTTTTTTTTGTTTGTTTCTTTTTTTAATAATTTACATAATTTTTTTTTTTTAAATTCACAGCAAGTTAATGTCTAATTTAGGGTTGGGATTTTTTTTTTTTAAATCTAACTTGGATGCATTTTCTGTACCCCAAAACATGGCTTATATATGATGGGTGTGGTTATTTTTTGTTTTAAAATCTGAAAAACATGATGCTGTTTATTATCAGTAATGGTAAACAGTTCCAAAATTTCCATGAGTTTGTAGTGCTTGGAGAATGCCTGAGGTTGATGCTTCAGCTTTGTCAATTAATTACTAGCAGTGTCAGTTGATAAACCATGTACCTTTACTGATTCCAAGAAGTTAGATTTATTTCTGAGGTCGTTTACCTGTGAGTTTCTCAGTGAGGATTTACTCCAAGGGATGGGAGGCAGCTCTTCCCAGGCTTGTCTTTTTTTTTTTTTTTTTTTTTTTCTTTGGGAAAACCCCGAAAAATACAGGGTTAA